>JASPKZ010008849.1:0-108712 GCA_030220185.1 Diploptera punctata | reverse complement strand
CCCAATAAGATATTCAATGCATCATCTAATTCAAGATCCTGGTTAAAAAATTGAAACATAGTGTCCATATTCCACAAATAAACAACTTTCAGAAATTCCTTGTTTCTGTAAAATAGTTTTCCTGTGGCATCTGTCTCTATTCCACTGGGCAACTGATATATTAAGTTCTCTTCATATATTCTCACTTCGCCTTTGATCCATTATTGTACATCCAGCCACACTCCTCAGAAACCTCATTTCTGACGTTTCTATTCTTCGTTCCTGGTTTTTGGTTAAGATCCATATAGTAGTGTGGGAACCGCCATTGATTTATAAAATTTTAAAGTGTCTCCTTTCTAGTTCCTTTGAGACTTTGTTTTATGGTGCCACACATATAATTAAATTTATTTAGTTTGTTTTCAATGTCTTCAATATTTTTATATGACACATTGTGTCCCAGGTAATTAAAATTGCTCACTTGTTCTATTATTTTATTCTCTAATTGGATTTTTACTCTTAGTGGCTCACACTCTCGAAAAGCTAAAACTTTTGATTTTAGAGTAAATATTTTCAAGTTGTGTGTTTCACATATTTTACTTAGTTTGTAAATTACCCATTATAGGCCATCTTCTGTCTCAGATATCAAAACCTGGTTTTTTAAGCCATGTTGAAATTAAATATTTATTACTTTTTACATTATATGTAATATCCATAATTTTTGCATAACTTACAAAGGCTTGGTACAATATCAATTGTACAGTTAAAACAGTTTAAAATAAATAATATGCTACAAATGTACCTTAAGATCTAAATTAAAGGTCAATTGACTGGTGTTTGTGCTACTGCCGATGATTTTCTCTTACCAATCATCTATGAAAATAGTAGGCAACATGATGGCATCCCATCGACCCTGGTATCTTGTTTCCATCACTTTTATATCTTTATGATGGTGTCTCTCATAACATTCTTCACTTAGTGCTCCTAAATTCTCTGGGAAATGTTCAAGATGAGTGTGAAGGAACTGAACCTTCAAGCTCATCCCAGTGCCCTGAACTTTTCAAGTATGGTTTCACACTTTTCTCACATTGTTCAACTTTATTGTTACACCAGACACTTCTCGATGATGTCCGTGTATGTTTCCAAAGCTTGTAGTTCCACATCAGACATGCAGTTTTTAAAAGTAACAAGTTTGTGAATCTATGACCATGAAAAAGTCTTCCTTCACTTTTGCCTCCAACAGTAACAGAATTTTTTAGCAATATATTGGTAACAAGGAGCATTTATGTCCAAAATTTTAACAAATTGCTTCATAAATCCTAGTTTTGTGCTCAAAGGAGGTAGCAATATTTTTTTTCAGAATAAACTAATGTGTGATTTATTAAATTGTTTGTTTCTGGCACCAGTTGATTTTTCTTGGTGAATTTGTAACTTTTAAGTACCTTTTGCTGGCTCAGAGTCTCAGTCACACGAAAAACACAGAAATTTCATGTATCTTCTTTGTTGCCCCAAGAAAATACTGCACACTTTAAGGTCACAGCACATGTACCACTTGTTTCATTATATTTTATTTCTTGTAGAATAGTGCACTTGTTTGTATGTGTATACTCAATGAACTACTGGAACTATGGCTAATCTTTTCGTATTATCCAGAAGAATGCCTTTTCGACTTCTTTTGCTAGAGACAATAAATATATGGCAATCTGCCAGTTCGTAAACTGTTCTGGGCAACCATTCAAGCCAGGGATACAACAATATTACACAACTTCCCTCTCTTTACAAAATACCTCTTAAATTCTTCATGATTTCTATACCAATAAAAAGTTGTAGCAGCAGTTAAAAGATTGTCTTCTTTAAATCTCGAGATAAAAGATCACCTTTATCTTTAGTAAGACCCAAATCACTTACCAAATTGTTTAATTTTGGTTAATTGATAGGACGCGGATAGTTTTCTTTTGATTGTAGGGACAAATTGAAATTATTTTGTGTGCTGCTACTATTCTCTTGTAGTGTTGTAGGAATTGTAATGTCTGGCCCATGTGCTGGCAGCTTATTGCTTCTGCAGTTTTTCTCCAGGAACTGGGTAACGTAACCAGGAGAGGGTCATAGGATGAATCTACCTTCAGTTAAACACAATGACAAACTACTGTGAATAAAATCAGTGATTATATTATAAAATTGTATTATATTTTAAGTGTTTACATATTTTAATGCTTCACGTACATACTGCATACAAGTAGTGGACTGCATGCTCTCATTTTTTATGTTAAAAATAGAATGGTGAAAAAATGTATGTGATATGCTGAAAATAGCAACAGATCCATTATCAAAGTATTTGACTTATTTGCATTAATATGTATCATGCTGCAAAATCTTCAATGTCTGTGTGTTTCATGATCGATAAATTTGAAGGATTTTAAACAAATCTTAGAAGAATATTTTTGGGTGAGGCTCTTGCAGTCTGCTGTGCTTAATAAGGGTGAACATTGTTACTGATACGTAAAGATGTGAATGTTTGGTAATAATGTTCCAAAAATCAATATAATTGTCAAATATTACCAATTTCATAAAGTTGGACAAGGAATTGGCCAACATTTATTCACAAAATCAAAATATTTTCATGAATAACTTAATGACTTGAAATTAATACATGCAAACATATTTTAATGAGAAATACTCAGGAAACAAAGAAAAAAAGCCATTTTAAGTTTAATTTACTATCCGATTGCCTGGATGTGAACTTATCCCGATCTTGTTTGCACCAACTGAACTTGAAAACTACCATTTTCATGACCAGTTTTTTACTTTGTCTTCTTCTTCTTCTCCCTTTCAAGTATTAGGCCAAGGCCTGTTACGATCCTATAGAAAATTTTCCCTCCAGGTTTCATAGGACGGCCCAGAGATTTTCGTCCTCTTGGTATATAATTATAAACAGCTTTGGGGATCCGATTTGAACTCATTCTTTCAAGATGGTGTTTCCAATTTAATTGGTACTGTTTAATATATTCCAAAATTGGCGTAGTCTTCAATTCTTTTAAGATATCGGTGTTCCTTTTCCAATCCCATCTGGTGTAACCCGCTGTTCTGAGCATGAATCTCATTTCACAAGCCGTTATTCTGCTTTCATGCTGTCTTTGTAGTGTCCATGCTTCACTACCATAGGTCAACACTGGTCTAGCCAAAGTGTTATATAAACGTAATCTGGTGTTTTTTTGTACAAGGGATGGTTTCATAACTTAATTAATAATTCCCAAACTTTTATTATAACTAGTAATTTTTTCAGGGATATCCTTTTCATCCCAGATAGAGAGATAATATCCAAGATATTTAAATTGATTAGATCTCTCTAAAATTTTATTCTGGAGACAGATTTTACTTTGTATGGGGTCCTTCCCATGAAATGCCATAATTTTAGTTTTGTTAATTGATATTTCCATATTAAATTTGGCAGCTACTTTTTGTAAATTGTAAATTGATCGTTGCAAATCATTTTCGGAAAGTGCCAGAAGCGCTAAATCATCTACAAAAAGAATAGCATCGAGTTTGAGGTTCCTATTGATGGGTATATATATATATATATATATATATACTTTGTACATTTTAGTTTTCATCTCTTCTCTACCTTCCCATTGAGATGGAGGCAAAACTGAATTGAGACTTTCACAATCCATCACAGTTACTCAGAAAACTATAAATTCAACAATAATATTAGACCTCTCTGATTATATCTATATACATCACTGGGAATGCTAATCTCATTGTAACCAAAAAAATAGAAGTTAGTTCTGTTGCTCTAAAAAAATTAGTAAATGTATAACAAATCTGCATTATTGTTAATAGTTATTTCTCATACAATCATCTGTTATTTATATTTTCCAAGCCCAAAGATATTTAACAGTAAAGATATGCTATTTATAACTACACTGCCGACTTACAAATCACCCGGAAGTAAGATTGGAATAAATAATCTCACATTTCGTAAATATTGAACATTACAATTATTTTTAGCTTCTGATGTTGTATTATTCACTAAATAGTCACTCCAAATCCAACGCGAGGTTGAGTTTTTCATTAGACAAAATCAAGAGCGACGAAGTTTTTTTTAAAAAAAACAAACTTCCTCATGTTGGATTACTTTTCATAATGTATATATACACACAGACATGTTGCCTAAATCATTTTTGAAGAGAAAAAAATGTCATGGGTATGGGATTGTACGAGATAGGATAAAGTAAAAGTAAAGTATTCTCACTACAGGCCTCAGGAGGCCCTTGGGGTAGTGGGAGGTTAAGGCTCCCACTATTTCTAGACAATCGGCACTTGATGTCAGCCCTGCGTGACGACCGCCTTTACCCCAGAACAAGCGTCTGGTACTCATTTCTGTTAGAGGCTGAGTCGACCCCCAGGGCCATAGTGCCGCCAGAAGGTTTGGATCAGTTTAAAAATCCTGACCCCACCGGGACTTGAACCCTCGACCTTCCGGCTTGTAGCTCAGTGCCTTAACCACTACGCTATGGCGTAGATAGGATAACACAAGTGGTTACTTTCTTTTGAAAAAATGATTCCTCTACATTGTGTGAAAACATTGCACATGAATTCTGAGAAGCTTATGTTTGACCTGATGATATATTGTAAGTTTCATGTTACAGGATGTCAAAGTTGAAATAAAATCAGAAGAAGAAGAAGAACAGACCGACTATCCTGATATTGAACATGAAACATTTCCAGCTCCTGGCAAAATGAAACTTGAGGTAATGTTTTTGTTGGTATTTCAGAATTGGAGAGTGAAAGTAACGGATCCTTGTACTAGTGACAGCTACAACATGGCTGCTGCTCATACATGGAGTAACTCCACACAATTTGTTATTCAAACGTGATATAATTTCAGTCGGAACAGTAAAAAAATCCAGCATATAGTAACTGTTGTAAAATAAGCGAAATTCTTTAACAACATAATTTGGGGTTTGATTTTGCTAGTTTGTGGAATGTATCTTTCTTTTTTTAATTAAATTGTATGCATCCAAATTCATTGTGAGAAGTAAACATGGTCACCATTAGAGAGATTTTAAAATTTTGCCTTTTGTTTATATGCCAGATTTTTATTTATTTTTTTCTTGAGATTATATTTATCATTGTGATTCATTGACATATATTATGGTTTGTTGCAAAAAAAAAATGAAAATTGCAGCTGCTGGAGTAATTTTTAAATTTTTTCTTCGGTTAGCCTTCATTCTAATGATCTGATGTTCAAACTGAACCTTACATTTGTAAGTTTGGTAATTCCATTACAGTCGTTGGAGTAGTAGGAGGTTAGGGCTCCAACCTTTCTAGACAATTGGCTCAAAATGTCTTCTGGGTTGTCAGCCTTGCATGATGGCCGCCTCTATCTTAAACTCTTTATAGGATGAAGAAGGTCTACAATTCATTAGTGTTAATAAGCTGTTAGTTTATGCTGACGATGTAGTGTTATTTCTCTATTGAGTAATTGTGGCAGAAATTTAATATCAATGAAACTAATTACATGGTCTCATATAGAAGTAGATTATATAATGTGAATGATTCAATTAATGACAGATGAGGGAAATTTTGAAGAAAAGGTTGAATTCAAATGCATAGGAACAATAATTACAAACAGGCGTCACGTGCACTAACAAATTAAACATAAGCCCAACTCTGGGAATGCATGCTATTTGTATTAGAGGGACTCTTGTCATGTCAACGTCTCTCAAAAAAACATTAAACTGATGATATGTAAAACTGTTAAGTTATATGCATATGGATAATTGAATCTTACTTTAAAAGAGGTGAGAGATTGTGAACATAAAGTTGCAGGACTTTTTTGGACCAAAGAGAAATGAAGAGACAGATGAATTGAAAGACTACTAACAGTGATTTCAATTTTAAAATGTGTAGCTTATAAAACAGTCGTCCTCAACTATAATAACTTCTGTTATAAACGTCGTCACACTATTAAAATTGTAGGCCTTTCAAAAAAATGCTTCATCCTCAGGAATACTTATGGTGCTGAAAAGATTTCTTTATTTCATACAGAGGGCTTTGGTTGTTGGGCGTGTTCTCATTTAGAATATTTTTATTTTCTCCTTCCTTTATAATTTCAATCTCTTCCGGGATATTGATTTTTTGTCTATTGTTCTCTTTGTGGATTATTGATATTGTTTTATATCTATGTCCGGTTTCTGAAGTGTGTTCAGCAAAACTTGATTTTCCTTCTCTTTTAATAAAGTTTGGGAAATGTTCATTTAATCTCATTTTAAAACTTCTTGAAGCAGAAAATAAAAATATGCTAAATGAGAACACGCCCAACAAATACAGCCCTCTGTATGAAATATACAAATAATTTCAGTACCATTATTATTCCTGAGGATGAAGCATGTCTTTGAAAGGCCCATAATTTTAATAGTGTGACGATGTTTATAGCAGAAGTTATTATAGTTGAGGAAGACTGTTTTATAAGGTACAAATTTTAAAATTGAAATAACCTTAACCTGAACGGTGTTCAAACATGATAGTTACCGTGTATGAGATACATGAAATATGAGGTAAGATGTTACAATGACTCATTAATTTATTCAAACATGATATTAAAAGTATAGATATTAACAGTGAGTTACACAATGTATATGGGTAGAGCGAGGAATTATATGAAGATCATTATATTAACATATGAAATCATGATAACAAAATATGAAAATTAGGACACAAAAATATTATGAAGCTACTATTTTTTACATATATTTACATACACAAGCCCTGTATAATTTATTAGTATACATACTAGCATACAAATGACACAAGAAGACCTTTTTGTAGCTCAAGAAATCAAGAGTTTCACTGTATTTCCATTTCAATTAATTTTTCATTAACTCTGACTCAATATAGAATATCATGTTCATGATTTGAAGCAATTGTAATGGTTCACGTTGAAGTGTAGTTGTTTGAGAAATCATACTAACAAGCTGGAAGGTCGTGGGTTTGAGTCTCAATGGGGTTAGGTTTTAGCTGGACCAAACCTTCTGAAGGCATCATAGCCCTAGGGTCTACTCAGCTCTTAGTTTAAATGAGTACCAGATGCATGTTCTGGGGCAAAGGCAGCCGTGACACAGGACTGAGAGCCCAGTGGACATCCCTTGGCAATTGTTTAGAAATTGGAAGTCTCAACATCCATCTACCCCAAGGGCCTCCAAGCCTATAGTTTGACAGTTTGTTTCAATAAATTAATACTATAGTGGGCTTATATAAAACATGATCAATTAATTTATCCAATGATATTTAATTACGGAATCCAAACATAAAAAACAAAACATAGTAACTGGTAGTAACATTCTTCCATCGAATATACCACTGACAAAATTTAGAGTAGGTACAGTTTGGATGACTTCTATTTACCTTGCATAAAGATAATGAATTCCAGTATATGTAAATGTCACAATAACAATGAATCAGAACACACGTAGACCAAGTCCTAACTAATTCACATGCACAATCAAACCCGTAGGTTCATGGCCACACAGACATAAGCTCTCCATACATCTCTATCCTGAGAAAATGTTTTCCAATCATCCCTTCTATAATCTAATTCCCTCAAATCATGGTTAATGGTACTCTCCCACTTCATTCTTGGTCTACCAACTGCACGTTTTCCCTCTGGTTTTCCTACAAGAAGCTTCCATGCACGTCTTTCATTCCCCCATTCGTGCCACATATCCTGCCCATCGTAGTAGACCAAGTACCGTATGTCATATTTGGAGAAACAAGATGTTAAAAAATTAATTAATCCACAAATAATTCTCTAGGGTGTATTTAAAAAATCTCTTTGCAATTACAATTATTTTTAATCCTATACATTACTCGTATGAACATGGTGAAATGTGGTTAGAATTATTTTAACATTAGTTTTTCCATGAAATATTTGCCTGAGCACAGTATGGTGTACTTGTGCTTTGAATGATCCAATTATCAATTCTGTTGGTAATACACAGTTAGGAGATTTTTCTATATCTTTAAATGTATGTCTGTCAGAATTATTTTGTACGATCAAAAAGTATGCTCCACACCATATGATGTTATGGGAGCAAACATGTACCGCGCTATATATGATAGTTTGATGTAAATGGGAATAATATTGGCCTTGCCTGCAAGAACTTTGGTAATTTCATAAACTGTGGAGTAAGACCTTATTCTTCAGCACAGCTTCAAGTTTAGCAGCAGCAGTCTTCCCTACATTTAAATACTGTAATCCATTCACAAAGTAAGAAATGTCCTTAGGTAGCAAAAAGAAACAGTTTGCTAACTGAGGGAAAGAGTAGGTGGTTATTATTCTAATATTGTTGTTCTACTTATCCATGTTCTTGTCACAGATTAGGAAATCCCTGTTCTTGTTCTGTAGTTTTGGACAAAAGTCTCCACTTGGTCATTCCATGTCTCCTTTTTTCAATTATTTTCTTTTATCAAATCTATTTATCTAGTTCCCGATGGGATACTGAGGAATTTTCGCCTGTCTACCACACTGCATAGTAAAAAAAAATTCAAAATTACAGTCACTTTAAAAATGTTTTTAACCAATTAGTAGAAATTTTATTTAAAAAATTGAAAGTTGAAAAATATGAAGGAATATTACATTTTTACTAAAATATGAACATTTTGCCAAAATATTATGAAACATGAAAAAATATGAAGGTCGTATTTGATTCTACATATCATGAAATGTAAAGATACTTTGTCTCAGCGCTCTCTGACTAATAGTTTAAAACATGAAATTTCATAAAAATCCTCGCTCTATTTATGGGAAAACAGTTGTAATAAGAACAGTTTAGTCTTGTAGACTGCAATAGACAGATCATGTGGTATGAGTGGGAAATAGAAGGACATATCAATCCTCACGAAGGAAACCGTAGGTGGGCCCAGAATGGGGTGTGATTGGAGGGAGGAAAATTATATGGGTATGATTGAAAAACATTAGCTCAGGATAAGGATGTATGGAATCTTTGTTCCCCACGGCCATGAACCTATGACAGTGCCAGTGACTTAGTCGGTAGTAATAATAATAGACATGATAAAAATATTAATAAAAATTTGAGTATTAAGTACCATGTGTGCGATTGTCTCGAATATACCAGAAGACATTTTGTACATTTTCCTCGTTCTGATGCACGGGTTTTGTCTTGCTGAATATTCTTTCAGTTCACATTTCATTACTTGGCATCTAAAACAAGGGCAGAAGGTAATGCATGATCTGGGTACCTCTCAGTAGCATTTTATCATGTTTCACCATAGAGTAGAATAATGTCGGTGTACTCCTTATTTGTAAACATAGCAGAAACACCTCAAAATATGAAGACCCACTGTTGTTATTACCCACTTCCACAAACAAAATAGGAACAACATACGTGGAGCAGGTTCATAACCCTTGTTCGTACCGTTTCCAGCACTATGACAATCTGTTTGAGTTCCACTGCAAATTTAAAGGAGAAATTGTTGAGGCCTCCAAACTTACTCTGCTGACAGAGGAATATCTAAGATAACACTGAATGTTGCAGATGTACCATTTGTTATGTATATGGTTTGATATACTGAAACTTTGCCTGTCTGTTTGCAGGCCACATCTGATGCTCTGAAAAATGAAATTAAAAACATTGATATTGAAGAAGAGATAACTCATAATTTGGTAAGTTCACTTTCTATGGAAAATATAGGCCATCAAAAGTAAAATTTTTTTTTTTGGATTTTTCATTGCAATCATTGGTTTAGGTACCTGTTTATATAACTTAACCCTTCAGAGCAGGTGGAGTTAAATGGCCGGCAATACGGCAATGTGGGGGGAGAATCACGGGTATTTAAACTCAGCCGTTCAGTGCCAGTATTCCAATAACGAAATATCTTGAGTAATTTAAATGTTTTTGCAATTCGTTTATGGTGAACCCTTAATATAATATTTAATTAATTAAATTTGTTACGGTTCTCAAGTAACATCTCTGCATGTGCAGACTTATTTATGATTGTTGTGCCACAGTTGAAGTAGGTCCTCTTTGTAAGTTTTTTACATAAGTATCACAGTGAATTGCACTAGGAATTCTTTGAAGATTTCAGAGAACCGTCCCTACCTAACAACACACGAAATATTTACACAAAGAGAAGGGCCTTAAAAAAAAAAACAGAATGAACTTCAAAAATTGGTGTGATAAATCTTCAAAGCGTAAACCAGCTGTTTGACACTCGGGCAACAACAATTAGAGTATTTTTCCCCTTGTGTTTACTTTGTTCATGTTTATTACAAACACACTGCTTCTATGCATTGACCTTCTTTCTTGTAGGGGGGGGGTAGCCTTCTCCAAATGTGTCTTTCTAACGCTTTGGAAACATTATTTTGGGTCGTGTGCCTTCAAAAAATTGTCTTTCTACACATGAGATCTGTTGTGCTAAAAGACCTTCATCAACCTTAAATTTCAATGTCTTTCTTCTGGTTTCCAAGGTGAATCCAGTTGATGATATATGACTATAATAGCTTCACTGGAGGTGTGGACATGAAAGATAAGCATGCAACATGCCGGAAGATTGAGGGTTCGAATCCCAATGGACCAGAATTTTTAAACTGAATCAAACCTTCAGGTGGCACTGTGACTCCGGGGTTGACTCAGCCTCTAACTGAAATGAGTACCAGATGCTTGTTATGGGCCGTCAGACAGAGATCAGTACCTGGCTTACATCAAGTACCGATAGTCTAGAAAAAGTGGGAGCCTTAACCTCCTAATATCCCAAGGAGTTCCTAAAGTGGACCACTTTACCTTTTAGATACTGAGTGAATAGTAGAGTAACTACGTTTCCATAATGTAAGGATATCGTCAATTGAAATATATATATATGAAATTTACTGTTGTCGCCTTTTCTACAACGTAAATCGGAAATAACTTTGTTGGACCTTTATATGTACTGAATTTTGCGACATTATTATTAAAAATGAAGATATTTCAAAATAGATTCAATTTGATAGACAAGCTAATGTACAAAAAAAAGACAAATTTATTTTTCTGAGAAATCCTTTGTCAAGTTATAAATATAAGAAAAATGTCAGAGGCCACAAGAATAAATGCAAATATAAAATTATTTTAACTTGTAACTCAGGGCCGTCATCGATTAATATATGCATATATTAAATTTGGGAATTTTTAACATTATGAGGTTCAATTAATAATAATCAAATGAATCGTGATTTATTCTTACCTCATACTTCTATGTTTTTTAAACACAGCACTGCAGTATCGGCGACACGTTGTCGTCATCATCAGCTGTTTTCACGACTGTCAATTTTTTTCCTTTTGCCAGTAATTCTCTAGACTGCCATCTGGTGTTCTTTTGATGGAATTACTCTTCAAACTGCCATCTGGTGTTATTTTGAATGAATAATTTTCTAAACTGCTATCTGTTGTATTTTTGAAGAACTTTGTAATCAAGCTCGGTTCGTCCGGAATCTCAAAGTTCATAGTTCTAGTATGTTTTTTTTTAATATATATTTTTTCCCAAACTGTTAAATCCAAAGGTTTAGATAGATGTTTTAAAAGTTTTGCTTCTTTTTCAATCCTATGATGAATTGAAAAATCAGCTATAGCAGCACATAGTTTATTAGAGCATCATAGGATTGAAAAAGAAGCAAAACTTTTAAAACATCTATCTAAACCTTTGGATTTAACAGTTTGGGAAAAAATATATATATAAAAAAAAACATACTAGAACTATGAACTTTGAGATTCCGCACGAATCGAGCTTGATTACAAAGTTCTTCAAAAATACAACAGATAGCAGTTTAGAAAATTATTCATTCAAAATAACACCAGATGGCAGTTTGAAGAGTAATTCCATCAAAAGAACACCAGATGGCAGTCTAGAGAATTACCGGCAAAAGGGAAAAAATTGACAGTCGTGAAAACAGCTGATGATGACGACAATGTGTCGCCGATACTGCAGTGCTGTGTTTAAAAAAACATAGAAGTATGAGGTAAGAAGAAATCACGATTCATTTAATTATGATTAATATGTGCACTAATATAAACTTTGAAGTCTCTACATAAAATTTATATAAACGGTAAATAGTTAATGTAAACACAAAGATCATAATAACAGTTTTAAGCCGTGCGTGTAGCTAGCATACACGTCACGTCGTTCAGCATTTGGTGAAGAATTCAACCTGCGTACATGTCACGTTGCTCCACGCTGACGGGTTAATTAACACTTGGGAATGTGCGATGATCACAGCTGTCTGATGAAAATGTCTATACCAACAGTGACTTTGCTGCCATAAGTTTACTTATGCTGAAAAGGCCGAAGCCAATAAGCCAGTACCTTGGTCGAAACAGTGACAGTCTTTTGCCCTAAATGTACAACCATCAAGAAATGCAGATGTGGGTTCCACTAGTGTACAATTTTCCAGAGGTGAAATAGTCAACCATTGGGTTCTTGGGTCAGGAACTATTTCAGGGAATCCATGGCAGTTGGAAAACATAGGTCAGGATAGGGATGTATTGAGAGCTTATGCCTGCATGGCCTTGAACCTAAGGGTTCATATCCACTCTGTCTATCAGTTCGATAGTGCCAGTAGTTTTAAGTATGACGAGAATGTGCTATAGTTTATAACATCTTCTAAAAAAGACTTAATGAATATACTACTCTACAAAATTGCAAAGAAAAGAAAAAATACAAGAAAATTACTTACCATCCTGAAATGCATAGAAAATTTTTAAAAAATGTTGACAAATACTACATTTCTTTGGCACCAATAAATAAATTAGATTAGATTAGATTAGATTTATTTAGCCTGGTGGAGTTAAGACCATGTGGCCTTCTGTTCCATTCACCAGTACAAACATCAGAATATAACAATCACAATTAACTCTAATATTAAATACTAAATAAAATTAAGTTATGTAGATAGGAAATAACGCTATGAGGTTTTTTAATATTGTTTATTTTTTATTATTTCACTCACCTCATACTTCATAATTCATAGCAGACCCTGGGTTTCTTCACGTATTTTGTGACATTCTCAATGCTGCGTCACGTTCACAACTGACGTCCAACGGCCTTCTATCCTGCAGACTGACCTCCGTGCCATCTGGTGGCCGACCGAAGAATTTCCAAATCAGTCCTCTTTCTTTATAACCGGGTATTTCAAAATTCATAGTTGTATTTTCATTCTTGCATATGTAATTTTTTTCCCAAATTGTGAGTTCCTTCGGTTTTTCCAATTGTTTAAGTAATTTTGTTTTGGTTTCTATTCTATGTTTTTCTGACCAGGCAGGATGTGCAGCTATTGCAGATTTTTCGGTTTCTCCATTTTTAACATTTCTGAGGTGTTCTTTTAACCTGATGAATTTTAAGGAGCTAATTAACTCACCTCTTCCCATCAAGGTGCACCCAGGAGTGGGTTACAGTTCTGCCAATGCCAGGAGATAATGTCAGGAATTTATTTAGAATACTTTGTGACATTAAGAAAATCACACTATGTTGTGATGCCTGTGTATCAATTTATGGCTCTGGTTTGTATTTCTGTATACAGACACCCTGTAACTGTTGTTGTAAAGTTTGATATTTAACTTTGTTCACAGGTCGCACTATTTGCTATAAAAGAGGAAACTGATGATTTTAAACAAGAGGTACCAATCACAGAACAGTTAGTACCAATTGTGAAAACTATAACAAAGGTAAGGATTTTGTTTATATATATTTTTTGCAATATTAGACCATCTATTATTTTGATGTGTGGTTATGCTACTTAATTAATCTGAGTTGACTTCATAAAGGCTTTTGACAAAGTAGACAGAAGTATATTACTACAAATTTTAGCTGATGATAACGTTCCACAACAATATATTACTAATATCTTCAACATCTATAAAGATAATGAAATCTCTGTTAAACAAGATGGCAAATTATCTTCTTGGGAAAAGATCAACACTGGAGTAAGACAGGGATGTGGACTTTCACCGGTGCTTTTCATTATATATATGAATAAAATAATAAATGAATGGAGGAAAACACAACGGGGATATATACCCATCAATAGGAACCTCAAACTCGATGGTATTCTTTTTTGCAGACGATTTAGCTCTTCTGGTACTTTCCGAAAACGATCAATTTATAATTTACAAAAAATAGCTGCCAAATTTAATATGGAAATATCAATTAACAAAACTAAAATTATGGCATTTCATGGGAAGGACCACATACAAAGTAAAATCTGTCTCCAGAATAAAATTTTAGAGAGATCTAATCAATTTAAATATCTTGGATATTATCTCTCTATCTGGGATGAAAAGGATGTCCCTGAAAAAATTACTAGTTATAATAAAAGTTTGGGAATTATTAATCAAGTTATGAAACCATCCCTTGTACAAAAAAACACCAGATTACGTTATATATAACACTTTGGCTAGACCAGTGTTGACCTATGGTAGTGAAGCATGGACACTAAAAAGACAACATGAAAGCAGAATAACGGCTTGTGAAATGAGATTCATGCGCAGAACAGCGGGTTACACCAGATGGGATCGGAAAAGGAAGTTCAAATCGGATCCCCAAAGCTGTTTATAATTATATACCAAGAGGACGAAGATCACTGGGCCATCCTATGAAACGCTGGAGGGAAAATTTTCTATAGGATCATAACAGGCCTTGGCCTAATACTTGGAAGGAAGAAGAGGAAGAATTAATCTGAGTGAATTATTTAAAGTGATTCTGTTGAAAAACCACTCACAGTATTTTGCAGTGTATAAGATGCACTCATCCTCTTTTTTTACAATTTTTCCAGAAAAAACTTGTATTTCATGAAACATGATCTTCAAATGTTTTATCTTAACACTGGATGACTACTTTGTAAGTATGTGAATAATTTCTGTTGAAATGGAAATGATATTCAGTGAGTTTCCTTGCATCCATTTTAAAACTTTGGTCTTTATTCCTGCTCACTTCACAGATGCTAGAAATAACATGAGAGTCACAAGTCAATTTGATTTTACAATTAACTGCCTACGAAGATATTGGAAGTTAAAAGGGAGTGTAATGATGATGATAGTCTTTACCTTTGTTATGTGAGTTGCATCCATTTTTAAAATTAAGTTAAAAAGCTTGTCTTATTCACCAGTAAATAAAGTACCAGTACTTTGGCTTCTTTGTTTTGCAGCATTTCCTGAGTGTGACCTTGTAATACACCACTGTGTATTTCTCTCCTTACCACTGTTGAGGGATATATTTTAGAACTCAGTTTTACCTTCATAACTCGGAAAGTCTCATGTTTAAGTGCTGTAGTTCACCAGATATGTGGTGTTCATTAAGACAACATGGTAGATGCCAGGAGTTCACTGGTTTGAATCCTGATGGAGGCAGTGTATTTAAACAGCCTAAACCTTCCGACTGCATGGTGTTGGCTCAGCCTTTAATGAAATGAGTATCAGATATACGCTCTGGGGGTAATAGTTACCATTATGTAGAACTAAGAACATGGGTGACATCTTGTGCTAATTGTATGGAAAGGTGGAAGTCTTAACTTTGTGATGCACTAGTTGGATCACTTTACCTTATATTTTCCAAGATTCAACCTCTTTAAATCAAACAATTAACTATTTCGTAGTGTTTGAATGTTATACAGTAAGAGATGTCACATCAGTTAGCTTTAAAATAAGTCTGCTTACTGTAGAGATAGGGAGCGGCAGTAGTGGGAACATTTATGCCAGATGCCTCGTCATCTAATTAGTGACGCGTGTGAATGGATTAACGAGATTCCCTCTGTCCCTATTGACAGTTAAATAATAAATTCAGTATAGGACTTAGTGTCTGTGTCAAAATTAAGTTTAACCAATCACATTAAGACACACACATATTCAAATTTATATATTCATATGTTGCATGTGTGAATGTATACAGGTTGAAAGTATGTGGTGTTAGAAGCAAAAAGTTCCAATAAACATGGGTCTACAAACAAACCACGTGCGAGATTTTTCATTATGAATATGAGGTTATAACTTGCAATATCCAGTATTGTTAGTTTGGTGCTACAATAAATAGTAAAGAATGACTTAAACTTTTTAACATTTCTGTTTTTTCCGAAATTGCATAATGGTGCATAGCTGTTTCATACATAACACCGTCCAATTATTCTCAGTGCAGGTCTATAGAAAATAAATAATGACTCAGGTCAAGATTATAAACTACATTTTTTTAAACTTTGAATTCAGTATCTTCATATATGTCTTATTAACTACACACTAAAAAAATATTGTACTTTTCTTCTTTTTCTATAGACATATGCCTATTTATTTACACACACTATGTCAATGATGATTACATGTTATTCCATCTGTTGAGGGGTCTGCCCACTTCTCTCTTTGCTCCAGGATGTAAGTTCTTCACTACTTTAATGAGCCTCTGTCCACGTGAGCATTCCATTCTCTTTTCCTTGTTGTAACAAATATCATAACATCTATGATATTGCATTCCTCCCTCACATCCTAGTTTCTAACTCTGTCAAATCTTGTTTTGTTTACTAAGGCTGTTAAAATATTCATTTCTGCTGTTCTTACGAGTTGTTTAGTATCTGCTCTTGTATCCGCAGGCCATACACATGTTTTATAAACTTTTACTTTACTGTCTGTTTTTAAATATTTGTTTTTCCTCACCTGTAAGACAAATGTCAGGAAAACTTTAAGGCCCAAAGGGTCCCCGAAATCATATGGCCATTGCAATCATCATCATTCATATTCATCTTAGATTAAGCTTAGGATAAGGGACTCTCCTGGCGCACCATTATCATCATCATCATCACCCATCATATTATCGGGGCAATGTAACCCCGCCTTCCAGGCGCCCCAACCTCAGAAGTGGGTTACAAGTATGCCATGCCAGGAGAGAAACCAGGAATGTCGAAAGACAAACCTGGGGCATTTGAAAAAAAAAAATTGTTTTTCCATATAACATCTCGTAAGTATCCTGATATTCTCGATGCTTTGAAAACCTGAGATGTTACTTCATCAATCAATATACTAGAGCTAGAGATGTGTATCCCAAGATATTTAAAATCCATAACTTGTTGTATAATTCTAATTTGCATCTTATAGATATACACATACATTTAGTTATATTTGTAGAGATGTCGATATTTAATTTTTCTGCTGTTGTCACGAATCAATGAAGTAATAATTGGGAGTTCGTCCTCTGTTCTGGCGACCAGAACTGTATCATCAGCGTAACATATTGTATTAAATTTTTTATTTCCCATTTGGTAATCTGGTAGGCACTATACCTCTTATATAATTTTATCTATTATCTGATTAAACAATAAATGGCTTCTTGTTTTATTCCTTTTGCACACTTAATTCCTTCCGTAAGTTTCCTATTTATAGAAATCTTTGTTTCAGTAATTGTATTTATATCCTTTATCAAATTTATTACTGGCTTGAAATTTCTTTCTCTTCCGAGATTCCTATTATATCTCTATTTTGGTTGTATCAAAGGCTTCTGTTAAATAAAAACAGAAAGAAACAGGTGTTGTATATTACTTTTCAATTCTAAAGTATATATTTTTATCATAGTGAATGTGTTCCATTACATTAAGACATAAGTAAAGGTTAAGACTGTTTGATAAAAACAACATTGTCATTTCTGCCGTTAGACTTAATTTAACATGGCTGCACAGAATAATGAGTGAAAAATAAAAAAGTATGATATATATTGTGATTCATTTTGATTATTTGGCATCCAAGACAGCTAAGTATTTACACATGTTAGTAAGGATAGCATGAAGATGAGTGTAAAATTATTGGTATTTAAGAATTTTAAGACCGAATAAGTGGGAGTGATAAAAGAAAATTTGAGCAGCACTACAGGACATCAGATTAGTGACAGAAGTTGGAAGGAATCACTTTCATTTCTCTGCCATGTAGAAGAGAGTCGTTAATTTTTTAGGCCATATCCAAACCATGAGAAATCATTTTAAGGGCTGCTAATTTGACATGTTGAGGTGCCATTCCTAGGGAAGTTTAAAAAGAATAGCACATGTCACTCTTATGTGAAAGTTTAGCAGGAGCCACTCTTATAGACGTTTGTAAGAAGGAGCACTTAGAAGTCCATTTAGTTTTTACAGTAGAAAATTGTGATTGGAATTGGGAAAGAGTAATATTTTGTGATGAATTACCTATTGTACTACAAAGAATTATGTCAGTTTTGTTTACTGTCAATATGGAACTTGATTTGACCACAGATACACCACCATTTGTGCCCAGAGTAGTAGAGTATCCGTATCATCTTGTAGGTGGATATCTCATATTGGGCACGAACCATCGCATTAGTGTAAAATTTAATAAGCATAAATATCAAAGATAGAAAGTTATATGTTTTTTTATGTAAGGTTGTTATATCCTAATGTAAATCTTTAATTTCTCAATTGATTAGAGATGAATTCTGTCGAGAGAGGATATAGCCCGACCTCATTGCTCTCTGGATTTGAACCCATTTGAGAATATGTGGGCAGAAGTAAAGAAGTGTATGTGGAATAATTTGCCTAATTCTCCTGCAAAATGATTTATGGAAGCATCTTCCAAGATGCCTGGTGTGGCATAGCTGAAAACAGACACTATTAGAAAGGATTATGGAATTCAATCATGTGTGATCATGTTGAAAGGAAGATGGACTAAATATTGATATGTAACTTTTTACTTTTTGTTGGCTTTAATTTTCCAAATCATCTAGTAGTTTGTTTTATGGCATTACACATACTTTCAGGCCGAGGCCAAGTTGTAGCGAAGACACTAGAATGAATCTTAATCTTTAAGCCTGGGTGGCCGATTGATACTAATCTCTCCTTTCTCACTTCATATTTGAACTGACACATCCACCAATAAGGAGAATATGTTTCCCGTACTCCATGAACCTTGATTTGTTTCTCTCTCTGATTCATTGTTGTTACTCTCTGACCTGCCAACTCTGGTCCCCTTTTCAGTGCTCCTTAACTTCTTCCTGTACATTTTATGAATTAATTGGGTAGTACACACCATATATCTCGGCAGATAAGGCAACCTTCAGATAAGACAAAGTATAGATTTTTGTGAAAGTTTTATAGTTTTAGCATATATCTGTCCTATAAGACGACCCCCAAACTATCAACAGCCTATGAATTTAGTTTAGATCAGCGATCATTACTAGCTTACTGTATAGCATATACAAAATTACCGTATTCGTAATTTTTCAAATTAAATTTTATGTTATATATTGTTAATATTTTAACCCCTCATTATGATAAATAAATACATTTTATTTTCATTGAACCGGCAATACTGCTACACTTTCGATATGTTGTACTAGCATGAGAGATGATGAGACCTGTTGCATGGAAGGCGGTAGAGGGGAAAGGAGATTGTTACGATAAGGAACGAAGACTTGCCACGTGAGAAATTTCTTGTTACGCTACTATCAAACCCAAAGATATAAGTTATCTGCATATTTAAATGTTATACAGTGCCCTTTGGATCATGCATAGTAATAATAACACTATATTAATAATTAAAAGAAACAATGCAATATAAGCAATGATGTCCATGTTTATTTACTACACAAAACAGACTGCAAAAGAATTGAATAACTGGATGTATTCAGGATTGGTTTGATAGTAGCTGTACTCACGGGGATTCACTAAATCTTTAGCAGTTCCCGCCACCCCCCCACATGTCAACTGATCGGTTTGTCACCGTGAACCATTACGTCAGTCGCAGTCAGTGGTTGCATTGCTATTTGTGTGTCGTGTGTTCAATCTAATTTTTTTGTATCTGTCCTATAAGACGAACCTTGATTTTGGGGGCTTTTTTTATGGTTCAACTATCGTCTTATCTGCCGAGATATATGGTATGTAAGTATTTGGCCAATTGTTTATTTTATTTTTCTCATTTTCCATCTATTATATCTACGGTCTCGATCCATTGCTCAAGTAGTCTTCCCAAAATTTCTTTATTTACTCGTAATGCTATATATATAATGCAACCTATTTTATCAAATCTCATATACAAGAAAATAGACTCATAGACCCAAAATGTTGTTTACGACATCCTAAATTACATGGAAGCAGAATTAAAACGAAGTAAATCTAAAAATTTACAAATGAAAGCTGTGAGAGCAAGTTGTGTATTATGATCTACAAGACACGAAACTAAACTGCAATCAACTGTACACCATTCTCTTCTCTTTGTGACCATTCTCCCTCTGATGCAGAAGCTTTCAGTTAAGGTTTGTGTTTGATGTACCTATTTGCTCTACTATAACCTGAGCATTTATTTGTAGTATCACAGCAGTGAAGCAAATAGTCTTTAATTCTTTTCAACGTGTTTAAGTAAGTGAATAGATCGATAGGATAGAATTAAAAAAAAATATGTGGATTATAGTCACTATGATTTATGTAATATTATTATTATTATTATTGTTGTTAATTACACACAACAACAAATTTGAACTTTTTTCGCTCGCAGAAATGAAAATAGCGATTTTAGTTATTTGGCATGCACTGATTTCGAATTTGAAGTCCGTTTTTCTCTATCACCTAACAGTTTTTTGCGAGGATCTGTTGAACTTTTTCGTTATATTTCGCACATTATTGCTTATCTGCACTTAGTTTCAATTTTTTGCAATAATAATGCTAGAAGCAATTGATCTATGTAAAACCAAATCATACAAGATCCAAAAAGGTAAAATATTTATTTCTAAGAAAGATAAATAAGTAGTTACTTTACAACACATGCTTAAATTGTAGCAAAAATCTCACCTTTCAAAACTTCTTCCTGGATGACTTACACTGATAAGATGGCTCCGAAACATATGTGATAAGTTGCCAGCAGTAATCAGCAAGCATGTTGGTCACTGATTTCCCTTTATAATGCATTTCTATTTCTAAAATATCTTCGTGGAACCTTTCGCCATGTTCATGACTGACGTCACCCAAGTTCGGTGAAGAAACACTATGTTTAACAGGTCGCATGACTGACTGCAAATTTGGATACTGAAGACAATGCTTATTTTTTTAAGTGAAACCAGATATATTGACCATACAGAAATATGTAAGTGATGTGAAACCAGGTATATTGACCATACAGAAATATGTAAGTGATGTGGTCCGTAGGTTCTCTCCACAACATTGGAATGGCAAATGGCATGCACGAATGCGAACCTTTTAACCACCATATTAAAATCCTTTGGCTGTTTGTACAGCAAAAATTGGGGGCCTAATATTTATCAGTGTCTCCAAACTTACTATAGTTCCCGAAATATAATTGTTCGCCGTTATAACTAGTTCTGCGCTGAGATTTTGTATAATACTCTCCACATACGTAACAGAATAAATTAGGAGAATTCTTACAGCGGCGAGACATTGCAAAATTATAAAAACACTAAAACTTACGTATTAAAATATATTATAGTAGATTGTTTTAATTCAATTTCTTTATAATGATACATAATAATGCATATATCGACACTTCACAATCACAATGATGTAATGTAAGACGAACTGCACAGAACGAGGTATTACAAGCCATTACTTCACGTATTTGACAGCAGCAATCAGGAAATTTTGTATACCTGTTTATTCCTGAGGGTTTAACAATCCCTAAGAGTAATAAAACCGCGCAAAAGAAAAATAAGGGTGACCAGTTTGAGAGACAATAGCGCCTGCGACTCTCACGGAAATGATCACTTCTGCTAAAGGTTGTCGAAATATCTGACTCCGGTTAGGTGATTGGAAAAAACTAATATCATTTTCGTCTTCTGTGAGTCCGAAAACACAGTTATTGATACATTTCAAGCCTGCAAGTAATTCTTTGTTGTTGTGTGTTATTAACTATTATTGTTAATTATTATTAGCAACTAGAATTTTGAATTCTAGAAATAAAATAAAATCACAGATAAGATTTTTACACCCTCTTTTCTTATAAGTAGGTTGAATAAAAAAATAAATGTTGACATTCATGAAAGACTGAAAGTTCATAATATAGTAGAAGATATCCAAACATACAAAAAACTGAACTGCATGGCAGGTCATGCCTAGAAGACCATATGCATACTAGCCAAGTTGCTGACATTAAATCCACATCCAGCCATGGGGTGACATATTTTCATCATTTGGAAACCCACGGATATTGTATCTGGTTTTCTCAACTTGGATTCTCCACTCATTGGAACTATCCTAATATCTCATGTTGCTGAATGATTACAGACCCCATGCTTGTCAAAACTTCATATAAAATCTTCTTCCATGGGGCTTGAACAAACTATTGACCCATAGCTCTGTGTCATGACATAATGCTTTAGGTTACAGCAGAAGGACTGGTAAATTTCTTCAACAAAATAGATTGATTTTGTTTTCTAAAAAAAGAAATTCCAATATGAACTTAAACAACACAGAGACAGGGCAACACACAAACAATGCTGGGGAATCAAGAACATCTTAAGTTATAACAAGACCCAACTAAGCATAAACCTAAAATGTTCATGATTTTTTTTTACTGCTGCTGCTGTTATTATTATTATTGTTATTGTTATTATTGTTATTATTATTATTATTATTATTATTATTATTATTATTATTATTATTATTATTAAAAAATTCACCGTGATCTTTAAATTATTTAGTTTTCCTATGGCTAGCTATTTATGTTAAAGAGATTTAAGTGAGTTGTAATATTTCTGTCTTAAGTTTAATTTGTAAAATATTTGATATTCCAGTAGTGTACTCATAATTTTATTTTACATCATATTTAATTATTGAAGGTATAGGCAAAGAGAATATAAAACATAGAATTGAATTGAGTAGCAAAATATCATCGTTAAATTCCATATGGTGGGATAAACATATTTGGAAAGACACAAAAAAATATATTGGTAAAACATTGGTAGAATCTGTTGCAATGTATGGAAGTGAGGTATGGACAATCAATAAGTACTACAAGAATAGACTAATAGCTCTAAAAATGGATTATTTACGCAGAAGTGCCAGAAATTCAAAATTAGAACATGTCACAAATAAGGAAATTATAAATATAATGGAAGCAGAAGAAAGCATAATCGAAAGAACTGAAGAGAAGGAATTAAAGTGGTTAGGACATGTTTTAAGAATGGAAGATAAGTGATGGCCAAAGCAACTATATCAATGGCATCCGACCAGAAGGAGGAAGAGAGGGAGACCGATGTTAACATGGAAGGAAAACATGAAGACATTAATGCAAGCATTGAAGATGCCCAAGATCGTAGGCTTTGGAGGTTTGGCACAGGAAGATGGCAGCAGCTGTAAAAACCCAAAGATAGATGGATTTAATTATTATTCATACATAAATATTTAATAACTGATACAAAAACACTTATGAAATGTGCTCAGAATCAACCAGCCTAATAATAAAATGGGCTAAATGTATAAAGTATACCCAAAATGTAATGAAATTTAACATTTTTATAATAGAAATCGAAAGTGACACAAGGGAGTAAATGAGTCTCAAACTTCTCACCTCACACATAATGATGATGCATCTGCATTTTTAACTAAATTCTGCTGTTAGTAATGAGCCCTTAACTCCAGCATTTCTCGTTATACCTGGTGTGAATTGATTGGACTTCAAGATCACGTCTTGCCGTCTGGGAACTTAAAAAATACATGGTTTTATTCTTGTTCTTCTGTATGTGTATCTTTTCCAATATTATAATTCTCTTGATCTCTCCCAATATTTCCATAGTTTAGTTTGTTCTTCAAATTTATGATCTTATAACAAACAGTGTGCCACCACCAATTTCATAATTTCCTCATGTTTGTTACTGCTTTTCTTTGTTTTCTATGCAGTCGTTAATACAGTACCTGCAGTTAATTTGATAAATGTCTTTTCTTTCTTTGCCATTTGTAGTTTCTATTTTCTTACTTCTATGCTGAAGATTACATAAACTAAATTATGATGATCTTGAAGATTTCCGGGCTGTAGGCCGTGGTCTTGAGGCTTGAAGTTCCCCGACGTTTCGCCAGAGACTGTGTCTGGCATCCTCAAGGGTTATCTTGCAGTCTCTGGCAAAACGTCGGGGAACTTCAAGACCACAGCCTACAGCCTGGAAATCTTCTTCAAGATCATCATAACAACTCCGGCCGTGAAAGCCTAAGTCAATACATAAGCTGAATTGTTTATTGTTGCAAATGTAGTATAGAATTTACTAAATATTTTGTGAAATTTGTTACGGGATATCTACCATTCTGTAAATAACTTGTAACAAATTTCAGATGAGATTACTAAATTCAAACTCATAATAGGAGCAATAAACATGTTAAGTATAATTTTTCTGAAAACAAATAACAAAAATTCAGGTTTAAGAAAAAAAACAGGAATTTATCAAATTATTTGCAAAGTTTGTCCTTCCAGGAGATCATCAATGTGGATTTAGAAGGAACAGGTCTACAACTGATCTGACTTTTAGCATAAGACAGATTTTAGAAAACAAATGGGAATATAATGTTACTGTACATCAACTATGTGTAGACTTCCAAAAGCAAACGATTAAATTAAAAAGGAGAAGTTATATAGTATCCTGCTGGAGTTCGGAATTCCTAAAAAGTTAGACTTATATGAATGTGTCTAAATGGCACAAAGAGTAGAGTGTGTGTAGGTAAACATTTTTGGATACTTTTGAAATCCAAAATGGGTTGAAGTAAGGAGATGCAGTATCTCCTCTAATATTTCATTTTGTACTAGAGCGTGCCATCAAATCTTTAGAGGATGAAGAAGGCCTACAACTAAATGGTATTAATTAGCTCTTAGTTTATGCTGATAATGTAGTACTATTGGGCGATAGCGAGAAAATTGTAAGGGCCAACAGACACTCACACACACACATTGTTGAGTAACACTAAGAAATTAGGACTGGATGTAAATATCAATAAAATTAAATATGTGTCACACATAGAAACACATTATATAATGCAAAAGTTCAGATAATGAAAAATGATAGAAATTTTGAGGAAGTGGCTGAATTCAAATACCTAGGAACAATAGTCACAAATAGGAATGAGATGCACAAAGAAATTAAACATAGGCTCAATTCTGGAAATGCATGCTATTATGCATTACAGGAACTCTTGACGTCCCAACTCCTTTAAGAAAACGTTAAACTGAAAATATATAAAATGGTTATTCTACTGTTATTGTATGCGAAACATAGACTTTTACTTTAAGGGAGGAAAGAAGATTATGACTATTTGAGAATAAAGTTCTTAAGAAAATTGTTGTGCATGGAAGCTTCTTGTAGGAAAACCAGACGGGAAATGCCCAGTTGGTAGATCAAGAATGAGGTGGCAAAATAACATTTACTATGATTTGAGGGAAGTATATTATATAGGGAAAGATGGGAAAACATTAGCTCAGGATAGGTATATATGGATAGGTATATATCCATGCACATACGGGTTCCATATTGCTGCCAGTGAGTTAGTTAGTAGTAAATTATGCATAAGAAAAATTGGTACATTTTCTAAAAAAAGTACTTCAGGAATATTAAAAATGGAAAAATTAGAATAATGGTTGTAACAACTCATTAGTTGATACAGGATCACAAAAGTTGAAGAATGCGGTTAGTATTAAAACATTTGGAAAGACCAATAGAACTCATGTTATAAAAAAAGAGCAAAAACATCACAATAAATATTGAAGTTCCTGGGCAAGCTTGATTTGATCTATGTTTATTCAAACTCCACCAGGTGGTACAAGAAACGCTTAGATTTCAGCTCATCAGTATTTACTTTTTTTAAAATGTTGATAATGATCTGTGAAACGTGTCCAAGTAAGAGGATGATATTTAATAAAGTGATGTGTATAGCTTTTGATTCATATATGTATTTTGTTTATTATTTTATTTGTAAAAATGTAATATCTCATTTATGCTGGAACAAAACATATAAATTTTGGAATAAGAATATCAGAAAATAGAAAATTAAACACCCTATTGTTTGCAGATGACCAAATAATAATACCAAATTCCGAAGATAATCTACAGAAAGGTCTGTATGAACTTAACAAAATTACAGAAGATTATGGATTAAAGATATCTACAGAAAAAACAAAAATTATGGCATTTCAAGGTGTAGATCCTGTCAGAAGTAAAATTGTACTGGACAATAAAATTTTGGAGCAGGTGAATAATTTTACATATCTAGGATGCAATATCTCATATGAAGAAGAAAAGGATGTAAATGCAAAAATATCTAAATTTTTAAGAATTTTAGGGTTAATAAATTCTATCTTCAAGCCACAGTTAGTCCAAAAGCATTCAAGACTGAAAGTGTATAAAACACTGGCTCTTCCAACTCTTTTGTATGGTAGCGAAGTATGGACGTTGAAAGAGGAGGATATACAGAGACTTAGATCTGCTGAAATGAGATATCTTCGGAGGACTGCAGGATACACACTACTAGATCACAAGAAAAATGAAGACATCTTAGAAGAATTACACATGGAATCTTTAGAAAACAAAATTTCTGATTATAAGTCAAGATGGATACAACATGTTCATCGAATGGAAGATCACAGAATACCCAAACTAATGTTAAGATATCAACCTGTAGGAAGAAGAAGACCAGGACGTCCACTCAAAAGACTTCTGGATGGTGTTTCTCTTGAGGCCAAAACAGGTCAACAAATGGCCTAAATTCGTGAATGTACTATGATGATGATGATGATATCTCATTTACTATATGTAGGTGAAAGTTGCATATATTTAGTATTTAATTTTGGGAAGTTATATTTTGAGGTTATTTTTAGTCTGGACATCTTACCTCAATATTAATGTTGATTTGTTCTTGAACATGTTTCAAAACAATTCTGTTTTATCGTCAGCTTTCCCAGACTGGTTTTATTTATGTTGCACAACCTGGATGTCGATGTCAGCTCCATCCTGTGGTTGGCCAAAGAACCTCCAAACAAGGTCACGCTCCATTGGAATATCAAAATTCATAACTCTGTTTCTGTTCTTCTGAATATAAATTTTTTCCCAAATAGTCAGCTCTTTTGTATTTTCTAACTGTTTTAATAATTTAGTGTCTGAATTTATATTATGTTTTTCAGACCAAAAATGAGCAGCAACTGCAGATTTTTCAATTTCTCCATTTTTAATATTTCTTATGTGTTCTTTGGTTCTAATTTTTAGGTTTCTTTTTGTTTTTCCTATATATATCTTTTCACAACCCATGCATTCAATTTGATATATTCCTCTATATAAATATATATCAAATTGAATCCATGGGTTGTGATAAGATATATATAGGAAAAACAAAAAGAAACCTAAAAATTAGAACCAAAGAACACATAAGAAATATTAAAAATGGAGAAATTGAAAAATCTGCAGTTGCTGCTCATGTTTGGTCTGAAAAACGTAATATAAATTCAGACACTAAATTATTAAAACAGTTAGAAAATACAAAAGAGCTGACTATTTGGGAAAAAATTTATATTCAGAAGAACAGAAACAGAGTTATGAATTTTGATATTCCGATAGAGCGTGACCTTGTTTGGCCAACCACAGGATGGAGCTGACATCGACATCTAGGTTGTGCAACATAATGCGACATAAATAAAACCAGTCTGGGAAAGCTGACGATAAAACAGAATTATTTTGAAACATGTTCAAGAACAAATCAACACTAATATTGAGGTAAGATGTCCAGACTAAAAATAATATAATTGCATATATTTATTCATTATTACTGTACATGCAATGTATCTCTATATTGTGTTTTAGTCTTCTTGTAATACTGTGAAGAACTGAAATATGACACAGTATCAAATAAAAAGATGAAAAAACATTTCACATTGTTGCTGAGGATTTTTTTTTAAGCTCTTACGGAATGTATGTTACGTAGAATAGTGCTACATCTGTTACTATAATGTTATATTTTCAGATGGACCTGACTGAAGAAAGACATGCTGAAATATACAGTCCTAATCATAGATCACAAACAGAAGACATAGACCTAAAATGTACATCGTATAAATATTTTGTTTGTAACAAGCAATTTTCTAGTAAGTCCGCTTTTAGTAGACAATTACCTGTACTTAGTAACGAAAAATTGTTTAAATGTTCTATTTGTAATTTGTCATTCTCCCAGAAGTCCAAACTTAATACACATTTACTTCTGCATAGTAATGACAAACACTTCAAATGTTCAGTTTGTAAAAAGTCATTCCCCCATAAGTCCAATCTTAATTCACATTTACTTGTGCATAGTAATGAGAAACACTTCAAATGTGCTGTTTGTAATGAGTCATTCTCCCGGAAGTCCAGTCTTAATAAACATTTACTTGTGCATAGTAATGAGAAACACTTCAAATGTTCAGTTTGTAATAAGTCATTCTCCCAGAAGTCCAATCTTAATACACATTTACTTGTGCATAGTAATGAGAAACATTTCAAATGTTCAGTTTGTAATAAGTCATTCTCCTGGAAGTGCAATCTTAATACGCATTTACTTGTGCATAGTAATGAGAAACACTTCAAATGTTCAGTTTGTAATAAGTCATTCTCCTGGAAGTCCAATCTTAATGCACATTTACTTGTGCATAGTAATGAGAAACACTTCAAATGTTCAGTTTGTAATAAGTCATTCTTCTCGAAGTTTTATCTCAATAAACATTTACTTGTGCATAGTAATGAGAAACACTTCAAATGTTCAGTTTGTAATAAGTCATTCTCCCAGAAGTACAATCTTAATGCACATTTATTTGTGCATAGTAATGAGAAACACTTCAAATGTTCAGTTTGTAATGAGTCATTCTCCCAGAAGTCTAATCTTAAAACACATTTACTTGTGCATAGTAATGAGAAACACTTCAAATGTTCAGTTTGTAATAAGTCATTCTCCCAGAAGTCTAATGTTAAAACACATTTACTTGTGCATAGTAATGAGAAACATTTCAAATGTTCAGTTTGTAATAAGTCATTCTCCCAGAAGTCCTATCAATAAACATTTACTTGTGCATAGTAATGAGAAACACTTCAAATGTGCAGTTTGTAATAAGTCATTCTCCCAGAAGTACAATCTTAAAACACATTTACTTGTGCATAGTAATGAGAAACATTTCAAATGTTCAGTTTGTAGTAAGTCATTCTCTGAGAAGTCCCATCTTAATACACATTTACTTAGACATAATGACTAAGAAATGTATGTCTAAGTGCAACATCTTTTTAAAATGTAATTTTCATTAGTTTAATACAAGTTTATTTATCCAACACTGCAGTAATAAGCAAGATATATATATTGTTAGGGGTGACATGTGGTCAAGACATCAGGGCCTCCAGCTGTTATAGCTTGTTTTCTTAACCGTGAGCTGCTACTTATTAAAGTTACTCAAATTCTTCACAATGCTTGGTGGGCAAAGATCCCATACTAGCCATAATTCCATGCGAAAATGTCTTCCCCCTTGGAGACATGAACCATAGATCGGCACCAAGGCATCTTGCCTTAACCATTCGGCTAGAGCGTGGGAGATTTGATTATTCACAACAATTCAATCTTTTTATATCAAATTGTTAGCACTTTGAACTTCCAAAGAACAATCCCCTCGAGTTTGATAAATTGCGTCCTGAATTTTTATGAAAATGCATATAACTTGTCCTTCTTAATCTTTGCCATTTATTTTATTTTATTTTTGTAAAGAATACTTTGAAGTTATCACTAACGCGTAGACATGTGCAAACATGATACAAACTGCTAATGAATACAATTATCATCATGATCCTGTAGCTCTATTTAGGAGCATAGGGCATCCATAAGAGCTTTTCACCGGACAATGTTACTGCAACATTTTTCAGTACTTTCCTGGCGGTAGAACGTTAATTTAGTTTAAATTATTGCAGAATTATATTTTAAATTTGAAAGTTGATTTCTCCGCCATTATACCTGTGATATTATTGTTATGACATTTTATATGGTTATTAACTTCTGAGTTGTGCAAAAGTGTTTTTACAAAAGAGTGAAAATGTCTGTTTCTCTATCCAAAATAGAAAACAAATGCTGAGGAGCATGTGAGAAGGGATGCTCGTTGACAAAAGGAGAAATGTCTTTTTCTTAATTAATTTTAATTTGTGATGGCTGTTGCTATTAATAGCGTCCGATGGAAAGTTCTTACTGATACCCTACACCTGTTCAGTTTATTTTAATAACCTCAGGCCTCAGAGTGCATATGATGAATTAATGGTTTTTTGTATGTATTTTCAGAATCCTAAAATCTATCTGTGACTTATGAGAAATATTTGCTCATTTTGTACCCAAAAGGACAATCCCTTATTGTATATATTGTAAGTTGCAAATTGTATATGTTCTTATCAGCATATCGATGATAGGCAATGAAAACCTTGTAATTGCATCAGTCATTGAAAACCACATAACTCCAGTAGCCAGCACTGAAATATGTGATGCATAACCCGTTGAGAACACGGACTACAAATTTATTAACAACTTCACTTGTATTCTGTAGTAAAATATGTGGCAACTATTGCTTATCAATTTTCATAATTATTTAAGAAGGTTACTTGTTTCTCCTGTAAAATTTACCAAAACGGAGTTACGAGGTTTCATTGCGCCCCATTAATATGTAACATTAAAACAATATTGGCGTAATCATTTATTAAATTGTATTAATCACATCCATTTGAATTTAAAATATTGTTGTTATTACCTCATGTATAAGTTATTTGTATTTTTATAAAATGTTATTAAATTTAATCTTCTTATCTGGTTATGATATTGTATATGTACACTTTAGAACTATAGCCTTACTATACTTTAAGTGAAAAAGGGTGCTTAACATGTGGAATGAATATTACTACTACTAAAAATAAAATATGTCCTCACCTCGTTTCTAACTCAGGGTCAGGTCGAGAGATGAAATGAGATGAAGCCCCTATATTTATAGAGGTCTGTGAATGACAAGGGTGCCGGCCGACCATGCCTGATGCACCATCACTGGGGCAGATGAACGAAATGAAACAAAATGATTCAGATGAATATGGAGAAATGGTAGAATGAAATTGTGGCAAGGGAAAACGGGAGAAATCCCCAAGAAAAACCTGCCCAAGCTCCGTTTTGTCCACCACAAAACCCATGTGGAGTGACCGAGACTCGTAAACAGACCCCAGTGGTGAGAGGCGAGCATCTAACCATTTACACCACAAAGCCACCTATATTACAACTACTGATGAGAAATATTTCAAATGTTCTCTTTGTAAGAAGTCACTTAGGCTTAGCAAGGAGACATCATTCAAATTATTGGTTTATAATAAGCCAATCCTTTGTAAAACACATTTGCTCTCTTTGGTTCCATTTAATCAATATTGTATTTTGTGTGTTGGCCTGCAGTACACTATCCTAATGGAATTAGCTGGCAATCCTGTGTGTTCTGGTTATACCAACAATACTCTGTCCTGGTTTAACTCTGCTACTGATCCACCAGGAAGTGTCTGTGTGGTGACCGGAATAAAGAAGAGTCCTTTCATAGCTCGTATGTTTTTTAAGATATGTTCATATTGGGTACCTGAGAGTACATCTGCTGCACCCTGACTCAAGGATTATAAATGTGGGGTCAGGTCCTCCAGGTTGAGCTGAGGCTGACAACCTCATCCTGTGATAGTGTCGACCTAGTTCCTGTTGACAATCTCAATACAAATAGCAGACTGATCCATAAAGGAAATGACAAATTCCTAAGGGAAAGGAAGCATGAGTTTGGATTTGGACGTGGAATTGTTCTGGAAATGGACAAATGGAATATTGTTATGAGATAGGTAATTCATGGACTGTATAACCTCATCGTATGTACAGTAATTATGATCAGAGCCCCTATATCATGAGCATCACATTTGGACAAAGTCTGCAAGAAGTTTATAATTCTTTGTACATTATATGTACAACCTCCGTAAACCAGGTCACAGAACTCCAGCTTTTGGCTCTGATTGGTAGATAGTTGCCTCTATTTCTTACACCATACTTTACTTTGTCCACCTCATCTCCCCTTTATCTTTATACTCTCTTCCATTTACTACCTTCCCACCACAACTTAACTCTACCTGCACCTTTACATCGAACATCTCGCTATTCCTCATCCTTCTTTGTTTCAGCTGCTCACCTCTGGATTTCCCTCCTATTTTATACCAAGGTCTGCTTGACTCAATATTTCCTTGGACAACATAACCAAGTTTAAGGTATATTTTTATTATTAATTTATATTTTATAGCTTCATCTTCAAGCTATTAATAGAATAAAGTTATAAGTTTTATTATTATGTTTATTATTATTATTATTATTATTATTATATTTTATTATTGTTACTGTTATTTTATAATATTTTGTACTTTACTTGTCAGGTGTATACTGTCCAAAGCCTATTATGTGCTATTAATTTATAATTTATTTGTTAACATCTGTGTAATTTAACCCTGGAGAAGTGGAGGAGAAGACCTTATAGTTCTAACTGCATCAGGTAAAATAAATCAATTTATTATAACATAGGTAGAGTGGTGCGCTACAATCTCCGAGGATCAGTCACTTTTTTCATATTGTATTGCTTGTGGAATTTCAAACTCATAGATCATAAATTAATTTTCTCAAAACATTGGACGTTTCTCAACATTTTTTTATAGGTTTCTAGGTGTTCAGGTTCTTTAAATTTATCAATATTTATTTTTTGTTCCTTAATTTTTGGTTAATTTTTCGATCTATTTATTTTACTGCTATATACTGTTTTAACAAATACTGTGAGAGTTTGCTATTTCCCCACAATGAGTTCTAACATCAAATATACTTGAGGCATACCTGTTTTCTATTAATGTGTGGTCATTCTGATTAGCTGTTAATCCATCAGGGGATCTCCAGGTCTCTTTGTGTATATTTTTCCTAGGAAAACAGGTGGAGCTGATTACCATATTCTTACGGCTACAAAATGTATGATTCTTTGGCCATTATCATTGGATGATGTATGTAAACTATTGTACCTTTATATATTCTCTCTTGTCCTATTTAAATCCCTTAATATGATTTTAATATTGTTGGATGGTAAACTGGAATAGGTTCTTTCTAAGTTATGATAAAATTGATCTTTCATATTCTCCTCTGTGGGCACATGGGTATTGTTGATTGATAAATTGAAGAATTTAGTTTTTAGGCGAATAACACATATTCATTCATTAATAGGTTTAAATGCTAATACATTTTTCCTCATTGATTTAGTTACAATAGATGTCACTCCAAATTCTCTTTTTCCAGCTTGCTTCCCGCTCTGGAATATAGTGTGTGTTTTAGTATCATATATGTCATTACCCATCCACTTTGTCTCTTGTTATTTGTATATTATATTGGTGTAATTGCTGTAGAAGAGATTTTAGGCTCCCAGTTTTATAAGCGGTTCTAACATTCCAAGTGCCAATTCGTAAGTCCATTTTCCTTTGCTTTAGTTGTTGTTGTAGACCATCATTCCAAGGCATGTTGGGTTTCTGAACATATTTGTTCTTACGAGATGTCAACCCCACGCCTAACCTCCAGCAATCCTGGGGGGGTCGATGATTTTCTGTTGGGGTTTTCTCCCTTAGCTGGTACGTCCCAAATTTAAGCGTTGGCCATGGTTTTTTTGCCCGATATTTTAAGGTGCACCTCCGGGTAAAAGGATGTCCAAGTTATACCCTGAAAGGACTTCTACTAACCAGACGAATCTGGTGTTCGACCAGTCCCAAGGAGAGTTCCGCCATTCTTGTATTCTTGAATTCATCCTATAGGTTCCATTATCCTGAAAAACAAGAAAGGCATCACGTCAGCACAACACTCAGAGATCCAGATACCGTAACTACAACTTCACCCAATTTATATGCCAAATAATATCTGCTTATGTGGAGTTTGTTTACATCTTTATATTGCATTTCTAGAAAACCTCTCATTTCTAAGTATCACAGTATGACAAAGCGAGAATGAAGGTGCTGTACTTCATTGTTTTAAGCGCCTATCAATTCTCCTCAAGGCTAAACGGTTCCAAGTGGAAGAAAAATGGCAGAAATTTGTGGCTGCACACAGAATTAATTCCCATATAATACTTTTTTTTTCTTTCGTGAAGAAATTTTGAATTAAATGTAGAAACAACCTGTATGTGATTTTGTTTGAAGTTGTGTTTTCTTGAGCAATGGTTCTGCATGTAAATAAATGCGTGCATATTAAATTATTTTTTATTTAAATTGATATAATATTACCTGTTTTCACCATAAAATTCATGCAATCAACTTATGTATTGCGAATAAAATCACCCATTTTGTTGCATCCAGCCAGGCTACAATATTCTTACCAAACAGTTTTCCCTCCTCATATAATTTATTTTACACGCTCATAGTGCTGAGATTATTTGAATGACTTCAATGTACTGTTGTTTTCAATCTCACCATCTTGTGTTTCTTCATTGCATCAAATTTATTTTCAAATGTAGTTTCCTAGAAAGATAAATGTTTATAACTGATTAGTACATTTTGACAATTATTGTGGTAATCTTCTTCCTATATGTGCAAAATATCAATAGCTAATTATGGACATTTTGATGAAGTGTCTGAAATCAAATAACTTGCAACAGTAACAAACAGAAATGAATTATGCGTAGGATCATCTCTGGGTATAGGCTGTACTATACGTGGTGGAGAATCTTGTCTCAAATTCTCTCAATCTTGTTAAATTAATAATATGTAAAATGGCGTTTCTTCAGGTTATAAATTAAAAGGATGCAAAACAGATCTCTTAATTTAAAATGTAGGAAAATGTGGGTATTTGTGAATAAAGTGCATATTGACCTAACAGAGACATGTAGACAGGTGAATGTTGTCAACTCCATGATCTTGATAGGAAACCAGATATAATATGAGGAGTTAAGTTTCATAGACTCCGATGGGCAGGACACTTGGAACGTTATAAAAATGAATACTTATTATAGGAAACACAAAGTGGAAACCATTCAGTAGGAAGGCCAAGGACATGGTGGGATATTAACTTCTGAACGAAGTTAATTACAGAGGGGATGATTGGAAAATATTATCTCAGGATATAGATGTATCGAGAGCTTATATCTGCGCTACAATGGACCACATGAGTCGATAGTGTTAGTGGTAAATAAAACTTTTGAATTAATCATTTTCCTTTTGTGTTTTTCTTTGTAGAAATTTTCCAAGTAGATGTGGATTACTAAATTTCTGTAAATTAGTTTTGTGGAAATTGCATTTGGTTTGGACACATTTCTCCCCTGTTATACACAGAGCCACCGTTTGTAAGATATAAATGGAATCATCAGGTTTAGGAAAGAAACATGTGAAATAGTATATTTTATGCTGCAAAGTATCTCGAAGCCTCGCTCTGTGCATGAGTCGTAAGAATTCTTCCCTCGAGAGTTATACATATGGTATTGGGAATAAACAGAATGAAAATCCTACAAATTATGAATATGAAGAAGATCTCTTTCTAAACCCTCATTTAAAACATTAACTAATGTTTTGAATTAAATGAACAATGTATCAAATTTAAATAATTATTTGTTTGTGTATCTGAAAACTGGCGGGTGGCATCGGACTATCAACATTTTGAACCTACTCTTACAGTATAACTAGGCCTACGCTGCCATGAACCTCCGGAACTGATAGAGGCGTCACAGGGAGCAGAGTTCTAGGTTCTAAAAGTTAATATTGCAACATAGTACAGTGATAAAATTAATTTATATCCAATCAACTGATTTGTTTTTGTAATATAACTTACAAAATCGTTTCTCAATAATGTTTGTGTGTGATCTAGCAATATTACATTTATATTAAACAGCTTACTTTTAAATTATAAATGAATAATGTTCTACTTAGTTTATCGAGATATATTTTTGTAACTTACATTATTTTAAAAATCATCATCATCATCATCATCATCACTCCAGGGATTAGGCAATTGCCCGTTCCGACTTCATATTGCATCAGCCCAACGTCTTTTAAAAATCAGCTGAATTAATACTGTATAAATTCTCCTTTTCTTTCTACTTCTTGAAATTAGGCCTTTTGACCTCTTTTCACATCAAGTGGGATTTAATGAATCTTCCCATCTAGTAAATGGGCGTCCAACACTTCTATGTCCTATTGGATTGTACTTTAATAACAGCTGAGGGATTCTATCTGTAGGCATTCTTTTAACATGTTCTTACCAGTTGTTTCTCATGTTGTCAATTCTATTGGTTAAATTAAAAATATGTAAGTCTTTTTTTTCTCACTTCTTTTTTCTGTCCAAAATTGTCGCAGCTGCTACTGAACGTAAGAACTTCATTTCTGCAGTTTCTACATTAATTTTATCACTATACTGTCTTGCAGTCTTAACTTTCAGAACCTAAAACTCCGCTCCCTGTGAGATAGAGCCTGGGTCTATTTGCAGAACCCTCAACACCAAATGATATACACGCACTAACACAATTTCAAAATTCTATTTCTCAGAAAGGCATTAGTGTTTCATGTGCTTATTAAAAATACATAGAAATATTTTGTAAGTTCATACGTATGTTGCGATCTTTATACAAAAATACTAACTAACTCTTCTTATTTCGAATCAGTAGGTTCAAGGCCACGTGGACATAAGCTCTCCAAACATCCCTATTTCAATCATCCACTTTATAATTTATCTTCCTCAAATCGTATTTAATGTCATTCTCCCACATGATTCCTTGCCTACCTACTGGATACTTTCCTCTCATTTTAATACAATGAGTTTTTATGTTTGTATTTCATTCCCCGTTCGTGCCACATGTCCTGTCCACCCCAGTCTATGCAATTTAAGATTTTACTATTTTTATTACATCTGATTTTCCATAAAGATCATGCAGTTCACTGTCATATGGTCTTCTTCATTCATCTTTCTATTCGTCTCTCTTTGTTTCAAAAATGTTTCTAGCAACTTAATTTATAAACACTCGTAATCTTTTCTCCTCCCTTAAAGTAATAGGCATTGTTTCGGTATCTATTTCACATAACAGTTTTATATGTTTTCAGTTTTTTTACAAAAATCCCTGTAATCCGTAATAGTATTGAACCTATCTTTACTTTCTCTGTGCATCTCATTCCTGTTTGTGATTATTGTTCCTAGGTATTTGAATTCAGCCACTTCCTCAAATTTTGCCTCGTTTGTCATTAACTGCCCATTTCCTTTATTTAATGTATTTCTTCGTGTGAACATGTATTTAGTTTTATTGGTTTATTTCCAGCCCCAATGTCTTAGTGTTACTCAGTACTGTGGTGTGTGTTGTCCTTTATTTTCTCCTCGCTATCGCCTAATAATACTACATCATTAGCATAAACTGACAGCTTTTTAGGTCTTCTTTATCCTCTAAAGATTGTGCCGGTTCGCTCAGGGTAGAATATGATCACTCAGGGATGTTTATATAATACGCTTATTATTTCAGTTTATTGGATAATTTTGTATGTACAATTGCAGACTTACAGTGTTTTATCTTTACTAACTCTTAGTGGAGTTGAGGAATTATTTCCGCCCACGTGTTTTTAATATCACCTTCGTGAACGGTTACTGAAGAACTAGACTATTGCAGAATGTAGGAGCGTGAGAGAGTTTTCACACGCGTCCTCGCCATATAAGGGCAATGACTCCTCCCATAAAGTCGCCATCCCCACTCCGAGTGTATATGTTATTCATTATAGCTTAGAGGGGTAGGTACCATTCGTATGAGTTTCTATGTTGGTAATAGACTCGCGTGCACGTTTGTGCGCCTTCCAGTTATTACTATTAATGGTACGATTTAGTACTTACGAGTCTATTACTTCTTGCCACATAATGCCCATATGAGATTCTATCTAAATTTTCTACTGAACAAGTTTTGTAGAACTCATATTCATCTCTCATTCAAAGTAATAAGTTTCAACTTGTAACCTATTCTGAAAACATTCTCGTTTGGGTTCGCTGACTGACGTATAAGAATAGTACCTTTCCTTTTCTAAGGCCTGAAGATAATACATAAATATACAAATTCCTTATACTAGCTTATACATACAAATCAATTATTTCCGCCCACGTGTTTTTAATATCACCTTCGTGAACGGTTACTGAAGAACTAGACTATTGCAGAATGTAGGAGCGTGAGAGAGTTTTCACACGCGTCCTCGCCATATAAGGGCGATGACTCCTCCCATAAAGTCGCCATCCCCACTCCGAGTGTATATGTTATTCATTATAGCTTAGAGGGGTAGGTACCATTCGTATGAGTTTCTATGTTGGTAATAGACTCGCGTGCACGTTTGTGCGCCTTCCAGTTATTACTATTAATGGTACGATTTAGTACTTACGAGTCTATTACTTCTTGCCACATAATGCCCATATGAGATTCTATCTAAATTTTCTACTGAACAAGTTTTGTAGAACTCATATTCATCTCTCATTCAAAGTAATAAGTTTCAACTTGTAACCTATTCTGAAAACATTCTCGTTTGGGTTCGCTGACTGACGTATAAGAATAGTACCTTTCCTTTTCTAAGGCCTGAAGATAATACATAAATATACAAATTCCTTATACTAGCTTATACATACAAATCAATTCATACCACTCACTCATTCATTCAAACCTTTTCACATTAACATATGATCATCAATGTTTTGATTCATAGTTAGTTTCATCTTTCTTGCTTTTGAATAGATTATACATCACTGTTTTACACTTTTAAATGACCTATGTGACTATTTAAGCCCTGATAATAGATATTGTATCACTAAATCACTTTTTACATTCACACGCAATTCTTGATGTGTCTTAAAATTAAAATCCTAATCTAATTTTACATTAATATGTACAGTGTGAATTATTCGGTGTTATGAACCAATCATTTAAGTATATGTTTCATTTTCTCGGCTATATTTTCAAGGAATTTAAAAGTTTCATTTAAATAAAATGTATTTATGTGGATCTGTGTCATATTTGAGTCATAATTGAATATTAATATTTTTAATCAACTGTATGGTACCATAATTGTTCAAATATATGGAAAATATTTATTGTGGATTGTATAAAAATCATTTCGTTTATTCATGCAGAAAATATTTTCGTTGTTTCCTTGTAAACAGAGATTTATTCAGTCATAAATAGATGTAATTATTGCCTCATGTATATAAAAAAAAGAATATTTAAGTTTTCCAATAAAAAAATTGTTTTACGGCTTCCGCGCTCCTGTATTTTATTTTTAGCAGTATAGGCGCTTCACTATTTGTGATATGTTTTACGTATTTCCTATCGTTTTATTACACTGTGATCATTTGTATAGAAGTTATCATTCTCAATATTTTATTTAAACATCTTTCGGCATATTAGCGTATTTAATTTGCCAATGCAGAATTTCCTCTATAATTAATTGGTCAAACAACATTCCTGTCTTATGCGTGCAAAATCGTTTTACTCGAATACAGAATTATATAAATATGTCAGCATCGCTGTTCCCTCAGCGGTAATGACTATTTCATATATCATTAATAACACCATTTTAAATCAATAACATTCATCAATTAGATAATATTGGGTCACTTGCCCAAAAATATTATCTCACAAAATATTACGTAATACACAAATCCGATTAGATGCCTCATTGGTCATCATATAAATAATTTAATCCTGTATATAAAATCAGTAATCAATAAATTCCACACGCTTTCAATTATTAACGTCAATCGATCTTTTCGTTAAGATGGATTAAGCTTCAACATCTTTCATTTACTGATCTGCTTAAGATGTCTCCATTTTTTTCAAGAATAATTTTATTCATATTAAAATTGTTCTATATTTTTGTTCAAGGAACTGTAATTATTATAAAGTTTTATAAAGTCACAATGGCCTATCCAAGCATATTATTATTCATACTGGATTTTTAAAAGTTTCCTTGGGAGCGTTAATCAACGAATTATCTGAGCATAAATATTATAACTTTAAATTAGTTTTGATATTTAAATCATTGGAGTATGTAGCTTTAGTTTGATGAGTCGGTAATGCAGCTTTCTGCACGTGCGATTTAATTAAATATGCAAAAAATATTTCCTCTCTCTTTCTATTTAATAGTTATTTATTGCTGTTTGATTCTTTTATTTAAGGTTTAATATCCACAGATCCATACTATTTTATAGTGATCAAAATTTTCCGAAATGTCTCACCCAGTTCTAGTTGAATGTAACCTTATTACATCATACATATGCTAACTTTTGCTATACGAGCGATATTAATAATTGCAAATATAATTTTACTTGGCTAAATTATTATAGGTATTGTCTACTGTGATAGCATGTTACTCGTATTTATTTTTAAGTTGATATTCAATTGAGTATCAATATATCTAAGAGAAGGGTTCTGCCCCTCTCTCATTCAAAGATGTACAATGCAGTATTCATTTCCTCATATTTAATTTTCTCAACCATTAAAGAATGCAGTTAATTAATTATTTATCTTAATACAAGTAAATCTGCTTATTCATTAGTATTTTTGGTGTTCAATATCATTTCTATACATATGCTTAACTATTTTAACTAATAAGATAATTATATTTCTAATTTTCATATAGAGCTGGGTTCGATCCCGGGTAAGACTGGTTCATGTACACATTAAATTCGATCATTGAGTCAGTATTTCATTCTTTCATATTCGATTTCGCCCATAATGATGGCTAATCGTTTATCAAAATTATTGATATTATTAACGGTCTTATCGATTTTGCTGCAATCATTTTGCTCTATTTTCTCGTGTTTTACAATCGCGTTTTTTGGTTATATTACACCCTGGACGGTATGTAAATATTACGTTAGTTTGGAACCTACTTGTACTGGACTCGATTCCTGAATTTGAAATGGCCAAATTGTTTGCAAAGAGGATTCTTGCAACCAATTTCGTCGATCGCTCATCACTGCATGTGGTTTCGAACCAAGGAACGTCAGTTTTAGGTTCTTTCAAGTAATTCAAGTACTTATCTATTAAATATCTTTTCTTAGAATTATTCCTGTTTGCTACCTGCGTTGCGACTATTGTCATTATCGCTTTGGGCAAGTTCCGTCGACTTTGGTTTCTATTGTAACCGTTGAATACCTCATTGTTCTCCTGCTCTAACCTGTATCCGTCATAGTTCTGGCTATTAGGGATGTATCTATTATCCAGGAGTCTACCCCTATGCAAATTTTGTCCATCTATATTGGAATTAAATCTTATCATATTAATACGTGAAGCATACAAAATATCGTGGATAGAGGAGGTTACATCAAGAAAGAAATGAAGGAGAGGATTCTGAAAGCGGTAAGTGAAATCAGAACCTGTTTTTCAGAAATTAAAACGGCAAAACACGCCATAAACGAAGTGATAAGTGAACCACAAAGTGAGGTTAAAACGGTCATATCGAAAAAAGTGAGAGAGAGCACCGAGGAAGAAGACAGCCAAACGCCAAGACAACTAGCGACATCTGTTGACGCAGAACAAGAAACACAGAGCAACAGCGACAGTAGCCAGCAGGCGGAGACATCTGCCGATGAGAAGCGGAACCCGGACGCCGGACGGCAGAAAGAAGTGAGCGACTCCAACACACCAGTACTAGTATATGACACAACACGCACACCGCCGGGCGAAACAGAAGATAATGAAGGAGACGACAGCAAAAATCGTCAAATACAAAACACCTCCTCGCTGTCAAATGAAGATATTGAGGAGAAAATTATAAAGAAGGTAAACAAACAGATACAGGACATGCTAGAGGACATAAAATGGATGATAAAAGATAATCTAGAAACAAAGGCAACCAAAAGAGACACACAGAGACAAAGAGAAGAGGAGGCAGGGAAGAAGAAATGCTACTCACAATCAACATGGGAAGGACGCCCGCACTCGACAAGAAAGATGATAACGGGGACAAAACAAACTACTGGAGAGGGAAGCAAACTGCAAGCGGCCGAAAAAAGGGCATAGCTTTATATAGGAAAGCTGCACAACTCCACAACTCCAGAGATGATATACGACTATCTACAGGGAAACGACATCGACGGCGAAATAGAAGTGGAGGAATTACCCGCCATGGGAAGAAACAAGACCTTCAAGGTTGGAATACCCCTAAAACACTGCAAAAGCGCCGAAGACCCGACTTTCTGGCCCGAAGGAATAGTTTTACGGCCCTTTCGTTTCTCGAAACGAAACACGGGAAACAAACTTTTTCTCCCCTCGAAACGAAACACGGAGAACACACTGTAAAAACCAGGACAAGAAAGAAAATTTAAAAACACTACTGTGGAATATAGAAGGACTACGAAATGCACTAAACATGTTACCAGAAGACTTTTTCGACGAATATGATATAATAACACTCACAGAAACATTTCTAACAACCCAATGGAGCACGGAAAACTTCTACGCAATTAACTTATATGCCAGCCAAGGGGAAAGAGGAAGACCTAAAGGAGGGATAACAATGCTAATAAAACCAAAATTAGCGCCGTTCGAGATACTTCAAAAATCAGAAAACATGCTGCTAGTAAAGACAAACACATGCACAGTACTAAATGTCTACTTCCAGCCAGAACACAAGGCAGAAGAAATCCAGGAGGAGATAAGCCAGGCACTAAGCAAGACGAACAAAACAGACAATATGATAATAATGGGCGATCTTAACTGCAGAATTGACACACCCACATATAAAGCGAAAACTGTAGTCGGTCATATAGAAAAAGAAGGGCTAACTCTAGTAAACAAAGAGAAAGAATACACTTACATCGGACCAAATGGAGCCAGCACAATCGACCTTGTCTTCACAAACAGCCACAAGACCCACCAAAAGATAAGAAGAGACATACCAGTAAGGAAACATATACTAGTAAGTACCGACATATATATAAAAGACACACAACAAAGAAAAAACTCCAGAAAACCAACAAATAAACTATCGAGAAAGATTGACAGAGAGAAACTAAACACAGAAAGATACAAAAGGCATCAGAAGAAATAAAAGAAGGAAAAATAAATCAGGCAGTCGATGCAATAGAAGGACAAATAAAACAAGCGACAGTAAAGAAAGAATGGAAAAGAAGAAAAGCAAAGACATGGTTCAAACAAGAATGCTACGTAGCGAGGAGAGCCGCGATCATAGCACTCCACAAGGCAAAACTATCGAAAACACACGAAGACCTACAAGAATACCAAAATACCAGGAGAGCCTATAAACAAACAGTGGAAAGGTATAAAGAAACGTACCAGGCGGAAGAAGAGAAAAAAATAATAGAAAAAGCAGAGGAAAAATGGTATAAAGTGACCTCACCAAAACAGCCATCCTTTCCAAGAGATATACCAATACATACGTGGGAGAAACACTTTAAAGAAGTACTGCAGGCCAAAGAAACACGCCCAGAAACCACACGAAGGAAAGAAGAAGTGGAGAAATCCTGCCTCTTCACCAGAGAGGAAGTAAGACGACACATTGCAAGTTCGAAAAACAGAAAAGCCTGCGGACCTGACGAAATTGCCTTCGAACACCTCAAAGAAACAGAGCAAGCTCTCGCAGACACCTGGACAGAGCTTTTCAACGAATGCCTAAGGCAAGGCAGCATTCCGTACAAGTGGAGAATAACAACGCTGAAGGTGCTGTACAAAGCCAAAGGAGACACGAAAGACCCAAACTCATGCAGGGGAATAGCCCTAGAGTGCACAACACTAAAAATAATGACCAGCATACTCACAGAGAGATTAAGAGCGATGACAGCCCACGTCATACCGGAACAACAGCTCGGGTTCGTAAAAGGGAATTCGACGACACAAGCAATTAAATGTCTACAAGAGAGCATCGAAATAGCCTTAGAACAACCGACAGGAAAACTACATGCCATCTTCATAGATTTCAAGAAGGCTTTCGACCTCTTAAACAGGCAGCTGATAATTAGAAGAATAGAAGAAGCAGCAGGGAGAAACCAAGTAACTAGATTAATTGAGAACATCCTCTCCAGAAACCAAGTGCAGATAGACGATGGAGTTTCAAAAACAGACCAAACAGATCAAACAAACGGCGTACTCCAAGGTGACCCGTTGAGTCCCCTACTCTTCATAATAGCAACAGCAAAAATACGCACAGAGATAGAAACAGAAAACGTCCAAATCTTGGCATACGCTGATGACATGGTGATTACATCCCAAGACATCGAACAAGCTCAAACAGCGTTCGACAAACTCGTAGCATGGGCCGAAAAGAACGACCTAGAAATAAATGAGAAGAAAACAGTAAAAATGACCTTCAGGAAAGGAGGAAGACTCGCAGCGAATGACTGCATTCGATATAAGGGAGACCCACTGCAAAATGTAAACCAGTTCAAATATCTGGGGATCACACTGCAGAGCCGAGGTGACACCTTCGATAAGCACATCAAAGAACGCGCCTTAGCGGCCAGAATAGCAACAAACAGCATTAAAAGCCTGAGTAAACTATCCCTGGAGACAGCAATGACCATCTTCCGCTAAAAATAGCACCAATCATGACCTATGGAATAGAAGTGATTTGGAAGAACCTAAATAAGGCAAACCTAGAGGAAATAGAGAAAGTCAAAGCACACTTTTTAAAGACAGCGCTAAGCGTATCAAAATAGATACCTTCACGCCTAACATACATACTGACAAAGGAACCATTCTTCATTGAAGAGCTCCACCTGGACCTTCTCGTGCCGGCAACAGATACCTACAAAGAACTGCTGTGGGAACTCAACGAGAAGAGAGAACAGATATGGCCTGAGTTCTACGCAACGGATGCGATGATCTACAGGGAATGGACAGCAGCCAGGTACGACCTGAGACACACCGTGACGAGAGTCGCGGTCCATGGTTTCCACCACAGGATATGCACAACAGTGAAGCGCCATAACCCAGAAGAAAAGTGCAAGTGCAAACTATGTGGGTCGCACTGCGACCGACATCACCTATTACAGTGTAAGAACATAGGAACATCGATAACAGACTTTTGTAAGACATGGCCATTGGCTGCAATTATACCTATTATTATTAATACGTGAATCGGACCTACTCTTATGATTTTGTCCTAGGTTCCCGTGATAATTCCCCCTATTATTAATTGTGCTATCATGATTGTTGTAGTAGGACGGCCTATCGTTCCGATTGCCATTTCTCGGTTGATTATAAACTTTTCCCGTGCCCCTCTCTACGTTTTGAAGATTCCTATCTCTATCATTATTATTATTATTATTATTATTATTATTATTATTATTATTATTATTATTATTATTATTATTATTATTATTATTATTTTGATAATAAGTATGTTCTCCCGTTTGAACTTTGTCTCTACATTCCTGTCTATTCTCTTTCATATCGCCGGCTTCAAACATTGTCAAAACTTCTATAATGTGGTTTACGGTTGTGATTTTAGCAATTAACAGGCCATAGCGTACGTGGCTAGGGAAATGATTTATAGTTGCCTGTATCAATTCTTCCTCAGAATAGGCTGGGACGATTAATTTGGCCTTTTTAGCGAGAGACATAAAATATTCAGTATAGCTCATATTGCCCTGATAATTCAAAATCCCATTTCTAATTTCATGTCTGATTTGCATTTGTTTTTCATGACCGCAAAATTTATTTCTGAACAGGTTTTTAAATGTTTCGTATGAAGTTTCATTTGTGAGAGTCGCTTCATACCATACTAGACTATTCCCGCGAAGACATATTTTAGTAATGTACATGTACATATGTTTCGGGATTCTCTTTAGTTTAAGATATTGGTCCAGATCTTCCAAGAACTGAATAGGACTATTACCCTGATCGTCGTCCAATTTTGGAAGTGGGATTTCCAATAATTGTGTATAGGGAGGAAAATGCCCTTGGGGATTGGATGGTTTATTTACAATGGTACTTTCATTCTGCGTAATCGAGCTACTAACGATGTTTATGATAGTCGTTAATATATCGGTTCCGTTACTCGCTACACACATGTGGTCAGAACAGCAAACATTTTGAACATTATTATCGCCAGTTTTCCCAATACTTATAGAATTTACTTTTTCGGTTAATTCACTGAGTTCCTTTTGTATTTGGGTTTTGAAACCATCTGTGAATTCTTCTATTTCATTACCTATTTCTTGTTTTATTATGTTCGACAATTCTGTAAATTTGCGGTAGGTTACCATTTCAACCATTTCCACGCGTTTTGATTGATCATTTAATTGATATCCACGTTGTTTTTAATGTTTCCTGTTCCTCTACTACTGGGTTAACGCTAGAACGTATATTTTCTAATTTATATTCATTTTGCGCCATAGTGGCTGCTGTGGAGGTAGTTACTGTTTCTATTTTCTCGTGTATATGATTTATTTCCTCTTCAAATTCTGTGTGTAGGGTCCTAGCATTTTCTTTGATTTCTGTTCTTAAATTGATTAACTCCCTACGGATTTCTGCATTATTTTGTTTGTATTTTTGAGTTCAACGACTGTATTTCTGTCTTCAACTCTTTCAATAAATGAATCAGTATATATGTGAAAATTTCTGGTTCCTTATTGTTAAATATTTTGTCCTATCGTCCTTTTCTGCATCCTTATTCCGTAACATTGTATCTATATGTGTATTTTCTGCTTAACGCTAATGGATCCTGACCACGTGCTTCCTAGGTCTACAAGCAGCCATTTTAATTTCTTTTCCACGCCTTAGTAAATCAAGTAAGTGTGTATTACACAAGAACATTGTTCTTTAGCCCTTCAAAATTTAGTTTACTTATTTACTCACTTTTTTTTTTGTAACTGGTAAGTAGTGTTGATTTACTGGTGTCTTGCGAGCTCCAACCGTTGTTTCTTGCAATCCCTTGCTCACCATTCATCGGCCGTAGTAAGATGATTCATCACTGTAGTTGCCATGTGCTGCGGACTCGGTTTATGTTTTCACACTAATTCACTCGGTAGGGAACATTTGCCTAAAGTATGTTGGTTCCATGTGACCGATTAATACGAATATTCTAGCACTGGCAGGTCGAGACTATTCGTTGGGCGTCATGGTGCCTATTAATACCAGTCCACACTATTAGATTAATTCGAACCTACCATGTGGGCGCCATGTGTGCCGGTTCGCTCAGGGTAGAATATGATCACTCAGGGATGTTTGTATTATACACTTATTATTTCAGTTTATTGGATAATTTTGTATGTACAATTGCAAACTTACAGTATTATCTTTACTAACTCGGAGTGGAGTTGATGAATTATTTCCGCCCACGTGTTTTTAATATCACCTTCGTGAACGGTTACTGAAGAACTAGACTATTGCAGAATGTAGGAGCGTGAGAGAGTTTTCACACGCGTCCTCGCCATGTAAGGGCGATGACTGCTCCCATAAAGTCGCCATCCCCACTCCGAGTGTATATGTTATTCATTATAGCTTAGAGGGGTAGGTACCATTCGTTTGAGTTTCTATGTTGGTAGTAGACTCGCGTGCACGTTTGTGCGCCTTCCAGTTATTACTATTAATGGTACGTTTTAGTACTTACGAGTCTATTACTTCTTGCCACAATATTTGATGACTTGCTCTAGTACAAAATTTCAAAGTACAGTAAAACTTGTTTAATCCGGAAAGTAAATAATGCGGAAATCTATCCAGTGTGAACAAATTTATTGACCCCGGCGAAGTAATAGTAATTTTACGTGTTTATTTACCTTTACCTTATATAAAACGGAATCGGTCCAAAGTGGAAACGGAAGGACATTTCTACACATTTCATGAATATAATTTTTAGAAAGCGGAAAGACAGAGAAAAATAAATTAATTTCCATTTAATATAGGCCTAAGAAATAAAGAATTATTCCTGCCGCAGGGTGAAGTAGAGATTCTACCTGTACCTGAAATTTGCTTTCGGCCTCACTACACATCTGTTGTGCGAAATACACGCACTATACCTGTATTTCAAATAATCATTGAGTTGTAATCTTCTAAAATTAGTTTAAGTTCTGAGGCCGATATTTCACAGGTAGCGTTCTCAATTTACGGAATAAAGATGGCTGAAACGTATATATCATTTCATTAAACGAAAAAGTGGAAGTGATTAAAAATAAATGAAAAATTCTCAGTACGCGAAATAATGGCTAAATTTAAATATGGAGAAACTCTAGTTTGAGGCTTTAAAACACAAAAGAAAAGGATTCAAATAAATGGTTAAATGAGGTTAAGAAAAAAAAACAGGAAATGAAAAATCAACGAAGTAGTTTGGGAGTGTTTGAAAAGTGCACGATCAAAAAAATATCCAAATTTCCGGACCGATGTTGCTAAATCCCTGGGGAATAACGATTTCAAGGCATCTTCAGGTTGGCTGGACAGTTTTAAAACAGGACACAATGTAGTGTGGAATGAAATTTGCGGGGAATCAAAGCATGTGGACGAGAGTGTAGTATGTGAACGGAAAACGAAACTGCGTACTTTAATTTCAGGATACGCGCCTAAGATACATTTTTAAATCTGGCGAAACGGGACTGTTTTTTTTCGCGGTACCGTCGAAGTCGCTCGTACATACTACACTTCACTTTTCAACGCAGCGGGACTACAATAAATCCAAGGTACATAAAAAAGACATACACGGTACACTATAATCTAAGATTATTAATAAGTTTTGTTTTTTTTAATGCGGAATTTTGTCTAATGTGGAAAAATAAATTGGTCCCATGCGATTCCGCTTTGAGTAAGTTTTACTGTATCTGAAAACTGCTTGCCTACCTGCATCCTACTTTTTGTACCATTTAGACAAGTTCGAATTGCGTACTCGATAATGTTAACATAATTTCTAATGGAATTTAGATTGTACCTGACTTGAAGAGAAGAAACTTGTACCTTAATATCTTGTAATGAAAACAGACAGACGTGTGAGAGCATAAACTGTACATGAACATGCGTTGCCATGGTAACCAGATTATTGCAGTTATTTTTAAAACTGAATAACAGGTGGTTACACTGTTAAAAATAAATTACATGAAAAGAAGTTAAAAGTAGCAATCATGTTAACATGGACAACGTACAAAATATATAATTTTACGAAAACATTTGATAAATTAATGCATGAACATTCACAGGCCCCGTGGCCTTGTAGTCAGCGTTCCAGATGTCTCGGGGTTAGATTCCTGAACTTGGACATCAGGCTTTTTGCCTAATGTTTTATTTGCCCAATTGATAGCCTACATCTTGACGAGAGCTGACGATTCAATCTCAAACGAACGTCGTAACTTTTCTGAGTCAAAATTTATACTAAACGAAAATTATGTGACGCAGCAGAACGACCTCAAAATGGCGGAGCTTCCTCCTCCGCCGAGCGCGATGCATCACAGTCCACAGTCAACGTTAGGAATTGTTTGATCCTTTATCTATCGAGGGACGTAATTACATGTTGGATGTAGGTGATAGATATGTAGCTGCAACACCAAAGTGTATCCCCCGATTTTGTTATCATTAGTTGTCTGAATTGTGGACGCTATTTCAAACACGTATTCACATCAAAAGGCCAAGAGAGGAAAACAAAAATTAAGAAAAAAATACAAGAAAATTAGAGGTAAAGGTAAAGTGGCTCCACTGCAGGCCCATCTAGGCCTACATTCTAATTCTACACCAACTTTGTTTTATATTTTAATTGGAACTTACCTCGTATTCTAGCGAAATTTTACCTGCAATCACAGCTTTCATTTAACGCCATCACTTACTAATTTACATGCAAAACAAAATATTGTGATTCCCGATTTTCCTGAAATAAAGGAACGCGAAATTGTAATTATTTTTATAGCAAAACAAATTTTGAAATATTATATCTGATATGTTGGCAACAACTAATGTGGGAGCTGTAACAAGGACAACGGGAGGAAAATGAAGATAAACCGTGAGTAGAGAACAAATAGAGAGCTAAATTGTAACGCAGGTGATAGTACAAATTAATAGACACAACTGAAAGTGTAGGCAAAGTGCCATACGTCTAAATAGTAAAACCACAGACGACAAAAGAAGAAAGTGGGGTTAGTGAAGTGCTATAACGTTGAGTGCAGTGCAGGGTTACCAACGGCGAAGTTGTAAACATCTATGCAAGCAGAGAGCAGGACTACAGGACAACTAGCGACATCTGTTAGCAACAAAGTGAACGGCAGAGGCGAGCAGCGCGCGATCAGGCAGCAAGTACTACCATCAGCCGGAGACCGACAGAACTAAGAGAGCAGCAAACCAGAAATACGAAGGAATAATCAGCCGAATACCAGACCGCACCCATATCAGATCCCAAGGCAGAGACCACCATAACACCGGAAAACATATACACCATGGCGGGTAATAAGTCAGGCCGGAAAAAAAACAACACAAAGAACAATCACTCAACCCGCACAAGCGACGAGGAAGATTGCGCGGGAAACAGCGGAGGTATAAAAGGCATGTTTACAGACATACTAAACGAAATCAAAGAAATTAGAAGACAGAACGAGGATTTCAGAGAAGAGACTAAGAAAAACATCACAGATCTAAAGAACGAAATCAAGAATTTCGACAAGAAACTAGAAGAAAAATGCTGCTCACTAGAAGAAAAAATAATCAGCGGAGAAAACAGCACAAACGATTCGGTCAGACGAATAAGAAGAGAGGCTAAAAACACTGGAAAACGCAGAGGAAAAGAGACAGCGCAGTGAAAAGAGAAACAATATAATTATAAAAAGCAAGGACTTTGACGAGAAAACAAACAACACAAAAGATGACAAAGTGAAAGCAATACTCAGAAAAATCGAATGCAAAGAAGACTATACCAGAGCAACATTCATAGGAAGAGACAAACTAGACAGGGGCCTCGTGAAAGTACAAATGAAGACAATGGAAGATAAAATCGCCGTCATGAAAAACAAAAGCAAATTAAAAGGACAAGACTGCTACATAGATTCTGATCTGACTAGACAGGAGAGAGAGATTCAACAAACACTCAGACAACGTGCAAGAGAAGAGCGAGAGAAAGGCAACACCGTACAAGTTGGGTACCAAAAAATGTTGATAAACAATCAGTGGGTAAACTGGACTACTCTCCTTCAACAGCAAGACACCTAAAGCATACTATCTTACCACATGCCAGAACAAGAACAAGCAACGACCATGCAATTACAATATCAACATTGAATGTACAAACACTTAGAACAAGCGAAAGAGAGGAAGAGTTAGATCATGCTTTAAAAGAAATAAAATTCGACGTATTAGGTCTTAGTGAAATTAGAAGAACTGGCGAAGCCATCATAGAAAAACAAAACGGAGACCTATTTTATTATATAGGCACAACTCCCGGACAAAGAGGAGTAGGCTTCATCATCAGAAAACAAGTCAAACATATGGTGCAAGAAATAGTAGGGGTGTCTGAAAGGATCGCAGTCTTAAAATTAGCAACTAGAGGCTCCACAATAACAATCATTCAGGTTTATGCCCCAACAGAAGCCTACAGCGATGAAACTATAGAACAATTCTACTGGAACCTGGGAACTACCATAGATCAGCACAAATCTACACTAAACCTAATCATAGGAGATTTCAACAGCAAAGTGGGCCCACGCAGCCACGAGGATGAAGACCCAGTGGGAAGATATGGGTATGGGGCAAGAAATGAAAGAGGGGAAAAGCTCGTTCAATTCGCACAAGAACATAAACTAAAGATAGCCAACACCTTTTTAAGAAAATGCCTAGCTCAAAGTGGACTTGGCGCTCGCCAGACGGCAACACAAAGAACGAAATTGACTACATCCTAAGCGACAACCAAAGAACCATAAGAGATATCCAAGTAGTAGCCAACCTGAAATTCAGTACAGACCACAGGATGGTGCGGGCAAAAATGAAGATAGAAAGAAGAAGGAAGCATCCAGCAAAGCAAACATAGACAAAATATAGAAAACATAGACAGCAACAAATTCCAGCTACATCTTCGCGACAGAATTGCAGAGTCCAACCCCAACCGAGAAGCAGGTGCTCAGGAACTGTACAACTCCCTGGAACAATGTATACTACAGGCGACCAAGGACTCCAGCAAAAATACGAAAGCTCAGAAAGAAGGCAAACTCAGTCAAGGAACCATTGCCTTAATCGAACGTCGATCGGAGATGCTACAAACCAGAGACGCTTCGGAGTCGAATAGAACCGAGTATGCCGCAATGGACAAACTGACGAAAAAGGAAATACGGAAAGATCTGCGAGAGTACCGCACAACCATAACTAGGCAAATAATAGAAACCTCCAAATCGATAAGGAAAGCAAAGAGGGAAAGAAATGGTGACAAACAATGGATGCTAGGAATTAAGAACCAAGCAGGAGGCCGCAACACATTAAGAACAGATATAATCCAGTCAGCCACAGATTTCTATAAATCCCTATATACAAGCTCCCTAACAACCCAGGCAACAAATCACATAGGCATATTCGATGCTAAACTCGAAAACCACGCCGGACACCTTTCCCCCAGTACTGGCCAGCGAAATTAGAACTGCAATAGATGAAATGAAAAATGGCAAAAACACCCGGAGAGGATGGAATATACAACGAATTGCTAAAACTGGCTTCAGATCAAATACTACCATCACTCACAAACATCTTTAACAAAATTCTGCAGACAGAAGAGATACCCGAGCAATGGAAATCAAGCACAATCATTCTTCTCCACAAGAAAGGCACAAAAGATGACATGAATAATTACCGACCCATAAGCCTGATGTCCAATCTATACAAACTATTTTCAAAAGTGCTAACAAGAAGACTAACAAAAGTCCTGGACGAAAACCAGCCAACAGAACAAGCCGGATTCCGCTCAGGCTTTAGTACAACAGACCATCTCCAAGCAATTAACCAAATAATAGAAAAGACAGTCGAATACCACCATACATTATATCTAGCATTCGTCGACTACAACAAGGCATTCGACTCAGTAGAACATTCAAGTGTCCTCCAGGCATTACACACCCAAGGAATCGAACACAAGTACATCCGCGTTCTGGATAAGATCTACAGCCAAAGCTATGCCAAGGTGAAGACAGAAATTGTGGGACAACCATTCGGTCTCAAAAGAGGAGTACGACAAGGAGACCCAATTTCTCCTAAACTTTTTACATGCGTGCTTGAAGACATATTTCGAAAACTAAACTGGAACAAGAAATACGGAATAAATATAAACGGGAGCAGGCTATCCAACTTAAGATTTGCTGACGACGTGGTATTGTTCGCCAGATCCCCTAAACAACTCCAATCAATGCTACAAGAGCTCTCAGAAACTAGCAAAATTGCAGGCCTTTCGATGAACAAAAGCAAGACACAAATTATGTCTAATGGTCCGGAAAACCCTATCAAAGTCGATGGAATGGATCTTCAATATGTAAGCGAGTACATATACTTAGGACAACTACTCTCCTTCCATCAGAAAGTAGAGAAGGAAATAAGCAGAAGAATAGCTCTCGCCTGGAAGGCGTTCTGGTCACTGAAATTTATACTGCTGGACAAGTCACTCAACCGGAAACTCAAAATGGAAACACTACAAACCTGTGTTCTTCCAACACTGTTATATGGCTGCCAAACTTGGAATCTTACTGCCAAACTGAAGTACACACTCCAAGTATGCCAAAGGAAAATGGAGAGGAAAATCTTAGGCATAACTCTGAAGGACAGAATCTCGAATACAACACTTCAAGCGATATCCTCAACAACTGATCCCGCACAACAAGCCATCAGGAAAAATGGAAGTGGGGAGGCCACGTCGCAAGAATACAGGACGACAGGTGGACAATAAAAACAACCATGTGGGACCCGTACACAGGCAAGAGACAGCGCGGAAGACCAAGACGACGATGGGCTGACATCTTCAAAGAACGAGCAGGGGCGCAATGGTCCAGAGTCGCCAGATGCAGGAAAAGCTGGAGAACGATGGAGAGCCAACTGTGTATTAACTAATCACAGAACAGACAGTGTATACAAACCAAGTGCTACATCCAAGTCAACTTCTCACCACGGAGTAGCTCACCGGGTGACACTCTCAAATAGAGCTTAACCCCCTGTACAGGGAGGCCTTTGCCCTAAAGGGACATATCAGGCTTTATTTATTTATTTATTTATTTATATCTGTCGTAACCACGTGACCGTGATGCTATTGATGAACCGCGACGTTCAAGTGTTGTAGCCTATTGAGCATTGTAATCTTTAAAAAAACGTAATAAAGAGTTCTATATGTAGGGCAACTTTAACCAGCCTCATGGTCTAGTGGTCAGCGTTCCTGACTACAGTTCATGACGTCCCGGGTTCAATTCCCGGTCAATCCATAGCCATTTTTTCTTAAAGGGAATTATTCCTGTGGTTGCCCATGTTCTGGAATTTAGGTTAAGAACTCTCCTGGCACTTCGTTATCATTTATCACCCATCATATCATCGGGGTAACGTAACTCCACCTTCCAGGTGCCCCAACCTAAATAATGGATTACAATTCTGCCAAAGCCAGTGGAGAAAGTCAGAAATGTCATAAGAGATAACCTGGTAGCGTTAGACAAAACTAATATGTAGTGCAACAGGTGTATAGTAATGTAGGGAGCAAGAAAATTATGAATTTACAAGTAATTTATTAACAGTTTTACGATTTACCCGAAACGAGACAAAATATTGGTCATTTTTGGTCAGTTCATATCAAAGGAATCTTAGGCGAATAAAAAACAGGTTATCGGGTAGGAATATAACATAACCTACTCGGAGATCAGCGCCCCTAGCGTTAAACAAACTCAATGAGTATTTTACCTTTAGAATTTATGGATTAGCTTTTTCTCATTTATTAAACAAACCAATTTGAGGAAAGGTACCCACCCACGGTCTAGGATGAAAAATATATATTATCAGGTGTTAAATTTCTTTCATTTAATTAATTTACAGTTTTTGCATTGAAAGTGAAATTATTTCTGGCACGCCGTAGCGTAGTGGTTAAGGCACTGAGCTACAAGCCGGAGGGTCGAGGGTTAAAGTCCCGTTGGGGTCAGGATTTTTAAACTGGCCCAAACCCTCTGGCGGCACTATGGCCCTGGGGTCGACTCAGCCTCTAACGGAAATGAGTACCAGACGCTTGTTCTGGGGGTAAAGGCGGCCGTCACGCAGGGCTGACAACCCGGCTGACATAAAGTGCCGATTGTCTAGAAAAAGTGGGAGCCTTAACCTCCTACTACTCCAAGGGCCTCCGGGCCTGTTGTGGGATCACTTTACTTTACTTTTTACATATCCGACATTTTGTACTGTTCATAGTTTAAAATTGGATTAGTTTTGTGTTTAGAAAACTAGAATGAAAACCTCGTAACAAACACCACAACATGAAAATGGCTGATGTGTACGTAAAACAATAGACATGCGAATCGTTCAGTTTGCTGTTCAGCGAACAAATTGTCCAAAATAACCTGTTTGTGCAAATAATTACCACATTTTTGAACATATACATACTGTACAAAGACGACCTGTCGCTACTTTGTAACATACACGCACTTTACAAGGTCACGGAGTTCTTCGGCTCAATATTCTTAATTAATAGTGGGTAAAATTATACAACAATATATACAAAATAAATTATGGTTATGCATGATTTGTTTTCACTCCAGTCCGACGCATTTAAATAAGCTGGCATAAAAATTAAATTTGACCAATTAAGGGGTTAACCTCTCCCTTTTGAGGCACTACTTTTAGGTCTCTTGTGTCACCCGAACACAACCTGTCGGTAGAGCGTGTTAATTTAAGAAAGATAACTACAGGGTGCGGCATAAGTCAATTAACCAGTGCACGTGGTTACAAGGGAAAATCAGACTGGTTGAAACAGGGGTTTGAATACGGGAGCTTGATGATATAATCTCAAACACTACTGCTTGAGGTGATTTTGAAGGATAAAGTTTTCAGTACAAAACCACTTAACCTGCAACATTTACGGGATTTGATTGAACAGGAATTTGAAAACACTTTTGTTAATAATGGGAAATTGTGTGACATCATCTGGAAATCAGTGTTAAAACGACATCATAAATGCTTAAACAACGATGGTGGTCACTTTGGACAATTTCGGTAGTTGTTTTTTGTATAGATGTTGTAAGCTACATAAAATAATATATTTGCATTTTCGGTTAACTGACTTATGCAGCGCCCTGTATTTGGGAAAATTTTCGAGCAGCAGAAATTGTATATGGACCTTGCATAATTAGAACAAATGATGAATTGAATAAAACATTTTATAAAATTCGGGTTCGATCCCCGGTCGGGACAAGTTCCTTGGGTGATTTTTTCTCCGTTTTTCCTCATTTGTAAGAGAAATACAGTATCAGGAAACTATAAGACCCAAACTATAAGGCCCCGAATATCATATGACCAACATAATCATCATCATTCATATTCGCCTTAGATTAAGTTTAGGATTAAGGACTCTCCTGGCGCACCACCCTATTATCATCATCATCATCGTCCATCATATCACCAGGGCAGTTGTATCCCCGCCTTCCGGGCTCCCCAACCTCAGAAGCGAGTTACAATTACTCCAGTGCCAGAAGAGAACACCAGAAATGTCAAAATGACAACCTGAGGTTTTGAATAAATAAAATGCATAAGAGCAAAATATTTGGTTTGTCTATGTATGCAGAATGTGTGATGAAAGACTTTTATTGTTAAAAAACATTCCCAGTGAAACATTTAACAACTAGGCTCCAGGTCAGACCGAAAATTAGATGTTACAGGACTGAATAATCTTATAATTTGTAGGATTTTAATTCTGTTTATTTCCAAAATCACTCCTCGGAAGAAGACGTATTGCACGTGCATTCACTGCATAATCTATATCTTTATATAATTCCTGTGTTCGTGTGTTTGTCACTCAACTCATCCTAAACAACTGGTCCGATTTTGATAAAATTTTGTGTGGGTGTCTGATTGCGTCCCTCGATTATTTAGATTCACAATTTGACCTACTTAAACCATTAGGTGTAGGAGTTCAGGTGAAGTGAAAATTTAAAAGTCGCTCTAGCGATCACCATTTTCGATGTTTCACAACGAAACTCAGTATATGTTATTAAAATAAACTGAGGTAGATATTGTCCATAACTCAGCGAAATCCGTCCATATTAAGTGGGGTTTGACTGAAATCCGAAAATAAGAATTGACTCTAGTAAGCCGCCATGTTTGATTCGTCGAAACGTATAACTTTGTGTACAGACATTTTCAGGTACGGCGAGTGTTTATCTGCTATTATGCTCTAAAACATTAGGTGTAGGAGTTTACCTGAACGAAAATTTAAAAAAACATATTTGATTTGTTTAGGAGTAGGGGCGCATTAGCTAGTTGAATAAAAAAATTGTATTAGTGACAGGAAGCGTTGGAAATAAATCTTTAAGTATTCAACTAAATGAAACTGCAGTGTATAATAAGTGTATTTATTCTAATGTGAATTATTTGTGTAATGTATGTATTCAAACTTACTTAAGTTCCATATCCCAAAACCTGAGCTAATATTTTCCAATCGCTCACGGCACTACACAAACAGAATGACATTTTAAACCGTTCAATCGTTGCTACGTTACAATGCAACACTACTCAATTGTTATATCAATCAAAACCCCATTCAAGCGTAACATTTGGATTTTTGCATTATTGCACGATCAGAGGCATCGTTCCAACATGTCCCTTCACCATTCCCTGTGTAACATACTGACGTCTGCTTTAGAAAATTAATATTTAGCCCATCTTCTTCTCACTTTTGGACATGGAATCTACTAGCCTCTGTTCTCATCCCATTCATAACTTAATCCTGAGTGTGGCTTCCTTCGGGAGAGAAGTAAAGTCGTGTCATAGGTTTACAGTGGTTATTTCGCCATATAATTAAAATTCGTCATATAAGTAATTCGTTAAATTAAATTGGTCACAGATATCAGCCGTGTTGTCAGCCACATACACTCATACACGGTCATTTTAGGTGTCTACTGTACCTCCTCCGAGCTAAGTTCAAGTTGTAATGTAAACAAACCAGACGCACGACTGCATTTTAGAATAGTTGTTTTATCTTGAATCGTGTAAGAAAATGTAGTTGTCTCTCTAAACTCGAAGTAAAGGAAATAAAAATATGTATTTTTTAGAATATGTCTACATGAGTTATACGAGAGAACATCTTAATACTCTTGTATATAATTCTTGTGTCCTTGTGTTTGTCGCTCTACTTAACAACTGGATCTTTTTGATGAAATGTTTAATTGTACTGAACAACTTGTTAGGACGGTATTACTTACAAAATGTGAGAAACGGTCCCCGGACATCAGATGGCCATCATAGTCATCATCATTCATATTCGCCTTACATTAAGTTTAGGATTAAGGACTTTCCTGGGGCATCACTATCACCATTATCATCCATCACATCATCGGGGCAGCCGTAACCCTGCCTTTCGGGCGCCCCAACCTCAGAAGTATGTTACAATTACACCAGTGCTAGGAGAGAATGTCAGAAATGTCAAAATGACAACCTGGGGTGTTGAATAAAAAAATACATAAGAGCACAAACATTAATTTGTTTTCCAGTGAAACCTTTAACAACTAGACTCGAGTCAGACCGAAAAGTAGACGTTACAAGACTGAATAATCTGTATCTTTATATAACGTACTTCTTCTGTACGTGTGTTAGCACTCCACCCCTCCTAAACGACTGGACGGATTTTGATGAATTTTTTGCGTGTGTTTGAATGCGTCCCTGGATTTTTTTGTGTGTTAAAAACTCATTTATTTCCAGCAGCTCCATTACATTATGTGCAATGCTATATGCTAAATAACAAAATTAATAAACAATATATTAGTTTATATTTATACACACAATTTGCTGTCTTTTTCTTTCATGCCACTTTTTATATTCAATTTTGTTGATGTTTTCGGAATCTGTTTGATTTACGTATTTTTGAAACTGTTTATGTTTTTATTCATTATTTCACTAATTTGTAACGGAACAACACGCGTTTCCCTTTCTGTTTTGTATATTCACACACTCACTGGATATAATCCACTGTTTATGTTGCCGCTTTACACACATATGTCGTGTCATCTCTCATTCTGAGCCTTCAGAAGTATGTAGTGTTCATTGCTTATTTACATTTTTCTTCTTTTTCCTTTCCTCTCCTTTTTCCCTTTTCATTTTTTCCTTCATATATTAATTGTTTCGGCGAATCTTATAAAACTTCTCAAATGCCTGGTTATTAATTGTTGCTTTGTATCTGGACAATTGTCTCCTTTGTAGGTCCTTGGATGGTTTACATTCACAATTGGACCCTCTAAAACATTAGGTGTAGGAATTCACCTGAAGTGAAAATTTAAAACTCGCTCTAGCGGTCACAATTTTCGGCGTTTTACAACGAAACTCAGTACATGCTATTCGAATAAACGGCGGCAGGTATTATCCAAAACTCAGCGATATCCGACCATTTTAACTGGGGTTTACCTGAAATCCGAAAATAAGAATTGACTCTAGCAAACCGCCATGATTGATTCGTCGAAACCTGTACACACATTTTCAGGTACGGAGAGTGGTTTAGCTGCTATTATGCTCTATAAAGGATTAGGTGTAAGAGTTTACCTGAAACGAAAATTTAAAAATCATATTTCATTTATTTATGAGTAGGAGCGCACTATAGTCATTTGAAGTGGGAATAGTGACGGGAATTGTGGGAAATAAATCTACTGATTAAAGCTGCAGTGTCTAATAAGTAGTGTATTTTTCTAAAATTAATTATTTATGTAATGAATGTATTCAAACTTACCTAACTTCCTTATCCTAAAACCTGAGATCATATTTACCAATCGCTCACGGCACTACACAAACAGAAAGATAATTGTATATCCGAAATTTTAAACCGTCCAATCGTTGCTACGTTACAATGCAACACTACTCCAGTGCCACATCTATAAAATCTCCATTCAAGCGTAACATTTGGATTTTTGCATTATTGGACAAGCAAAGGCATCGTGCCACATGTCCTGCTCATCGCAGTCTATGAGACTTAATTGTTCTTATTATATCTGGTTCCCCATGTAGCTGATTGTTATGTAGTCTTAGCTATTCGCCTCTCTGACATATTGGCGTCTGCTTTAGAACATTCAGACAAGAGAAATAAATAATTTAACCCATCATCCACTCAATTTTGAACATGTTTTAGAACGAGTGGACGTGGAATCTACTGGTTTCTGTTCTCATCCCATTTATAACATAATCCTGAGTGTGGCTTCCTTCGGAAGAGAAGTAAAGTTGTGTCATAGATTTACAGGGGTTGGCCAAAAAGCTATCTAGTCTCTATAATTAAAATTCGTAATAAAAATGGAGATCATCAATGTGGATTTAGTAGAAACAGGTCTACAACAGATCAGATTTTTAGTATAAGACAGATTTTAGAGACGAAATGGGAATATAATGTACATCAACTATATGTAGACTTCAAAAGAGCATATGATTCAATTAAGAGGAAGAAGTTATATAGTATCCTGTTGGAGTTTGGAATTCCTAAAAAGTTAGTTAGACTTATACAAAAAAAGTGTCTAAATTGCACAAAGAGTAGGGTGCGTGTAGGCAAACAGTTTTCGGACACTTTTGAAATCCAGAATGGGTTGAAACAAGGAGATGCACTATCTCCTCTACTATTTAATTTTGTACTAGAGCATGCCATTAAATCTTTAGAGAATGAGCAAGACTTACAACTCAATGTATTAATAAGCTGTTAGTTTATGCTGACTATTTAACTCATGCCCCAAATGGGAGTCAATGACCAATCACGTATCAATGATTTCTGTTTTACAACCAATCAGAGTCGTGTTTCACGAAATATTTATCAGTGTTATATTTACCATATTAAAGAAAGCTCCTTCTTTTTAATATTCTGAACAGGTCTGACCATTATTTTGCAGTGACTGAGCCTATACGAAATACGGCTACCACATTGTATATATATATAGTGCACAGATGTCAAGACATAGCGCTTGCAGGAGTTAATATAAAATATTTGTAGCAATTTATTATACCACCAAAAAAAGAAACCACTGTTTGCACTTTCGTAAATGTATTTTTCCCCAGGTAATAATCCAGAAAAATATAATTGACATATTTACATCATACGATATCAGAAATGAATTAATATACAGTTTGATGTGTTTCACTTTTTCTTCACTAGAGAGCATTCTTACAATACTGCGTTCCTTTGGCAATAAATAGTATGACCTGGTTGCAGTGATAAACAAAAGAAGCAGATGAAGTGTACCTATCGTTTCTCATTTGTTTTCAAACATCGCCGTTTAATTAAATATATAAATATTTAAAAATAACTATAGTTAAATAATGATATGTGAGTAAACAGCTTAATTTTATTCGTTAAATAGTCCTAACAAATGCCACTCTTGATTTCCAAATTCTCTAGATAAATTGGAAATCACTCGTGGCATTACTTATGATGATGTAGTACTATTGGCCGATAGCGAGGAGATAATAAAGGACAACACGCACACACTATTGAGTAACACTAAGAAATTAGGACTGGAATTAAATATCAATATAACTAAATATATGGTCACACGTAGAAATACATTTTATAATTGGGAATGGACAGGTAATGACAAATGAGGGAAATTTTGAGGAAGTGGCTGAATTCAAATACTTAGGAACAATAATCACAAATAGGAATGAGGTGCACAAGGAAATTTAACATAGGATCAATTCTGGAAATGCGTGCTATTATTTCAAAAAACGTTAAACTGAAAATATATATAACTATTATTCTACCAGTTATATTATATGGACTCTTACTTTAAGGGAGAAAAGGAGATTACAAGTATTTGAGAATAAAGTACATAGGAAAATTTTTGAACCAAAGAGAGATGAACAAACAGGTGAATGGAGAAGACTACAGAACAATCAACTACATGGTCTTTATAGGAAGCCAGATATAATAATAACAGTTAAGTCTCGTAGACTGCGATGGGCAGGTCATGTTGCACGTATGGGGAATGAAAGACTTGCATGGAAGCTTCTTGTAGGAAAGCGAGAGGAAAAACGCCCAGTTGGTAGACAAAGAATGAGGTGGGAAAATAACATTAACTATGATTTGAGGAAGTAGATAATACAGGGAATGATTGGAAAGCATTAGATCAGGATAGGGATGTATGGAGAGCTTATGTCCGCGCGGCCATGAACCTACGGGTTCGATAGTGCCAGTGAGTAAGTAAATAAAAATAATTCGTTAAATTAAAATTGGTCACCGATATCAGCCGGGTTGTCAGCCCCCCCCACACACACACGGAAATTTTCGGTGTTTAATGTATCTCTTCCAAGCTAAGTTCAAGTTCTAATGTAAGTAAACCAGTTGTATGACTGCATTTTAGAATAAAAGTTTTACCCTTAATCGTCTTTGAAGCGATATCCACAGTGACCACTACCTATTGATTAGTAAAATAGATATACAAAAGAAATGGTATAGAAATTGGAATAAAGAATTAAAGAAGAAGTGAGAAAACAAACAAGAAGTTTATAAAATAAATTTGTTAGAAGAAGAATCGATACAAGATTTATACAAAAGAAAGCTAGAAGATTATACAAATGCGGAAAAGCCAAAAAAGGAAATTGAAGAAGAATGGAATAGTATAAAAGGACTCGTGCATAAAACAGCAAAATAAGTATTAGGAACAAAGAAAGTCGGAGGAAGAAACAAAGGACTACAAAAATGGGATCCCGAAATCCAGAAATTGGTAAGAGATAAAAAGGAGGCCTACTTAAAATACTAAAACAACAAGAATGACTAAAACAGAATAGAATATAATAGAACAAGAGCATTAGTAAAAAAAAAAACAGAAAATTAAATAGAGCACATTGGGAAAGATACATAGCAGAAATGGAACACAATTTACACGGAAGACAAGACAAAGTATATACATTTATAAGAAGCCTTAATTCTGAAGTAAAAGACAAAACAAGTCTGCTAACTATACAAGATATAGAATTAGAAAATTATTATAAAGAACTGTGGACGGATAAACATAATAATGAAGAAATAACACTCATAGAAACAAACGAACAATATGCAGAAATAGATGCATTAGAGATGCAAGAAATGATGGAAGTATTAAAGAAATGTAAAAATAATAAAGCATGCGGAATAGACAATATAAACATAGAACTGATAAAAAATGCCCCAAAGAATTTTCAAGAAAGATTATTAAAATTCTATAACAAGTGCTGGAAACAAAATACAATACCAGAAGAATGGAAAATGGAAAAGTAATCTCAATATTTAAAAAGGGCGATAAAACAAAGCCTGAAAACTATAGAGGCATAAGCTTACTATGTGCAGCAAAAAAAATATATGCAAAAATGATAATCAAAGTTTAACAACTATAGTAGATGCAATAATATCAGAAGAGCAGACAGGATTTAGAAAAGGAAGAAGCTGCACAGACAACGTATTCACTTTAAAACAAATAATAAAGAAGCGAAGAGAATTCAACTTAGAGACGCACATCCTCTTTATATATTATAACAAGGTCTTTGATAAAGTGTCTAGACCAACATTATGGAACATATTAAGTGAAAAAGGAATTCCACTACACTTGATAGCAGTAATTAAGAAAATGTATGAGAAAACACAAAAAAAAAATCAAAGGGAACCATTACATATAACAGGGGGAGTTAGACAAGGTTGTCCACAACTTCTTGTAGGAAAACCAGAAGGAAAACGCCCAGTTGGTAGACCAAGAATGAGGTGGAAGGTTAAGCATGATTGGAGGGAGGTGGATTGCATGGGGGATGATTGGAATATATTAGTTCAGGAAAGGGATATATGGAGAATTTATGTACATGCGACCATAAACTTATGGGTTCGACACTGCAAAATAGGTTAGTTACTTAAAGCTATTTGGGATCTACTTGTAGGAAAATCAGATATAAAGCGTCCAGTATTGAGACTAAAAATGAGGTGGAAGAATAACCTTAACTATGATTTGAGGGAAGTACATTATACAGCGGATGATTGGAAAGCATTAGCTCTGGATAGGTATGTATCCGGGTAGTCATGAACCTAGTGCGAGTGAGTAATGCAATTCCAGAATCGAGTCTATGTTAAATGTCACAAGCCTATATACATTTTATTTAATTACTCGAAATTCAAAATGAAAGTCTAAATATGACATGCCATAGGAATTTTCCCCTATTAACAATACAAAAATGAATTGTCACAAATATAGAAAAAAGTAACCATGCACAAATGAAGATTTCTTTGTATAAATATAATCAACATTCGTATGATGTTGGCTAACATGACGCTAGCAGTCACTTGTTCTGTTACATCATTCACAGGTGGAAACCTGATACAGAATAGCCTAATACGTTTAGCATATAAAAATCCTAGAGACATATATTGAAGAATATGCTATATTATGTACTACACCAGTATGATTGAACCGCTAAATAGATTCATATTTCAATAAAATATTAGCGATTTCGCTCGCGCGGGACAAATCATGTTGGTAATAATGTTTTGATAGGTGGCGCATCGAGTTACATCTTCCCAGCGTGTCTCGGTTCAGAACCTGTGCAGTTACCGAGATGTAAATAGCCATCTTAATAAATTTAATAACATCAATTACTGCATTAATATGTTATTCTAAAAGTTATAGAAATTTATGTTATTAACCCGTCAGCGTGGAGCGACGTGACGTGTACGCAAGTTGAATTCTTCACCCAATGCGGAACGACGTGACATGTACGCTAGTTACACGCACTGCTTTAAACTGTAATTATGACCTTTGTGTTTACATTAACTATTTACCGTGTATACAAATTTTATGTAGAGACCTCAAAGTTTCTATTAGTGCATATATTAACTGATTACGGCCCTGAGTAACAATTTAAAATAATTTTATATTTGCATTTATTCTTGCAGCCTCTGACATTTTTCTTAAATTTATAACTTGATAAAGGATTTCTTATAAAACTAAATTCGCTTTTTTTTTGTAGATTAGCTTGTCTATCAAATTGAATCTATTTTCAAATCTCTTCATTTTTAATAATAATGTCGCAAAATTCAGTATATATAAAGGTCCAACAAAGTTATTTCCGATTTACGCTACAGTACAGGACCACAACAGTAAATTTCAGATATATATATATATATTTTTTTTTTTTCAAATGACGATATCCTTACATTATGGAAAGGTAGTTAGTCTACAATTCAGTCAGTATCTAAAAGGAAAGTGGTCCACTACAGACCTTAGAAGGTACTTGGGATATTAGGAGGTTAAGGCTCCCACTTTTCTAAAGTATCGGTACTTGATGTAAGCCGAGTACTTATTTCTGTCTGACGGCCCATAACAAGCATCTGGTACTCATTTCAGTTAGAGGCTGAGTCAACCCCGGGTTCACAGTGCCGCCTGAGGGTTTGATTCAGTTTAAAAATCCTGATCCACCGGGACTCAAACCCTCGATCTTCCGGCTTGTAGCATGTTAATCTTTTAAGTCCACACCTCCGGTGAAACTATTATAGTCATATTTCATCAACTGGTTTCAGTTTGGAAACCAGAAGAAAGGCATTGAAATTTAGGGTTGATGAAGGTCTTTTAGTACAACAGGTCTGATGTGTAGAAAGACCATTTTTTGAAGGCACACGACCTAAAATAATGTTTCAAAAGTGTTAGAAAGATACATTTGGAGAAGGCTGCCCCCCTCCCCTACAAGAAGCAATGTGTTTGTAATAAACATGAACAAAGTAAACACAAGGGGAAAAAAATACACTTATTGTTGCCCGAGTGTCAAACAGCTGGTTTACATTTTGAAGATTTATCACACCAATTTTTGAAGTTCATTTTTTTTAAGACCCTTCTCTTTGTGTAAATATTTCGTTTTGTTGTTAGGTAAAGCCGATTCTCTGAATTCTTCAAAGAATCCCTAGTGCAATACACTGTGTCACTTATGTGAGAAATTTACAAAAAGGACCTATTTCAACTGTGGCACAACAAAATAAGTCTGCAAAAAATGCAGAGATGTTATGTGAGAACCGTAACAAATTTAATTAATTAAATATTATATTAAGGGTTCACCATAAAGGAATTGCAAAAACATTTAAATTACTGAAAATATATCAATTTAAATGCGTTATTGGAATACTGGCACTGAACGGCTGAGTTTAAATACCGGTGAACTTCCTCCCACATCAGAGTATTCCCGGCCATTTAAATCCATCCGCTCTGAAGGGTTAACGAATGAACATTTTTAACGACAGTGTTCTCAGTGCATCCTACGTGAACTTTGTAAGTAATCGAACTGTACATTTATGAACTTTTGCCGTCTCGTTGTAAAATAATGCAAGTGCGCGTGTGTAAATATGAACCATAACAAATGTACCGCTTTTAAATGAACATGTTTAGACTCGAGCCTGAATGGAGAAGGTAAGTTGCCACACATGTGAACTGTATTCTCAATAACACTATCTGAACATTCCTGTCACACAATCATCTTTTACTGTTAAACTGATAACACAGTGTCATTATTGAACTTGAAGGTTCATGGACATACATTTCTTTTCTCAGATATTGCTTTGCAATCATCCCCTGTATAATTTACCTCGGTTAATGCTATTCTGTCGTCTACCTACTGGCGCTTTCCCTCTTGTTTTCCACAGAGTTTCCATGTCCCTCTTTGATCCCCTTCATGCCACATGTCCTGCCATGATTACGAGATTTAACTGTGATTATTAGATCTAATTTGTTGTATACTTCATGTAGCTTACGCAGTCTTTCTCCATTCACCTGTTCATCTGTCTTTGGTGCAAAATATTTCGTAAGAACTTTCTTTTCACATACTCGTAATATTTTTTTCTCCCTTAATGCGAGAATCCATGTTCCGCATACATATAATATAACAGGAAGAATAACCGTTTTCTATATTTTTATGTTTTTTAGATAAGATGGAATGACAAGAGTTCCTGCAACGCCTAATAACACGCGTTCCTAGATTTGAGCTTATGTTTAATTTTTTTGTGCATCTCATTCCTGTTTATAGTTATTTGTGTATTTGTAATTATTATTATTGTTCCGGAACTTGATTTCAATCACTTCTTCGGAATCTCCATAATTTGTTATTACTGTCCATTTGCATTATATAGGCCTAACGTGTGGTGCTACTAGGTTCAGCCTGCCTCGCTATCGCCTATAGGATCAACATATACTAAAAGCTTATTGAGTTATATACCTTCTTTACTGTAGGCTTTCAATTCTGACCCTTTGCCTACCAGCCGGCTGCTGGCCTCACATCAACATGTGTTAATCACAATAATCGAGCCTGTGTAGAGGAGAAAAGTGCTCGGCATGTAGGGTCGCACAACCGTTATATTTCTTTTTTTCAACATGGAGTTGCTACTTATTGTAGCTACCCAAATTTTTCACGATGCTGGGTGGTCGCCGGTCCGATATTGATCGAAATGCCGTGAGAAAATGTCTCCCCCACGGAGACTCGAACCAGCGCAAATCCCATAACTCTGTGCCAGGGCATCTTGCCTTAACCACTCGACTACGCCGCGCGACTATATCCTGATGAATGTTTTAACTAAACTTTATTTATTATAATTACAGAGTTGTTTAACTTCCAAGTCTTTGTTTAAGAAGTAACTCACCCTGACCCCAATGCTAATACATCTTGTTAGTTAAATAAATGTTATTAACTGTCATTAATTGTAACATTATCACCTCTAATTAGTTTATGAAAATGAAAATGAGTCCGTTTTGAGAATCGTTAGGCGATTCTACGCCAGGAATCCACCTGCATGAATTGAAATAATAAAAGTAAAAAAAAAGAGAACCGCCAATTTAATATTGTAGTATGTGAATTATTACTGAGGAAAATATAAATGTTTGTTTAAAAAATGCGATAAAAGCCTTAAGTTGAAGGAACATTTCAATTACTTTTAAAAGTCCCTATATTTAGAATGAAAATTTGCATCAGTCATTTTTGAAACATAATTGAAAACTTATCCTTATGCGGCACCAGATTATCTAACAAACTGTAGTGTACATTAATGTTACTGTTTTCACATTTAATTAAACACGTGCTTAAAGTTAAAACCACTGGAAATGCAGTCGTACATCTGGTTTGTTTACGTTACAACCGGAAGAGGTACAGCTGGTACTGGACTGCTGGCTCGTTCAACCAGATTTTATTATAATTTTTATTGTGAATATTCTTGACTCTCGCTCCTTCATCAGATGCTTCAACACAAGTAAACAGTCGCGCCGAGTGGTTTAAGGTGAACGCCTCGATGAACAGCTGGAGACTTGCGCTGGTTCGAGTCCCCGTGGGGTAAGACATTTTCTCATGGAATCTCAGCATCGTGAGGCATTAAGTAACACCTGTAGGTTGAGAAATAAAGTTATAACGGCTGTGGGACCCGACATGCTGACCACATGTCACCCATACACTGGCTGCATGTTCGCCTGCTTCTGCGATTTACACATTTGGATGTGAGACCAGCAGCCGACTAGTATGCCAAGGGCCTTCTAGGCCTGTCGCACCATGGAAAAATAAGAAAACAAGTACTGTATGCGTATAACGAATTCCAAAAAGAAAGGTCGTGTTTTCTATTGGGGATAGTAATACTTGGTTGTAACATAAATTTATCCATTTCACTCATATAACCAGCACAACACTAGTAACATGATGAGAGGAGTTCGGCGAGTGCTTTTATATGTTGATTCTAACAATGTTTATTTTATCTAGGCTTATCGTCCAAGCCTCCAATAACAATTAATTACATTTATAAATATCGGACCTTCTCTATTTCGTTGAGTATACCATATTTTACCTTGTAAAATTATTTATATATCATATTTTTTTTACGTTGCCTAAGTCGGTACTTTTACTTACAACTCTGTCCACAAATTAAGTTCACAGCTGAATTGTTGACGTGTAAAAGATCTTCCGTTCAACTCAGAATCGATTAAATAATGAGCTTATGGACCTGCTCAGTCTATGTTGTGCCTGCATTACGGCCTATTGGGAAAACAAATTGTATATTATGATGCGAGGTTGGAAAGTGGATTTTATAGAATCGAGGAAAATGTTTAATAACCGAGCCAGAGCTCGGTTTTTAATTTCCGAGATTGTGTATAACACTTCACAAATGTGCGTTGCACATTATTTTTTGCGCGATGGTTTTTCAAAATAATAAATAATGTTAAAATAATATCTATGTTCGAAATATTTACATTCATTAAAAACAATCGACTAACGTTAAGAATGTGGGCAATGTTTATTAGTTGAAACAACAGGAGGCCTTGAGAACAATTGTTGATAACATGGCAGCAAGTACGTATTTATTATTTAAAATTGTTTCAAATAAAGGTCAGTTCATTTAAAATGCAGTGATTTGTTTAGTATAATGTATATTCAACACTACCTTTTGGATATTTTTTGTATATACATTGCACGTAGTATATATAGAAGGCAATGGTTTTACTTCCCGCACGTGGGTGTACATGTAATATTACAGTATAGTTATTTAGGTTGGCAACCCCGAATGTAGCAAGTTGAACTTTCCTGTTAAGAGACGAGAAGCATTACGAGTATTTGACATTAAATTTCTTAGGGTAAATTAGGACTAAAGAGAGATGAACAGACAGGCGAATGGAGAAGACTACATATGATCTATGCTACAGCGTGCGCAATAATTCTTGAATTAATTAAAGTAATGAAGTTAACTGCAGTAAACGTATGCCCGTGTATAGATCTAAGTTTCTTATTTATTACTCAAATAAATAGGCTTCATATTGAAAATCCTAAATCCAATCAAACTTCTAAAATATCCAAATAACGCAAATATAAAAGTCTATTAAAATGCCTAATGTAAATTAATAGATTTTAAAATGTTCTTTGGATTGACCTCAAATCAATTCTAGAAATAGGTTAAATAATCTGCGCGTAAGTTTGTTAACCACACAGTTAGCTGCTTGACCGACCAAGTTCTTCAAACAGAAATTTAATTCAGTTGATGACGACTGATGCACTTATTTTAATTAAAATATCGTTTTACATTATTTACATGTTTTAACTCGTTTCCATGACACGTGGTCATTTCTATTGAAACTGTATATTTATAATGAAAATGTGGTCTCAGGTAGTGTCGCTGCGGAGCAGGGTTCGATCCTCTGTCGGGACAAGATTCCAGGGTAATTGTTTTTTCAGGGTTTTCCTCAAATATCAGGAAACTTTAAGGCACAAATAATTACAAAAAGGAATGAGGTGCACAATGAATGCTGTTATGAATGTCATTACTTAATGTAAAAGTACATCTGAGAGAGACAAGAATATATAAAACTGTTGTTCTCCCAGTTGGACTTTTACTTAATGTAAAACAGCATTCATTTTCACAATTGAACATATGTTTAATTTCTTCGTGCTCCTCATTCCTTTACGTAATTATTGTTCTTGGTTATTACACTTATTCAAATCTTTCCTCATTTCTCATCAACTGTCCATTTACTTTATATAAAATTCTATCCATATTTTTTTTTGATAACGGTGTATACCTTTCTTGTGTTTTCAAGATACGATAAGATTTATGCAAAATGTGTGCTATAAAGAACATTAAAACACTAAATAACGACAAAACACGTAGAAATATAGAAAATAATTTGAAACTTCCTGAAACAAACGAAAGAAACGAGATCTAAACTTCTTGTTAGTCCACTGTTGTTGTGGTCAATTTCACTTTTCAAACAAAACTTTTGATATCATTAAAGAACTTAGATTGGTAAAGAGTAACTCTATGCGTAGCACGTGCGACGAGGTAATGCGATTCGATCACAGATAAAAATATAAACTCTACGATGCTAAATAACGATAAATTAAAATATATAAAATTTTCTTCTTCCAGTCATATTGTATGAATGCGAAATATGGACTCTTACTTTAAGAAAAAAATATGAATATTTGAGAAAAATAGACCAAAGAAACAGGAATAGACAGGTGAATGCAGAAATGTAAACGATATCTAGCCTATAGGAAGGCAGATATAGACCTAAGTCTCGAAGATTGCGGTGGAGAGGACATGTGGCACAAATGGGAACTAAAAAATGGGCATGGAAATTCTAATAGGAAAACAACCAGAAGATAGACTAAGAACGATATTAACCATGATACGAGGCAGGCAAATTATACAGGGGATGATCGGAAAACATTAGATCGCAATAGGGATTTATGGAGAGCTTATTTCCCCGCACGCATGAAAATCATTTAGCTCGCCGTTATGTATATTTTCCGTTCAGCGGTCTGTTTGTCTTTCTTTGGTTCATCAATTTTTCTAAGAACTTTCTTCTCAAATACTCGTAATATTTTCTTCTCCTGTAAAGTAAGAGTGTGATTTGCTGCAATTCTCTATTCCTATCTGTGATGGTTTATTTATTCAATTAATTTACCTGGTGGAGTGAAGACCTTGTTACCCTCACCAGGTCAAACATTAGAATATAACAATCACCTCTATTATTAAACCATTCATGTAATATCTAAAACAGTAAGATACTAGCGTTAATGATAGTTAAAATAAGAAGTACAAATGTACACCAGTAGACAGTTCCTATCTGTTGTGTATAAAAATAATAAACTAATATAATTTGTCGTTTATGCAGTATTTATAACACTAACTTAAAATATTTTTCAATCTTAATTATATGTTTATAAAATCTAATAGCCAATATATAAATCAATGTTTGTTTGTTTGTTTGTTCGTATTCTCTGCGTGGCCATTTCGTTGTTCCGATTTTGATGCAGTTTTTTTGTAAAATGTTGAGGAGATTCCCGGAATGAACATGGGCTATAAGGAGTTGTGATACTCAACTCCTACACCCCTAAAAATCACCCTTTGTAGTGGAAAAACGTGAAATAAAGTCCCTATTTTGACGCTTAAATGGCTTAGCTGCCTAAACCATAACAAATACACCAAATTAAATGTATACACAAATGAACATCTAAAAAATCTCTACAAAAATTTCCCGACAGCGTATGTTTATCTTTTACGGATAACTTACAATAACCATTTTTGTCTTTCATTGATGACAAGGTCGGGATAAGTAGATTCCTGGGCAAGTATAACAGCGCACGGCTGGTGGTAAAAACACATTAACATTTATTTACGAGTAGCGGCGCACGCCGGGTATTAGCTAGTATATTATATTATTACTAAATTGTTGAAAGAATACAATCAGTGGAGGTGCATAAGTTAGTTTGTCATTAAACAATTGTTGAGTTTGACAGTTTGTTCTGGCAAGTGTAACTGTGAGTAATACACGGTGCGATGGGACCGAGTGAGTGATGAAGTGGTGTCTAAATAATTACTTCTGTGGAATGAATATCTGTTTAAAATTGTTTTACCGACTTAAATGAAAGTAAGGAGAGGCCAATTAATTCAAAGAAACAGCAGAAATTCGCAACTTAATAAACAAAGCTAATGCCAAAACATGCGTTCCATTAATTAACACAAAGAAATTTTGGGTTAAAAGTAAAATCAATAAAATTAACTCTATGGTCACACATATAAATATATTATATAGACCCTAATTGAAATGGACAGTTAATGACAAACGAAAGAAACTTTGAAGAAGTGGCTGAATTCAAATACCAAGTGACAATTATTATAAAAAGAATGAGATGCACATGGAAATTACACCGGCTAATGGTTCAGCTCTGGAAATGCATTCTATTATGCATAGAGGGACTTATGTCGTCCTAAATTCTCTCAAAAAAGGTTAAACTGAAAATATATAAAACTGTTATTCTTCCAGTTCTATTATATGGATTTGAAACATGGAAAATTACTTTAAGGGAGGAGAAAAGATTACGACTATTTGAGAATAAAGTTGTTAGGAACATTTTGGACCAAAAAAACCGACAGGTGAATGGAGAAAACTATATAATAGTGAGCTACAAGATATGTATAGGAAGCCAGATATAATAAGAACAGTTAAGTCTCGTAGACTGCAATGGACAGGACATAGAAGCTTCTTGCAGGAAAACTAGAGGGAAAACATCCGGTTGTTATATCAAGAATGAGGTGGGAGATATACATTAACCATGACATGAGATAAGTAGTGCGATTGTCAGGAGAGGGATGTATGTCAAGCGCGGTCATGAACCTACGGGTTCGATAGTGTCAGTGTGTTAGTTAGTTAGTTATAAGCTTTGCAGACGAAATTGGTTCTTCTTCACGATCAAATAAAATTGCGTCTTATTTATATGCTATTCAAAATCTAACACATCTCTTAGATCAGATTATTAAGTAAATATATGTCCGTGTTTTAAGACGCAGCCAACTTGATGTTTGTTCAATGTATCACCCGTCTCGACTCTACAGTGTTCCTGCTTCCACACTCACCACTCATGACACAATTTATTTGGACTAAATCCTCTCTTAGGCCTTATTCTACACTAAGTTGAGGCACAGGCTCGGAGTCATGAAGAGGTACCTGTGTGTGACCGCCACAATCACATATGTTAAACACATTGTGGTTTGCTAAACAGACTATTTCACCTGACATGAAATGAGGCGAATGAAAAGACATGATGCGGGAAGGAAGAATGTAGCAGCATGCGCTAGCCATGTGTGTTGCACAGCACGTATGTTTGATAACAACTAGCTCTCTGCAATTACGTTCATATGAGGCAGTTTGTAAATAATATTATTGTTGTTGTTATAAGCAATTTATTGACTTGGAATTGCAAAATGAATAATTACAGATTTCTGATTGATCTCAAATATTCAAATATAAACAGTATTCAACTTTTAGATTGTTATAATTGAGCGGTTCCGTGAATTAACTGTTTAAGTGCAAAAACATAGTTTTCAGTAAACTGAAATACGATATTATGTTTTGTGTGTTCCTGTGGCAATTGATCAAACTTTGAAAGAATATAGCATTCCTTAAACACAACATGTAGCAAATTAATGGTTATTATCGAAATAAAACATTAAAAAATGTTAATAGCGACTTTCATTTTAAGTTGTTAATTCACAGAGCATCAATAAATGTTTTTATTGGAGAATGTTTTGTAAAATAAGAATACAGACACTTTATTAACTTTCTACATTAGCGCACAATAACAGAAATGCAAATATAAACATATCCTTTCGTACTGCACTCTGAAAATAACGTATATATAGAAAAAAACTTTGATTAAATTTGTATAAGATGTTAATTATATAATTTTTTACCTGGTAAGTCGGTCGTCCTCAACTAAGTTGTTAAACTTCTTCAACTTATTCTAATGAGGAGTTCTTTCGAAAACAATGTTTCATCTTCTGCGTTTTACCTGCGACTGTTCCAGTTAAAACGCACAAGATGAAACATTGTTTACGAAAGGCCTCCATATTAGAATAACTTGAAGTTTAACAACTTAGTTGAGGACGACTGACTTACCAGGTAAAAAATATATAATTAACATTTTATTACATAACCTCAACGGTGCTTTAACATCAATTTCAAAAGTGTTAATTTTGTATAGGTTAAATTTAAAAAATATTATTAATAATAATAATAATAATAATAATAATTAATAATAATAATAATAATAATAGAATAAATGCCTACAATTTGTGCAGAAAATATAAGTTACGTAAGTTTTGTCATTAATTTGATTCATATATAGCTTGTGCAGGTGGTTACATGGTAATGTAATGGTTGCTCACACAGGTGTTCTCGGGATCGTGGAAACACTTGGTCTTGCATATTTTGTGGTGGTATCCATGCGTTGCTATTGACTTCACTAGGTGATGGAATTCTTGAATGGTGTTGGTCCAGGATCTGTTTGTCATGGCTTCTGTTACATTAAAGACCAGCCATATCTCCTGTCTCTTCTTCTCTATTTGGTGTAGTAGTTAACTTGAGCTGTCTGTGGATGATAGCCTCATAGGCAGTTCTTCTGTGGAGAAGGGTTCCTTGACGAGTTCATGTGCTAGCCTCGACTTTGTGTTTTGAGGCACCTAGGGGCGGCTTTCAAGAAGCGTGATTTGACTATTTCCAAAATCATTAGACTCAAATGAGGTCTATTCCATAGGTTGCGATGGTAACTATTTTAGCGTTGAACAAGTCCATGGCCGTTTTTAGTGACAGTCTGGATATTGCTTTGATGTCAAACATGGCTTTTATGGCACGTGATGCACGGAATTTCATATGTATCCTAAATGATCTGGCAGTGGTTTGCAGCGTCAGTCCCAGATATTTGAAGCTGTTAACTGTCTCTAGAGGTTCTATTCCTAGGTAGATTCTGTCCTCCGCAGATTCTCGACCTCCGTTGCGGAATGTCATCTGTACGGTTTTCCTCGAGTTCATTTCCATTTTGTTTCCTGTGCCCATTTCTCAAGTTGGTTGGTTGCTCTTTGCAGGTGTTGTATGGAGTTCTATCCGATGACCATGTCGTCTGCATATATGTAGATTTTCTCTTCCTCCGTCTCCTGTCTAATCATTTGTACGACATCGTGTGTGGCGATATTGAAGAGTAGGGGACTCAGAGGGTCCCCCTGTAGTACTCCGTTGGTTTGTGTTATTGTTTCCGATGTGGTTACGTCGTCTGTGATCTGAATGAAGTTGGCTGTCAGCATGTTGTGTATCAACGCTGTGAGTTCATCTTTTCCTTTCAATGTTTCCAGCTTCGAGATTAGTATCCGTCTGTTTAATTTATCGAAAGCCTTCGTGTAGTCTATGAAGACCACATGGATGCCTTAGTGCGTTCTCTATATCACGGATTTATTAATATTTGGACTACGTTTATCTTTGTTCATACATCTTTATTATATTAAGTAAAATGCTGTGTCTTTTTAAAACTGGAATCTAATGTAAAAAATAAGACACACATATTTTTCATTCATCTTGATGATTGCTCGTTTGAATGTGAGTAGGCCTATATCTGTGGCGAATTCTCTCAGCCACACAGCATTATATTCTAAATTTCTTGATCAATCTTCCACTATTTTCATTTATAGTCCCCAATTTGAAAGCTTGTTGACTTGTTTACATACGGACTTCTGTAATTTTAAACGCTTCTATGTTAAATATTTAACATACAGTGACATTACTACCCTCACTTCACGTTCTTTACAAATGAATATCACGATTTCTTCTACACGTAGTTCTTTATTTCAATGTAACCTAACAGCATTGTGTCCTGCAGTTGTTTTTCTGCAAAATCCACTGAACAGACACAACAGACACTCGGTAAGAACCAACTACAGGATGGCACATGTGCTTCTGCTGTCCTCCAGGAATAAGCTAATATGTTATTACAATACAGAGAATCCAACAAGGTGTCGGAAAATGTGATCCGTGAAATAACAAGTTAAACGTCAGTTAGTTTGTTGTTAGTCCACGGAATCCCTCAATTTTTAATATGTTATTCTTTGCTTTATAAAACAACTAAAACCTTCTGGAGTCAGGGAATATATTTACACAGGAAGGAGAAACACCTACAACCAGGAGATTGGAGTGACCGACAAAATGGGCTATTAGGAATCGGAGGACGTCAAAGACATTAATTAACTGATCATCTATCTATCTTATTTGTTCGACTTAGCGTCCACCGCTGTGGTTTGCTCGTAGCGTCCCTGCTCGTACGTCACGGTTCTATCCCTGGTCGGGACGAGTTCCTGAGTGATGTGTTTTGCTCACTTGTGAGACAAATTTCAGGAAAAGCTAAGGTCTTAACGGTCCCAGAACATCACAATCTTCTTTATCACATTAACCATGTTTAATATGAGTGTGTGTGTGTGTTAGTGATGTGGTTAGTCTTAATGTTGTGATGTCTCGGAGGTGGCCCTCATGTCCTTGTGTGGTCCGTTAGTATGGTTTGAAAACTCTCTTTCGACAGGTCAGGCCCGCTGTAAGGCTCTTGTGGCGCGTGGAAAATAAAAAAGTACGCCTAGAACGTCAAAAGTTAAATTAAGTTCATGTAATGGTGTATATTGTGTTGCTTTACTTGGTTACAAATCTAATAACGTAGCGTGGTGCAATAGACAATTTAAATTCAGGATAGTAACATTAGGTAACGTAGACTGCGATGGGAAGGACTTGTGGCACGGATGGGAAATAAAAGAGGGGCATTGGAACTTCTTGTAGGAAAAGCAGATAGACCAGTCGGTAGACCAAAAATTCGGCGGAAAATAACATTATCCGTAATTCGAAGGAAGTAAATTATAAAGAGGATGATTTAAAAATATTGGCTGAGGAAAGGGATGTACGGAGAGTTCATATCCGCGCAGCCATGGACTGCCCAAAAATAGAGGACAGACTTTGAAAAAAATGATGGCTCAACTCTTGATGATGGAAAGTTAAAGTTTTAAAGATCGATTCACTCCAGTAAGCAGTTACCTGTGCTTGTGTTCAAGTCGTGCGGCGTAAGTCTCTCTTCATGCAGTATTCGTATCGTTCGCTTCAGTCGAGCAGTCGGTAAGATGCTATGTTATGATGACGCGTGCGCAGATCAGGAATATCTTTTTAAACGTCGTTAATGTCGATAATACCTACACGTTACCAGGCTTCGTTAATAAATGTACGCACAGGGAAATAAATTAATTAGAGGAAAACAGGTCATATATAGAACATGAATAACGGTTGTACTTTCTTTATAAAACACAAGGCGATTGTCTATTTTCACGAGTAATGCAAAATGCGTCTGATTAATTAAATTACGTCAAGTTTATATAGAATTGCATTACACAAGTAAGTCCTGGAGTATTGCATCGCTTTATACAGACCGTTTCCAGCAGGGATGTTGTGGTCTAGTGGAGGGAGCTTATGTTTCCCATCGTGGGGTCGCGTGTTCAATTCCCCCTGTCATGCTTATTTTTCTCTCTCTCTCTCTCGCCCTTATTTTAATTAATTTTCTTTGCTTGATTTTATTTGTTTTACTTTGTTTTATTTATAGCATTTACCACACTGCTCATTTACGCAAAACAATTCTCCATTGCACGACACACAACGTAATACTGTAGAATGAATTTTAGTTTCTCAAATAGATGTGCAGTTGTGAACCAAATAGCTGACCTCTGATCATGCGCAGTGGTTTCGTTCTGGAACTACGGTAGGAAATTATCTATGTTCCACTAATTATATCAAAGGCTATACATTTAAAACTGTTATAATCCATAAATTAAAAACTATATTTAATTTACCTGCTGGCATAAATATTTCTACAATTCATTGTAATCACAATAAATTGATGTTATGTAGTAAATGTTAATAATAAGAGTATTCACAGACCTGAGCCCGTTGTACACTTTATACATGCCGAAGATTGGAACATGTTCCGAAAGGCCTACGTGGTTTTAACTAATTTTAATTGAGCACGACTGATATATCAAGTACTTATATTTCAACATTAAAAAAGTAACATAGACACGAATTTTAAAACATATGTAAAAAGTGTGTACAATTCATTCAACAAATTTGCAGGAAAACAGCGTCAAGGAATTAATGTTTAATTCTCTGCGGTGTGTCTTAAACGATTCCCACAAAAATGAGAAATGATTACACGAATTCAGTTGTACAACATCAGAGTAATGAATATTGAAAAGCCCGGTATCGGTAGAGTAGCTACACTCACGGGGCAGTTCTCTACCGTGTGACCCGTATCGAGGAAACATCGCAGATAATAGAAAAATAACCGTTTCAGTTGAAGGAGGTATCTAATGATTTCACCTTACGGAACAGATGTTCCCGAGCATTTATACGTGCGCGCACCAATTTAAATATTCACGATTCGAAGCGGAACTTACAATACATCGTCTGAAAAGAATTTGAATGAAAAAAAAATTAAACATTTATTTTTATTTTGGTTTGTGGTAATAATTACAGTGAATATAACGCAGCACTAATCATATACAGAATACAACTCTTAAAATAAACCTCCAAACGTGACAGGCCTAGAAGGACCTTGGCCTACCAGCCAGCTACTGGCCTCACATCCACATGTGTTAATCACAGAGATTGACGATCATTTAGCCAATGTGGTCAGCATGTCGGGTCCCCCCAGCCGTTACAGCTGCTCTTCTCAACCCGGAGCCGCTACTTATTGTAGCTACCCAAATGTCAGGTAAAATAAAGCTATTATTATTATTATTATTATTATTATTATTATTATTACTACTATTACTACTACTATTATTACTACTACTACTACTACTACTACTACATGCCTCACAATGCTGGGTAGGCACCGGTCACATACTGGCCGAAATTCCATGAGAAAATTTCTTCCCTCCATGGGCACCCGAAGCAGCGCAAGTCCGGTGGCTCTGCGCCAAGGCTTCTTGCCTTAACCATTCGGCGAGCAATACGATACTTAGAGCCAGTTTCAGCAAGAGAGGTAACTGTATTACGCCAGTTTAAGCTATGCATTATACATGGGGAAAACTGGCGTAATACAGTTACCTCTGTTGGTGAAACTGACCCTTAGAGATATTAAAATGTAACCAGAAATTGGCGATCTTTACTGTTCTTTTTGAAGTTGTTCTGACGTATTCAATTTGTAGCGTGTATTTACGACGAGCTCTTAGTAAAAAACTGTTACAAGTTGTAGAGACGTAGATAATTAATACATCGGTATTTGTTGAACGAACAAAACAGCTTACACGCGGTCCTACCTTCCGTTTGTACAAGACACTAGATCCAATAACCTAACTTTAACATCTCAGAGTGTACTGTAAACGTTCTCTTATATGTCACATTATGTAATTGTATTTGTTTTTCGGGGAGAGTTTTTACGACACTTGTTTAACATTAAAATGCGCAAAGATTTCCATAATTTTTTTCCTCACCAAGAAGACACAGCCGGTAGTTTATAGTGTCACTTGATTCGTATTTATCTGTGGAAAGGGTTAGGCACTTCCAATGCGCAGCACATGCAGTACTGCAGGGCTCTATGATAACACAACCGCAAGTAAAATTATTTTATCCATTGGTTTATACGGATTCCCATAGCTGGTAATACCCACTATTGCATACACACGTCTTACAGTATTTTATAGTTTAAAATGTAGAAGTGAAACTGGATTTTATACTGGCAGTACAAGTCCCACTAGAAGCGGCTCACATCAGATGTTTACTTGCTCTGTCGAGTTTAACTTGATTAAACTAAAAGGAAAAGCAACAGTAAATCACAAATGTAACAGAAGACATTCAGGATTACCGGAATAATTGGCAGCGAATGGACCCAAAACAGACTATCAAATAAGTCTTATTGTACCAAAGAAAGGAACTCGGAAACAGGGGAGACCAAAACACAAGTTGGTCTGTCAAAGGGTTCTTGAGACTTCGGAACAGATTACGAAGAACCTAAACTTGCTATTTTAATAATGATGATGACTCATTTACTCTAATTATAAGTACTTTTACCATCTTAATGTGAACACAAAACTTGAAATACAAAGCTTGTGGAATTCTGTTATTTATAATACCGCTTTAAATATTTTATTTTCTCTATTACATTTTGCATTTTTATAATGTTACAGTTCATATAATGTAACCTGATGAAACAAACATTCTATTAATATTTAAACACTTTACACAGAAGGGCGACGCTATCAACACAGTCCGACTGAGTGAAGCATTCAAATGTTATCTTCATTCAAATAAAGCAAACTCACCCACGTACCTTAAAGTAGGTGATGCATATTTTTATCGTCCTGTTATTTTTTGCTGAAACACTAGAAGAAAAGCGGCCAGTAGGTAGGGCAAGAATGAGAATTCATTATGATTGAAGTGAGTTGAATTGCACCTAAAATGAATGAAAAATATTAACTAGGAAAAGAGAGCCAGTGTACGCGAGGCCATTATATAATTATGGAATTTTAACCTACGCAGGCAGTCATACCTAAATTTAAAACTACTTAAAAATCTTTTTTAAAATATAGAGGAAATCATTATTAATATTTTCCGAAATGTTTGAAAAACAAATATAATAATTTTAGAACAACCGATTCAAAATTAATTTGAATTTAATAACGGGGTTTGGTGTAATTTCTGATAACATTTTTGGCTTTGAAAACACGACCCTATTAGCAAAATAAATATGCAATATTCTGTGTGTCTGATACATAGCATATGTTGTACAAATTCGGGTAAATTTTTTACCAAAATTAAATCTTTGCTACATTTATTTACACAAATAAATGTGATGATAAGCACAGTCTCGTGTTTTAAATCCGATGCACGGAGTCAAATAAAACAAGGACACTGTGTGTCGCTCCAATCAACCTCCCGATGTTACATTGACATTTTTTTTTAAACGTCTCATTGATAGAAACTTAATCCCAGTTAAGATTGTTATCTGAAATTATTACACTCAGTTTTTCCCCACAATAAACAAAGAGAAGAAAATTAATTTGGAAAATGTAGATCTGAAGTAGAGCGTGAAAATATTTTAATTGTGGAAGTGATTTGTAGTTTCAGATTTTTTTAAAGGTGCGATGATGATTCCGTTGCGTCATAGAAACGTCGATATAATCTGTTGGCAATGGAAGATCAGAAAAGCAATTCGTAGCGATACACGAATCAAATTTCCTCGAAAATAAAAACATTCTCTCAACTTGTCCCTTCATTTTCGATATAATCTACATTAATGCACTCTTGCATATATTAGAGAAGGAATTTGACGGTGTAAGTGAATGGAGTTAACACTACAATTAGTTTCTTGCTGTTGTTTTCACTCGTAAAACTGGATCATTACATTATACTTAAACACGCACAACACACTGTGTAACATCTAATTGTAACATATTTGAACGCGCAGCTTTGCAGTTCTCATTATTTGACTTATGTTTCTTAAACCCACTCATATGTAAATTATTTATGTGTACAGATCGTCAGTACGGAATTAGATGCAGTCTGTACCTCTCTCACTCGCACTCCTATATTAGCTCCATCCTTTTCTACTCCCGCGATGTTGCCAATTTTAAAAAATGCAAAGTGATGAATTTAATAAAATGATGATGTGATCGTATAGAGAATGTTACGCTCTTTCTGAATGTATATATTTTAAAGTCTTAAGAAATTAATGTATTGAATAGTTTTGACAAATACATTATTTTGGCACAAATCTATATTTTTGCAGATAAAAACTTGTCACACGATTGGTAGAAAACTAGTGATAATGATAGATTAAGAATTTTCTTGTGGGCTGCTTGATGTTTATCGATTACACTATCTTTGCCTGGACAGTAATTTTTACATATGAAAGGAGCTATTAATTTTTTATTAAATACTTGTTAAAAATTATCGGATGGTAACACAAAAAAGTTATGTAGCGAGAAACGTTTTTGTTATTGACTGTATGTTGGTGACAAAGCGAGAAAATGTGTTTATAAAAGTCTCAAATAGTTTTTAAAACAAACCAGACCTCGGTATCATTGCGCATTCATACTTTATCGCAGTTTAAAATTTGTTTACTTAGGTGTCACTTTTAATTTCCGATCGCTTTTGACTCTGCACTTTCTCAGGCTCAGAGCTCAGAGTTGTGATAATTGTTGAGTGAAATTCAACTGTGAGAGGCTCTCAATTGTCTTTGGTTCATATGTTTTTCATAAAATTGTTTAATTTCATATTTATTATTATTGTATTATATTAATTATGAATATAGAAGCTAAGCGACGTAGTATTGGCGAACTGCACAGTAAAGAACGGAATATAGTATTGAACATATTTAATTATTTTTTAAAGAAAACGAACGTTGCCCGGGGGCAGTTAAACAGACAGCAGAAGCTATCGGGTGTTCGGAACGTTTAATATATAGAATAAGAAAGGAACAAACGAAAGGTCCTCTTAGAACGCAAGTGAAAAAGAAACGTAAACGAGCGAGCAAAAAAAAAAAAATCCAGATTAATGAAGTTCGATGGAATAGTATAAAGCGAAGTCCGCTGCATCGCTCATTCCTTGTTCTTTGAGAACATAACCACCAACACTAAATGTAATATTAAGCAAGGTAAGTTGTGATGATACGCTACCAAATTTTTCGAGGTCTACTTTAAATAGATTTCTTCACGATTCAAACGATTATTGAAAGGGATTATATAATCAGGTGGCGTCATAAATATCTCAAAGATTTAAACAAATTTAGGAATGAAGGGAAATCTATTTTTTATACAGTTGAGTCTTGGGTAAACGCAGGTCACATCGTGACAAAAGACTGGAAAGATACCAACATTAAAAGTTCTCGTCAAGCAGCAATTGAGGGTGTTAGCACAGATCTTATGCCTCCTAGGGGTCGTGGGTCAAGGTTTGCGTTGGTTCATGCAGGGAATGAAAATGGGTTCGTTAATGGTGCCGAGTTAACATTTCTGTGCCAAAAGAACACGGCAGACGTCCACGATGTGAAGTGCATGAAAAGTGGTTCGCCGAGCAATTGTTGCCCAATGTCCCTGAAGGATCTGTGATAGTATTAGACAATGCCGGCTATCATAGTCGGAAAAGCGATCGTTTGCCTACAACTTCCTTGAGAAAAGATAAGATTATAGAGTGGCTCAATCAAAAGAAAATCCCTTTGAAAGTGATATGTTAAAACGGGAGCTTGTTTTTATTGTGACTCAAAACAGAGACACTTATGATAAATGCATAATTGATCAGATGGCTAAATCAGCAGGGAAACAAGTTGTTCGCTTGCCACCATACCACTGCGAACCTAATCCTATCGAAAATGGTATGGGCACAAGTGAAGAACTATATAAAAATGAAAAAACTCTCATACCAACACGTGACAGTACAAAATTGTGCAAACTACTTGGACCATACAAAGAAAATTGAAAGTGATCTCTGGAAAGCAGACGAGATTCTTCAAGGTGACGAGGAATCATTTTTATACATTTGTCATCAACATCATCATCTTCTTGTTCTTCTTCGCCTTCCTCCTTCCTGCATCGCCCACTGTTTCCGATTCGGCTAAACCTGGGCCATCCAGAGACACGGAGGAATTTATGGAAGAAATAACACCATTACCAGAGGATTGTGGACGGGCTTGATGGTATGTAACGTATTTTAAGTATTACTTTCCTATTATTATTACATTCGTGAACAATTGTAATATTATAAAAGCTTTAATATTATTGTATTCGTTAAAAATGTTAATATTATAAAAATTATTAAACACTTAATTAAATAGAACTTCTTATAATATTATATTCTTAAAAAATTGAAATAAATTATATGTTAAAGTGATTATAATTTCTGTATTTGTTTATGTAGGATATTTCTTGATATAGACCTATATTTTAAATTAAATTTATTATAACTTAACTAGCCTCTATCATAATTACAATTTATGATAATTTATATTTTTCCCTTCTATTATAATGATTTAAATCTCGCTCTGAGCTTTTTGGCGTTTAATTCGTAGACCTAAACACTTGTATTGTCATTCGATCAGTAGGGCATAAGGTGAACGTTTATGAAAATAACATATATGGGACATTTCACGTTTTTTCACTCAGGGTTAAGAGGTTTTAAGAGTTTTGACACATTTGTTCCTTGCCTCGCACATCTTGTCCTGCAGTAGATCTGACATCAGCGGGCGGGCTCCATTTAACGTGTACTGTAATAATAACAATAATAATAATACAACTTTATTTATTCTGCCAGAGTTAAGGCCATAAGGCCCTCTCTTCCACTCAACCAGCACAAATACAAATAAATATTTGACAAATATAGATATACACTATACTAATTATAAACAGTTAAAGATACAATAAATGTAGCTATGTAAATTTCATGTACAAACAACATTTTATAGGATATTAACAATAATGATACGATAATAATAATAATAATAATAATAATAATAATATAAATATGATAAATTATATGAGAAATACCAATTAATATAAAATATACCTTACACTGGGTAATAATGAAGTCGAGGTTAGAGCAAATATAAATTTAAATTTCTTTTAAAAGATGTCAATGTCCGGCAGCCCCATATTTCTTGTGGTAGGGAATTCCAGTTGCGAGAAGTGAAGATGGTATATGACATGGAGTTATGTGATGTCCTATGTTGCGGTATATTAAGCAAGAGACTATGTTGTGATCTTGTGTTTAAGTTATGGTTTGAGGATAGATACTGGAAACGGGATGATAAATAATTGGGAATCGAGGTATGTAGGATATTTAAGTAAGAGAATTAGACAGTGCGATTTTCTTCTCTCTTTTAGATGTAGCCATGACAATTCGTGGAATAATGGAGAAATATGATCGTATTTTCGAACATTAAATATGAATCTGATACACATATTATGGACACGCTGCAGTTTGTCCGACAATCCGTCACTTATGTCAGTTAGTAGAACGTCACAGTAGTCAATAAATAATAGTTTTAAAAAAATAAAACAACAACGCTTTATTAGAAGACTAAAAAATGAAAAATAATTTTAATTTCCAATACGCTTGGGATAAAATTAAAGTGGTCAACAAAAAAATCATCTCCAACACATATAGAATAAAACTAGAGTTATCAACAAAAAGAAAATAATTTTACCATCAAAAGCCTGGGGTGCTCTATATCAATTAATATATTTGATAATAAACAGATATTGGTAAAAGTAAGCTCTCTAAGAAGAAAATGTAAAAATCATAAAAAGCACCCCACGCTTTTGATGGTAAAATTATTTTCTTTTTGTTGATAACTCTAATTTTATTCTATATGTGTTGGAGATGATTTTTTTGTTGACCACTTTATTTTATCCCAAGCGTATTGGAAATTAAAATTATTTTTCATTTTTTAGTCTTTTAATAAAGCGCGTTGTTTTAGTTTTTTAAAAGTATTATTTATTTTTTATTTTTTAGTTTTAATATTTTACAGAATAAGATAAAATGTAAATATCTTTTAATTCGATACTCTTGTAGTATGAGCTAAAAGTAATACTCTTCTATAAAAAAAAACCCTCCCAGCCGGATTTGAACCAACGACGTATGGATTATTGAAATTATATACCACTAAGAGTTCACTGCTCTACCAACTGAGCTCTTACAACGATTGACCAGAAATTCGACAAGTCCGCAACCTATTATACCAGTTTTCATTTTTTTGATTTTCGGGTGATTCTGGCCAGGATTTTAGAAACAAAATATGAAATTATTGTATTGTCACGGGTCCTCTACACGTATACAAAGTTTCAAGTCGATCCAATATTTCTAAGTGGGTGAAAATCGCGTTGAAAGATTCCGTTACATTGATACAAAAGCACTTTTTTTGATTTTCTGATGATTATGGCCAGGATTTTAGAAAATAAATATGAAATTATTGTATTGTCACGGGTTCTCTACAAGTATACAAAGTTTCAAGTCGATCCAATGTTTCTAAGTGGCTGAAAATCGCGTTGAAATTGATTCCGTTACATTGATACAAAAACACTTTTTTTGATTTTCTGATGATTATGGCCAGGATTTTAGAAACTAAATATGAAATTATTGTATTGTCCACGGGTCCTCTACAAGTATACAAAGTTTCAAGTCGATCCAATGATTTTAAGTGGGTGAAAATCGCGTTGAATGATTCCGTTACGTAGATAGATAGATAGATAGATAGATCGATACAGGTCAAGCTAATATAAAGCGTGTAAAATGCGGCATCACTAAAGTTTGGATTAAAATTCTTTTAAGAGTTGTAGGAAGAAAATGTTTAAGTCGCTTTAGGGAATGCATTATGGAGAAGATCCTTTTAGATGTTTGTTTTACTTGCACATGCCAATTTAAATTAGAATCTAAGTAAAATCCCAAGTTTTAACGACATCGGTATAAGGAATTTGTTCGTTATCTAATATGACAGCCGGCATATTGCCATTGTTTATGAGGTATAATAGCCTTGGATGTCCGATAATTATTGCTTGCGTTTTGTTTACATTTAGTTTCAGCCCATATTGTCTGGACCATAAAGATATATGCCTGAGGTCAGTGTTTACTTTGTTAATATATTCATTATTTCGTCAGGCCTAAAGTGTGTGTAAATCTGTAGGTGTCGGCGTAAAGATGATGCTTGCAGTTTTGTAGTTTCTTGGTCACGTCATTAATATAAATCGAGAAGAGAAGAGGAGCGAGGACGCCGCCTTAAGGTACCCCTTTCCTCACCAAGCGGCAGGAAGAAATGCGATTATTAACAGAAACTGATTGCTGACGATTAGTGAGGTAAGATGCAAACCAATCAAGGCAGTTTTCCGACAGATGTAGTGTCTTTAGTCTCGCTAGCATTAAGTCTATATCTACTGTGTCAAAGGCTTTGCTGTAGTCGAGTAGGACTATTGCGGTGAGTTTGCTTTTGTCCTCTACAAGTCAAGTAGTGCAGTAGTTGTATGATGTCCTGTTCTAAAACCAGACTGATGCTCATCAAGTAAGTCGTCTTTTAAGGTAGAGACGAACTATAGACATGGTCCCGGCGAATATATTATTTTCTCTATTTTACTGTGGACAGCAAGTAGAGTGAGAACTCAAACTTAATATCTTTACAAGGAAGTTATTGTAACATACTCGTACTTTACAGGTTATTATTAATTAAGAATTATTGTAATTTGTGAGAGAGAGTGAGAGAGAGAGAGAGAGAGAGAGAGAGAGAGAGAGAGAGCGGGTATTTTTAAACACTACAACAAGTATTGCAATTTGCTTGATGCATTTTTATAAGAACTCGTTGTTTGAAAAGAACAACCAGTTGACATTGAATCACATTTACACGTTACAATTATTTGTATTCTGCTACAAGCTGTATAGTTTAGAATCCCACTCTCGACAGGTGTCGCTGTGAAATGCTCGGGGGCGTGTATGTTGAGAAGTTAAACTACGATGGACAAGAAGAACAGGTAACTCGCCTCTCAACTGAGATGTGCGGAGAGATTAATTGTACAAGTGAGGCGCTAGAAGCAGACGGGTGTAAAGTGATAAGAAATATTTAGGCGCATAATTACATTCTTGAGGCACAATTGTAAGTTACACAAGTGTATGCAGTGGGTAAATAATGATCATTACAACTTACGGTTTTCTTAAACAACTTCTACTTTAACCCTGTTTTTCTCAAAACTGAAAAACTTTCACTTGCGCCCTTTTTATTCTAATTGCCTCAAACATAATTTTAATCTACTTTTTACATTTTTGATGAATTGTATGAAGTTAGTTAATCTTTCCTGCAACTTGATGAAGCATAAGTGAGCACTTGTTCGGGTGTCCCTACAGGATCACATGGGAGAAGAAAGTACACTTGGGAGACTCAGACACACACAACGTGCTGTCGACAGTTATATTAATGTCTGGTTATAGCAACGCGACAGAAATATGTTGTACATTGATATTAATATTTATTTGGTGAAAATGAATCTAGTTAATAATCTAGAAATTAAGAGAATTGTTTTAATTTCAAGGAGCAGTTTATGTAAAAATATAAGTCTTGGAGACTTATGAAGTTTTAAAGGAAATCTTATGTTAGGTTCACAAGACCAGTGTTTTATTACAACTGCTGTCTGTTAAACAGTTTTATTACAACTGCTGTCTGTTAAACAGTTTTATTACAACTGCTGTCTGTTAAACAGTTTTTGTGGTGTTTGAGTTTTATCGTCAAATTGAAAACATTTATTGGTTGCACGTTTGTGATTAAAATTGATTGTATTTTCACGCTAATTAATTGTGTATTTTTAATTAATTAATCTTAATATGAATTGTATTTTAGAACAGGTTTTCTACTTTTTTTCTGTGTAATCCTAAGAATGTTCTAGTTCAGTTTAGTGATAAATTATAAACACTTGTCCAAGCATCAAAAACTAACAATACGTTTATCATCATTTTCAGTTCATTTCTCTAGATTTATTTCTCAGAAAATTGCTGTGAGATGAAATTATAGCAGTTTATAAATGAGAAAATTATACATAGATAATTAATGATTTTTTAATTCTTACAGAATGCTGTAATGTTAATTGTTGTTTTTCCATCCATTAATGTTTTTTAATCCCTTTGTATTTTACGTTAAATTATTGACTTATTCAAGCTTTAACTTTTATTATTATTTTAACACTTATATCAGTATAACCTCATTATTACTGTTGAGGAGGGTTAGGTTACATTTTTGGATTTGATTATATCTCCTTTGGGCTAATCTTTTTATCTTCATATACGACGGTATACAAACCATAAAATTAAGCAAGGTTCAACGTGGACTATCCATTAAGGTACAGATTCCTTTAAATGGACTTAAGATACCGCCAAATTCTTAAAGTTGCAAGACCATAACTATTACTGCTGCACTATAATTCCTTCTAATTCATAAATAATAGCGTATCTAATCCTAGTCTATTAATTAGATTTCATAGCTTTTTTCATAAAGTCAGATAGTCCATCCATCCATAGTAATTCTGCCCGAAGGCAGGTCCTTCACTGCAATCATAGCATTTTCATGGTATGCTTGCAGCTTTACTAGGGATTGTAGGTGTGTGGTAGCTTCCCGTTGCTTTCCACATCGGAGTCAGATTGTAATACATGAAAATTTGACTTAAAAATTTACACCAATAGTCGATATGTTTATAGCAACTACTTACAAAACATATTCACTCACATTCCATTTAATCAACATTCCACTAACTCTAAATTACATTATTACCTTCCACTGCAGGTCCCCTTAACTAAACATCAATATTTAATTAATTAAGTAGAAGAATCAAGCACGTAGAATTTTCTTGAAGTAAAACAAGAATAAAACTTAGTAAATGCAATGAAAATCTACGGATCTCTAATATATTTTATAACGTTACTGTGTCAGGTGAATATTTATAAATTGAATTGTGACCTCCCTGTGGTTAACTGCATTCAATTCAATAAGTTAACATTGCAAATCAGATATTTTCCAATTCAAATTCAAACATTCAAAATAAAACTTTAAGTATTAATGATATTACACTTTGCTTACATATTTATTTATTTATTCACGAATGAGTTCCGCGTCCTGTCCACAAATTTACTCACGTTTATCCATTTTTCTTGGTTTACCATTAACTCGTAGCAGCCAAACTGTCACGATTTTAGATTTTTGTCTTTCTGACAACTGGTGCCACCAATATTCCAAATAGCGACGTGTATTTCGTCTTCAAAGCTCCCGCACATTGGACATATTCGCATGTCACAATAGTCAGTAATTAAAAAAAAATCCACGTCCTCAACCTAAACCAAACGAGCCCTATACTCTATTTCCTCAAACTTGTTTTATGTCTCTTTGTGACACAGTGAAAGTACTCAAGTGTAATCAGAGGTAATATCGTCTAGATTATATCTAAATGTATCCTCCACATTTTGCTCAACACATTCTTGCTATTTTCCGCCCCTTTTTCCCCATACCCAACATGTCCCAATATCTTGGAGTCCCTCCTAACCTCGTCCACCCGGAAGTTTGCCCTATATCCGTAATTTGGTGATCACCTTGTGTTAGCTACAACCAGTTCCTGAGAGCAATAATTTTGCAATTTATGTCGTCTTAAAATTACACAAATTAATACAAGATTCCACGGCCATACTAATTGACAAATATTTAAGAATGTATACTTCCGTTGTTTGAGAACCAACATCTCACCAACACTATGTACATTTTTGTGTCGTGCTAACTGGAATATCAGGCACTCATACCATAATATCGAGTATACTGTCCCTTCCATACAAAGCATACTATATCAGTATGTTTCTTTCACTTTCCGTTCATTTTCAACGTAGAACTGACATCTCTATATTACCATTCCTCTGCTCTCCCATACACTGTACCACTCTTCAGCGTCATTTTCACATACTAACAATTACGGTCATCCCTATAGGCTACCTCCAGTCTATCAAATCCTCTTTGCTATCTCTTTTCTTGGAACAGATAATAATTACATCATCTGCATACAACAGAACAGGGACTTTAATATTTCTTAACTCCGGGGTTTCATTGTCTTCTTCTAGCACTATGTGTACAATATCATCAATGTATACATTAAATAGCATTCGGGAAAAATGTAACCTTGTCTCATTCTCCGATTGGCTAAACTGTTCTGTGTGATAAAACCCTCGTCTCCTTTATATAGAATTTAACAAATTTATAAATTGACATTAAAGCTTATATCATTGTATAATGCAACCTTTCCGATTCAATTTTAACGAAAGTTTACTTCGGACCACAGTTTCAAATGCCATCTAAAATCAATGAATACACATCATTTACCCGTCTTGTTTTAAAGATTAGCATCAAATAATGTTCTGCCTGAAATTCTGAAATATTATTGTTCTCTTTAGCCCATTGTCTCATTCGTTCTTAATAAACTTTTCAATATATTTTACCAAACACTTACAAGAGGCAAATTCCCCTATAACTTTCTGGTACGTGAGTTTCACCCTTTCCTTTATAAAACGGTCTCGCAACCTACCGGATTGTTTCCGGCATTTATAACCTTGTTATACTCAATTTCCAAATCATCTAATCTTTTATCCAATAATATACGGTAATATATTTTTTTCGAATGATACTGGTAATCAGACAATTCCAGGAACTTTACAGTGTTTGAACTTTTAATGGAAGAAAGTACTTCTCTATCGAAATATCCTGGTCGTAACCAGATATGTATTAAGTCGATCATATCTTAACCCCTCACGTCCGAACACCCTATCAATGTAGATTTTTCATTCCCGGTGATATTCTTGTGCGATTTACGTTCCTTATTTTGAGTCCTCATGTCGCTTTCCACATGTCCGAAATATTCCCACTTTCAGTCGCGATTTTCATTTCCTCCAATTTCTTATTTTGCCATTCTAATGTTGTTTCTCTTAATATTTTTTGTTATTACTTTCTCAGCTACGGGAACAGTTTTCTGTTTTCTTACGTGCATTCCTTTATAAACTTTAAAATACCACTTTGGACATTCTTCTTCCTCATTCCACATTCATCATTGTACCACCGTTTATACTTCTTATTTATTGTGGTTTTAACCTTGAATTGTTACCCTTCTTTAAATATTCTGTCAGAATTTTCAATCATTGTTATCCCTGCTAAGATCATTCAGTAGAGTTTCCAAACACCTGATAAATTCTTCTCTTCGATCTTCGATCCTTCTGCAACGTGTCACTAGCTGTAAACTTTTTGCCACTTCAACAATAACTGGCTCTCCAATATCTTACATATTTAAAATAAATTTGTTTTTGAAATGATGAGTTTGAGTTCTGGAAACAATACCGCGGCGATTACTTAGGACTGGAATCATGTCTTGTGTGTATACTGTATAATCGATTAAGCTCCCACCATGTATATTACTAAGTGTAAATTCTCCATTTTTTCCTCCACATATTTCTCGTTCAAAATTTCAAGTTTGAACGCATCGCAAAAAGCTAACATCCGATTTCCTTGTGTGTTTATAATTTTATCTTTCTTTTCATGGCATGGGTCTCATGCAGTAAACGTACAGCACAGAGAGTAATTTAGAACACAAAATGTGATATTTTTGCTAAATTTCATATTTAATAGGTGTTCAGCTTCTATCGCGACACATATGACATCTAATGATATATAAAAATGTTATATAAAAGAACTACTTACTTTTAGTTATCGAAGACTGAAATTCTAATATATTTCTGTCTGATAAAACGTGAGCAGAAATGGTTCAACATATTCTTAGTTAATTGTGTTGTGTTAACAACATGATGAATGTACAAGTTTGAACCGACATCCGTGGTGCTCACGTATTGAACACAATGCCAACATATAATGAACTCACATAATGTTATTCCTCTTTGGGATACATTAATCCCATAACCTTTGTACGAATACAATTTGGATATCCTAAGAATCAAGTTGAACACATCCATGTATAATATACAACCGATACAAGAAGACATAAAATATTGGCAGAATGTAGTTTTCACTCGTATAATATGAAGTCATTAAGCTTATATCAAGACAAAATAGAAATAATGATACCTTATTTGTCGAATTATATGCACAAAATTGCTGCAGCAGCTCACAGTGATATATATTTAAAAATGTTGAATGAAACAATTTCGAAAATAAAAACAAATATAGGCCTACTTACAGTCATACCAAATAAATAAATGAAAAATGCAATCCTTAAGTGTTGTAAATCTATAGCAAAGTATTCTTCCTGTTGATTTCTCCTAAATGTATATGTTGTTAATGTTTCGTTTATATTTATGTCAGACGAAAAGTAATCATCCAATAATTTAATGAATAAACCTGATTCGAAACTTCGCATAAATTTTAAATTGAATGTTTCATAAAATGGACTTAATCCATGGAATATAACGCACTGACTTGTTTGAGAAAGAAAAAGAAAGGAACAAGGTTTTTCAAGTCTCATTCGGTTGGATATTTTTAATTTCATGTCTATTTCAGTGGTAAGTACTGCAGAGTTTTCAATATTTACGAAATTTTCAATAAGAGTACTGGAGTGTTCAATTCTTATTACTCCAGAGTTTAGTTTTATAGTTCCATTAATGCTGAAGTCTGAAAACGCCGCTGCTACAATTTCTATTTGCGAAAACACAGTGATATTTTACTGATTGTCTCTTCAACGGTGGTGATTCCCCTTTCCATCACAGGTTCAGTGAGGAAACTGGTGAAGAAGCTTTGAAATAACGTGCTCATTACCAGAGCATAACAAACTAATAGGAGAAAAAAACTCTAACTCTGGTAGTTTTGGGTATTTTTGGAACCGAAACTGAAGTAAGAATTGACCAAATGAAGTAAACGTTGTATGACATTTCCCTGAAACCAGATAACTCAAATCTAATAGACTTGTGCATTATGTAATTCACCATGGATGATATTATGCACGTCACAAAGAAAAGTTAAAAACTTTATGGAAATTCCCAAACAGAACGTGCTTTTTTGGACATTGTACATATACTTTGAAATCCGAATATATGTAAGGTACAGTTATTGAATGTTTTATATTTTTTTCCATTCGTTAATGTAAAGCGATCTTTTATAAGGAGCTGCAAACATTCCTAGCAGAAAAGCATCGGGATATATTCCATTGTTAGCTATCAAAGTAACATTAAGAGATGTGAACATAGCGTTCAAAATAATCCAATCTATTTCCGATCTCCCAAGAAAATATTCATCTAATGCTTCATAAATAAGTGGACATTTTGAAAACGTATTTGGAATTTTTTTGCGGAAAGAGATTGCGGTCATACTGAAACTGACCATTTTTTTCATCTGTCCATGTATCAAGGAAGGAAAGTTCCTTACATTGGTGGCATTGATCATTTGTGAAAGGAAGCCATGTATATAAATCGCTGACTAAATGTAAAACTTTCTTCATTTTGGGTTTAGGTCTAAAATATTTAGCACCAGGTGAAATTACTGTAAGATCATACATTCGTAAGAATGAAATAAAATCTTCTTTTAAGAGGGAAAAAAAAAGTTTTCTATTTAATGCATTTATTAATGGCAACACAATTATTGTTCTGTGGGTTTCACCTGCATAACTTAACACTTTATACAAGTTAAAGGTAGCATCTAATTCATTTCTCGTGTCATCTTCAGTAACGTTCTGACTGACGTCAGGAACGAAGATGACGATGAGGAATGGTGTATTGGATTTTAAATCGCTAATAACTTTTTCGGTAATTTATGTGATTTTGTTCCAAATGATGCCAGAAGTGAGTTCCTTTGCAATCCAGTCATTTGTCAAAATATCGTAGTTTGTTGAATTGTTGGTGTTCAGTTCTCGATGTATGTAATCAGTATGATTGTATACTGGGCCTGAAATTAGTATTGTTTTGTATTCACCTGAATACTTTGTTGCTATACTTTTTACACAGTTCACTGTGTGGCGATGTACAGACTCAGCGACAGATACTTGAAGGAATAATAACAGCATCATTTCTTTGCTGCACAAACTCTACCTGAAATGTAATTTACAATCGTTAAAGTCGTTAATAACTCTGTGTTCAAGTGCGCCTACTGCTCTCTTTGATCTTTGTATTTACCTCTAGGAGGAAATGTGACCTACAGTGGTTCATTTTCAATTGAAGCACCAGTTCGTAGATCGATTTACTTAGGGAACGTGTTATTGTGTGCTGAGTGATCATCCTCAGGCTTAATGTTCACACCCGACGGGAGGAATCGCTATGTACAGAGTTGCAAACCTTCCCAAATTAGGAAAAGTATGGAATTTTATTTAGGCACCTGCAACCCAAAGTAGATACTGAAATGTGTACACTTAGCTCAGATATTGAAGAAAACAGAATTAAGTTTAGCAATCCCGCCGAATCAACATGCACCCGCTAGATTGCGGGAATATATTCTACGATCTAAGGTAGGGCGGCAGACAGTAAAGAAATGTATGCAGATCTGTCGATCCACCTGATTTTATTATATATATCTCCACAGAAATACAAAGTGTTTGGAGTTTTCACGGTGTCATGGGAAGCCATTCTTCAACGTACAAATTCTGGCAGAAAAATATTATTTTGTGGTAATTCGCACATCAACTGTATCGTGATTGGACAAGAGGTATCGAAACATGTTTACAAATCCTAAACAACATTCATCACGAAGTTGAGTAAAATTGTTATGGTAACTCGTAAGTGCCCTGGATAACAAGGTGAAGCGACCGTGGTGTCAGGTAATGTCATGTTGCTCTGTGTACATGGCATAGTGACAACTGGTACTTACTCAGCACTGAGTGTACAGTACTTGTAAGCATATTGTTTGTGATTACACTACATACCTGGACGCAACATAAACACTACTAGGTAAATACTTGGTTTCTAAGACTAAGCTTCTTTTTCTCGTTCCTCCCTACAACAGGAGACTCCTTAATCAGAAAACGTCTGTCGTCGGTACCAGACACTGCTCAGTTACTCCAATAACAATAAAACATGCCCTACATAAAGGAAAGAGCTTTCTTCTATATCAATAACATAGTCGAGACAATCCTTAGATGGGAAACAGAACCAATGTAACGTCTTCAGAATGGAGAGTTACCAGCAAAAAAGCAGGTGAAACCGTGCGCTTCTCTAGAGATAATAACCAAGTCCCATTGCTGCAACTGTTAGCACACGATCTACGTAGCAGGAAGTGCTGTTATTACACTCAACACAGAAAGTTCTGAATCCATCTTTAAATAATCAGATGAGAATTAGTGTATACATGAGCCTAGTGTCCCTTATTACAAGGATAAACACCACCTGAACAACATCTTACTTATAGGCACTTGAGGTACAATACTTTAAAAAAAAAGCAAAATAATTTGTGATGTAAATACGATATGACTCGAATGGCCAATAACAATCAAGCTTAAGGGCTCTTATCTCCATCTTTAGAAATCATTTATGTGGCCAGCCAGTCTCCCAATTACGTTCTTTATTTTTCCTTTATTACGTAATTACACTTTCAACTTCATTTATTGGTTTTGTCTATAAATTATTAAAATTTGTATTTTTTCCTTCTCTATTATAAAGTGTAATATGTCAGACCAAATTTGGCAAGTTTATTAAAATAAAATAAATATTGACATGGGATTGTTTTTTCGAATAATTTATTGTAAAAATATAGTTTAAGATTATATACTGTATATTTTTCTTGAATTTTTATGTTGTTCTGAAAATCTGAAATTAAAGTTGCAAAGTATATGTAAAAGTTACTATTATGAAGCCATCGCTGCTTTGCTTAAATAAAGATTATGTACTGTCATTTGTAATTAACATACATTTCTTGACATATTATTTTGACTCTCACATGGCATGTAAAAATAAAATATATTTTCATTTTATATCATAACTTATTTTTATGTGTTAACATTCGAGTGATGTTGTTCGCTGCTAACAGATCGCTGTAGCAAATAAAACAGATTATAACTTAGCAAGTTCCTGTTACTGTCTTCTACAACAATAATACAATTTACAATAATGTTGTAAAATACTTTATTTTCTTTGTATTTTAAGAAATGTCAGCTGCAAGTAATAATAATGTGTGGCAAAATATTTTACATTTCTTCAATATTTCATATTACAATTTTTATATATCTACGTTATTAAATGTACACTTACAGGAATGAATTAAAAAATTAGATTAAGAAATTTTGTGTATGTTCTATTCAGCAATTAGGGGAACTTTGTTTTCAATTCCAAAAAATGGGCGTTGCTTTCCACTCTTCTGCTAGAACATTTGTTATTTTACACAATTATATTAATTTCTTTCTATGCTTTGATTTTCTGCAGAGTACTTTAAACATCAATACATTTTCCTAATCGTATCCTATAAGGGACAGAGTTAAGTTGCAGAAAAGTAATTAATAATTCATTAAAAAGTTATATTATTATACACAATGTAATGGAAATGTTCGTCAAAATAGTCAATTTAAAAAATCAGTTAATAAGATTTTATTTTAAAAAGAATGAAGAGTGAAAATAAATGAGAAAAAAATAATAATGATAATGAAATAAGTGATGATGATGATGATGATGATAATAATAATAATAATAATAATAATAATAACAATAATAATGGGAAGTTTAGTGAAATGCAATATGGGTAGAAAAGTAATTCAAATTATTAAACAAATTTATAAAGATAACACAGATTATGTTAAAACTGGAAATATAATATATAATCCTTATAAAAACCAAAAAGGGATTCAAACAGGGGTGCAGTCTATCACCAATTTTATTTGATGTTATATAGAATTTATATTAATGAAATGGAAACAAAGCTGCAAAGGTATGGGTGTCCTAAGAGGCAACAGATTTTTTCTGATGATCTGATGATCAACTGGTTTTTAGCGTAAGACAAATTTGATATGTAATTCATGACAAAAAGGTTGAAAAATACATATGAATCATGGGGTCTCTCAGTAAAATTTACAAAAGAACAGAATATTTGGCAATCAATAGCAATGAAAGAGACAATTTAACACTGGAAGAAGGAATTCAAATAAAGCAAGTGAAACAAATTAAATATTTGCGAATAATTATAGATAACATTTAAGGTGTAGGCAAAGACAATACAAGCAGAAGAATTGAATTCAGTAGAAAAAATCATCGTTAAATTCAATATGGTGGGATAAGCATATTTGGAAAGACACTAAAAAATATATATTCGTGAAACATTGGTGGAATCTGTTGCAATGTTTGGAAGTGAGGTATGGACAATCAATCAGTACTACAAGAATAGAGTAACTTCTCTAGAAATGCATTATTTGCGCAGAAGTGCCAGAATGTGAAAATTAGAACATGTCTCAAATAAATAAATTAGAAACATAATGGAAGCAGAAGAAAGCATAATTGATAGAATTGAGGAGAAGGAATTAAAATGGTTAGGCCATATTTTATGAATGGAAGACAAGAGATGGCAGAAACAACTATATCAATGGCAAACCGACCGGAGAGAGAAGAAAAAAAGGAAGACCAAAGTCAGATGGAAGGAAAGCATGAGGATAGCAATGCAAGCGAGAGGTTTAAGTACTGAAGATGCCCAAGGTCGTAGGCTTTGGAAGTTTGGCGGGGAAGATGGCAGCAGCTGCACAAACCCGAAAATAGAAAGAATAGAGTAATGATAATAACATTAATAACAATATTAATAATAATAATAATAATAATAATGATATAATTAAAATTGTAATAACAATATTCCATCCTTCCATAGTAATTCTGCCCGCAGGCAGGTCCTTCACTGCAATCATAGCATTTTCATGCTATGCTTTGCAGCTTTACTAGGGAATTGTAGATGTGGTGGCTTCCCGTTGCTTTTCACATCGGTGAAGGATGATGATGATCATGATGATAATGATAAGGATGATAATGGCCATATGATTTCGGGGCCCGTTAGGGCCTTAAAGTTTTTCTGACATTTGTCTTACAGGTGAGGAAAAATCCTGATAAAAACCTCACACAGAAAAACTGCCCCGACCGGGGATCGGACCCGGGCCCGCTGCGTGACAAGGCAGCACGCTACCTCGAGACCACAGCGGTGGACATAATAATATTAATAATAGTAATATTAACATTAATAATAATAATAATAAATTCTTAATTTATAAATATTTTACCTGTAATAATGAAAGTACTTCTTGCGAGGATAATAAGGCCAGCAACTACTGTATTTGATCCCGCAGCTGCATTCACTGAAGTGCTCTATTCGTTCCGTTCTGTAGACCAACTCTATCCTCTTCATTCTGTAGTAACCAGTATGATACTTGTGTGTAAGTTTATGGTGACATTTCACTACAGAAACACCATAATTGCTGTATAATTCCAACTGTATCCAGGAATTTAACCTACTTTAATAATAATTTTTTCTTAATGTTTAATAATTTGCGCAATTTGACTACAGTAAGGCATTTCCTGATAAAATGAGATTATAACTTAAATTACAGTCTTCAATAAAAACTCACCTTGTTATTAAAAGAAATAAAAATGAAATTTGATCTTACGAATAATGAAGACAGTTTTTTATTTCTTATCATTAAGTCTACAATTTACTTTGTTAACATTAGTAACTAAACAGTAACTAAGTTATATGTTACAAATAACAGAACGTAGTAGAATGGTTTGTAATGTACATGACAAACACACATCTTAGGAACAATTGCAAAACAAATGATTGTGATTATTTTATTTGTTTCGCGAGCAATGTTTCCAAACAATAAAGTGCTGTTTTATATTTGGAATTTCACATTTTTAATATAATATTTTGCAATTTTATTACATACTCTTAACAGGTTCTGAACGAAGGAGATTGAATTCAGAATATGAAGTACAGTATGAGAAATCGTCAAACATTTATTCAGCGTAAAATATTAAAAATATAAAACCAAGTTCATAGGAATAATTCATAATTCAATTATGCATATCTTTTATTATTATACATTATGTTGACACAATTCTGTATTAGTTCATTAAGACAAATGAGGGGAATTTTAAAGAAGTGGCTGAATTCAAATACCTAGGAACATAATTACAAACAGAAAATGATGCACTATCGAACCCGTAGGTTCATAGCCGCGCAGACATAACCCCTCCATACATCCCTATCCCGAGATAATGTTTTCTAATCATTCCCTGTATAATATACTTCCCTCAAATCATAGTTAATGTTATTCTCCCACCTCATTCTTGGTCTACCAACTGGGCTTTTTCCCTCTGGTTTCCTACAAGAAGCTTCGATGCACGTCTTTCATTCCCCATTCGTGTCACATGTCCTGCCCATCGCACTCTACAAGACATAACTGCTTCTCATTACATCTGGCTTGCTATAAAAGCCATGTAGTTCACCGTTAAGTAGCTATCTCCATTCATCTGTCTGTTCATCTCTCTTTGGTCCAAAAACGTTCCTAAGAACATTATTCTCAAATACTCGTAATCGTCTATGCTCCCTTAAAGCAAGAGTCCATGTTTCGCATCATGCAATATAACTGGCAGAGAACAGTTTTGTATATTTTCCACTTAACATTTTTTTTTAAGGAATTGGGTCTCTGTAATGCATGCTAGCACTTATTTCCAGAATTACTTAATGAAAGGTGGAAAGAAGATATTGACTTCAAAATAAATAAATTTCAGACGGTGTGTGGAACAATACAGAGAACATTTAAAATAAAATTAGAAAAGAGAACCAAGATAAAAATGTATAATGTTATGGCGGTTCCCCCACAATATTGTATGGATGTGAAACTTGGGCTCCAGTGAAAAAACAGAAGAATAGAATACTGACGGCGGAGATGAGGTTCCTAAGACAGGTAAAAGGATGTACAAGACTTGATAGAATAAGAAAATGAGGATATAAGAGAAGAATTGAAAGTACAGCCCTTTATTGGATAAAGTCACGAATTACAGACAGAAATGGATTGATCACATGGATGGAATGAGTAAGGAGAGATATCCATTGTTAGCAAGAAATTATCAAGCAAGAGGAAGACGTAATGTTGGAAGACCTAGAAACCGTTGGGCTGATGCATTATGAAGTCGGATCGGGCAATTGCCTAATCCCTGGAGTGATTGATGATGATGATGGACTTAATGAAATAAGAAATATGCTCAATTTCAGAAATGAGTGCTGTTATGCATTACTGGTAACTCTCCTCATCACAGCTTCTCAAAAAAAAAATAAGTTAACCTAAAATTATATATAACGGTTTATCCTCCAGTTATATGCGCTCTTATTGTAAGGGAGGAGAAAAGATTACGAGCATTCAGAATAAAGTTGTTAACAAATAGACAAGTGAACATAGAAGTCTGGTAGACTGCGATGGGCAGAACGTGTGGCACGGATGGAACATGAACAATTGGCATGGAAAATGGAAAACCAGAGGATAAGCGCCCAGCAGGTAAGTGAAGAATGAGATTGGAGAGAAACATAAAGCATGATTCTGTGAGTTGAATTTAACAGGAGATGATTGGAAAACATTAACTCAGGATAGAGATTTATGGAGAATTTATGTCCACGCTGCCATGAAACCCCCGATTTCGATATTACCAATGAATTGGTCGTAAAGTTTATATGGAGCTGTTCATTTTATTATTTTAAAAAAATTCCTCATTTCAGTAATTTCTAGAGTTACAAACTGGCTGGTAAAGTGGATAAAATTGATCGTTAGAAGACCACATTTGTAATATTTTAAAAAAAATGTATTTTCACCAATGATTATATATGAACAAATTGGACAGGTAATGACAAATGAGTGATATTTTGAGGAAGTAGCAGAATTTAAATACCAAGGAACAGTAATCACAAATAGGAACGAGACATGTTCCATGTTTCTAGGAACATGTGCCTGCTTTTTAGCTTTTGACATGGATTTTCTGAAGTAGTCCTCCCGGAGAACCGAATGGGGAACTATTTTACCTCCGGAAAATTTAACGTCAGTGGAACCCATGTCCGCGTTTCTTGATAGTTGTATTTTCACGGTGAATGATGGTCATTCTTACGACCAAGGTACTTACATCGTCTGGCTTATCATCTATCGGCAACAATACTACCCCGGCATAGTTCTTGGAGTCATTTAAGCCACTCCAGCAGGACATCATCTGAAGGATACGATTATTTACTAACTTTTAATATCATCATCATCATCCAGGGATTAAGCTTGTTGGCGCGTTCCGGTTTCACGAAAATAAACAGAAACAAGTGAAATCAACTCGTTTAATTGTTGCGTCTCTTTTAGTTAGAAAATGTTGAATGTAGAGTAGGAAGATTTTAACCTGTGATGCGGCAGTTCTCTGACGTAGAGAACATTATCCGCGCACAGTTACTTATAGTCAGCATGTTTATGTAACACGTGTTCTAACTTCTCATTTCACAAGGGGACAATCGTTATTGAAACAATTTCAACAAATACATTTATATTTATTAATTGAATTTCTAAGTTAAGAGAGTTATCAGATGACTGAAAGCAAGTAATGGTCTCTTAAACCAATCAATAGTAAATTAGCGCTTACTTCTGATGCAGTATTTGTGTCGTTCGGTTCAGTAGAGCAGTCGGTAAGATGTTTTCTTGCGACGACGCAGGCCCAGGTTCGATCTGATCAGGAATTTTAAAATTACGTCGTTATTTTTTTAATGCCCATACGTTATCAGGCTACGTTGTAGGCCTATAAATAAATTTGTATACATATAGGGAAAATAATTAATTAATTAATGGAAACAGCTCACACACTCACATGTATACATATATATATATAGTGAATACCGATTGTAAATTCTCGTTACTTTGTTTAAAAACACAAGGCACAACAGGATTATTTCCACTAATAATGTAAATTGCGTCTGATTAATTTAAATTAAGACAAGTTAATGTATAATTTCATTATACAAGTAAGTCCTGGAGTATTGCATCGCTTCATACAGAAAGGTTCTAGCAGGGAACGGTTGTGGTCTAGTGGAAGGAGCTTCTATTTCCCATGCAGGAGGTCGCGTGTTCGATCCCGCTGTTTTTTTTCTCTCGTCCTTATCTCAATTAATGTTCTTTCTTTGTTTTATTGTTTTTGCTTTGTTTTATTTACAGCATTTTCCGCACTACTTATACATGCGAAATTATTTTCCATTGCACGACACACAACCAAATAGAACGGATTTTAGTTTCTCAAATAGTTGTGTACTTGCGAACCAAACAACTGACCTCTGGTCATGCGCAGTGGCTTCGTTCAATTATTTCAAAGGTTGTATTAATACCTATTGGAGAGGGGTTATTGTAGGGCAAAGAGGTAAAGATTGGATTCAGTGACACTAGGAATACTGAAGGAGTTCTCCATGTGTGAGAACTTAGGTTGCTCAGGTTGGTATTCGGTAGAGTTGAGGTTCTTATCTCGGGATTCCACGAGGACTTCGTCGGGCAGAATTAATGTGCAAAGAAGTTCTGGTAAAAGTAGTTTATTCTTAACTTTTATACACTGCCAGTGATCGTCTATACGAAGTGAATTTATTTAACCGTCTTGACGAAGTGTTTTAGAGAAGTGACTTGATGTAGTTTTCTACGAGCAGTGACGAGGAGAAGCCTCTCTCGCCTATAGGTAAATTAGTTACTCCCACTACCTCGATCTAGTGGACCTAAGGTCAGTGCTTAGGCACATACAACGAAACATATAATTGGTTAATGCGCCCTCCTATTTTGATCCCGGGGGTGTTACAAATTTATTATTGGCGATTTACGCCTTCAGAGGTTGGACCTTTTTTTCCCCGTGCTGGCTTCACGTACAGTCTGGTCACAAACATTAGCTAGGCTTGGGTTTTTTCTTCTTAGGCTTTCTCTACCTAACAATAACCCCTTCCCCATATTGGCTCCCTAACGTGCGGGCAGAATAGGTCGTAAAAGTAATACACGAATAAAAATCAACGGCAGAACGACTAAGTCCCACGAACACGAGGCAACCAGGACAGAGAAGATGATGGCAACAAGCAGACAGACAGCAACTGAAGGAAGGAAGCAGTAAGTGACACAACAACAGAATAAGCATTTTTTTTACTTTTTACCTATATAAGAAATCAAAATATTACAGTGATTTAACGGAGAATATATCTGTGTGTATTTATGTTGTTAAGAAGTAGGAATAGAAAGAGGCAGGCAAATAAAGATAAAAAAATGGATAGGAAACACGAAGAGATTAGGGAGAAGGCTTGTGGGCAACTGATTGAAGGAGAGAACGAAATCGTAAGGATGGGAGAGGATAACGAAGATGGCAGAGAGAACTTAGAGCAGAGCACAGGGGAAAGTAGTGAAAGCAACGCAGGAGCAGAAGCTAGAGGGGAAGTAGAGGACAAGGGAAATCCAAGCACCGACACCATGAAATACATGGAAATGCTAATGTCGAGAATAGAAGAGACGATAGGTAGAAATAGGAAAATGGATTTAGAGGCAATGCAGAGGAATATGAAACGGGAATTTGAAACTTGAAGAGGACAGATGGAGATAAGCAGGGAAAAGGATGTATTTACGTTGAAAGAAACATTAAGGGATGAGATGAGAAAAGATAGGGAGATGTTAGAAGCGAAAATAAATAAATCGCCAATAATAAATTTGTAACACCCCCGGGATCAAAATAAAAGAAAAACCTAAAGACTTAGAGAAAATAGAAAGCAGGACGGATAAGGATAAAACAATGTTACAAACTAATCTACGAGAAAAACAAGAGGAATTAAAAGGGGAAATAGAACGAGTAGACAAGAATGGGCTCTGTAGTGTAGAGAACTCGGACAAAAGGGTAAATTATATGTGTCTATTTGTACAAAAGCCAGCCCACGAACAAGAAACACTAAAGCCCCAAGTAGCTCAGAAAATTGCAGAGCAGGATAAACGCTCTGAATTGATTGAAATGATAGTAGAGCCTAGATTTAATGAGTTAGGCATTGATATAGTGCAGAAAGTGAATAACCAAACTGCCAAACTAAATGATGAAATAAGTGTTCCCATAGAGAAAGATAATAGTGTTTGTCAAAAGGATAGGACCCCAGAAAATAAATCACACGCGTCGGAGAGTGTTTCTTGGACGACGGCTAACCACAAAACATATGCACGTATAGAGATACTAGGGAACCCAGAGATCGCTAGTAATTCTGTGGCGCATACTAACCTAGATGATAGAAGTAAGAATCATTTGAAAAATTTTGACAAAAGTCTAGTTATTATATGTGAATCTGAGAATAAGATTGAGGCTGTAAAGACCCGATAAATTACCATGCGAGTGTTCAAAGTTTATTTGCGTGTGAGCGTAGTATCGCAAAATATGTATATAATAATAGTACAGGAGGCCTTTGCGAGTCAACAGACTGTGAAATTAGACACTAATAGTATTAAGGGTAGATAGACGGACAGTGAAAATGACACTCGAAAAAAATGGGAGAGATTTTTACACGTAAGAATGACAACGGAATGGATATATTACGTATGTATGTATGTCTTGCATTGTACTATATTGTATTGTGTGCACAGGTAGGCACTACCGTGATTTTGGGCACGAGATAAATGTCCATGTAAACGCTGAAATTATGCAGTACCCAGGTAAGGAAGTGGTTATATTACCGACAGAATTTTGATATAACATACAAAAGGTACAAACATATAAGCTCTACATAATCCCCAAACAAAATTAAAAACAAGACCTGATAAATTATACTTAAATGCATGAACCAGTTTTCACGGGATTCGAACTCAATACTAGCTGAGATTAGGACATAAATGAAAAGTATTAGTGAAAAAAAAAATAAATGTCGTATGGTAAAATACCAAATATAATCAGTAATTAAAATAAATAACACTAATAAAGTGATTAAATATGCCTAGATTAAAACGCTAATCGCGAGAGGAAAGGGCACAATGACTGCGAAAAAAAATAAAGTGAAATGTCGATTTAGATATCAATCGTGATAATACCCCCATATTGATGGATGTGATATAATTAATTGAATTAATGTGAATACATAACACATGCATGTCCACTTTCAGCTAAGATTGAGGGTGATTAATAAATTGTTGATTTGAACTTAACGATGGAGAATGGATCTATATTTTTAAATGTTTTAACCCAATCGCTCGAGCAGAAAGCTGCAGTATCTACTTAATCCAGTAAATGTTAAAATGAGCCCAGGTAGGCCATTGTCATTGTTTAATACATATAGGTAATTGAAGAAACTTGTACAACAATCTGAATACGAATAATATCATGATGATTATGATTCTTTTGTCTAAAATAACAATCAGACAGCGTAAACATAGGAGCTAATGAGACAGGGTGAAGCTCAATGCACCTTAATTGAAAGGCCGAGTGGCGGTGTGAACCTATAAAGCGTGAGGAATGTATTTGTTGATTATATTTACAGAATTTAATTTGTAGACGTGGACCGAAGCGGCACGTCACTGTGTTTGTATAACACGTGCTATTTTGTTGAAAATATTTGAGGGCAAGGGATCCCGTATTATCTAATAATGAGATGAGATGAAGTCATGATCGCTGATAGAAGCGAATGTGACAATTTGTGCGAATTTGTATTCGATGTTAATAATGAGATGAGATGAAGTCATGATCGCTGATGGAAGCGAATGTGACAATTTGTGCGAATTTGTATTCGATGTTAATAATGAGATGAGATGAAGTCATGGTCGCTGGTGGAAGCGAATGTGACATACTATACGATTCTGCATTCGAAGGAAATGATTTTGCACGCTTAAGAAAATAACGTCGTTTGGCTGAGTAATGACAGCTATGCTTTGGCAAAGTAAATGGGCCGAAATATGTTGAGAATAAAATATTAAGAATCATGAATATTTCATGGATTATAATCATGATGAATTCGTAAGTATGTAATACCTATGGGGAAAAAAATGATATCAGGTGTAATACTATCAATAATAATTGTTTATAACGATAGCACAGCTGCTTAAACGCGATATTTTAGTATTTGGTCGCAAAGATATAGATCCATGTAAATAAGTCTTATTGACTCAATTTAAATTAAATTTAGCAAGACTGAAGTATTATTCGACATATGGTTTGAAGTAGACAAAACTGGTTCATCGCAAATGAATTCCCAAGCTGTAGACGCACATTATAATGTAGGTAGACATTAAGGTGTAAATTAAATTGAAAATAAACAGTTACACATGAAGGAGCAATTTATGCTATACTGGTATTCAACTAAATAGTTTTGAATGGTAATTGTATAAGCATGAATGGTTTGAGTAGACCACCAAATATATATTAAGGGTGTATCTTTTTTTTCTTTATGAATATTTATGTATGTCTATATTGCAGAAAGTGAGTCTATTTAACCTCAAAGAACGATCCCAGGTAAAAGGGATACATATCAGTGTTTACAATCTGAACATAATTGACGTGCTGGCAACACTCTCAGGATTGACGTGCTCTTACCAAAATAGTATAGCCATTTTTTTTAAGGCCATTATAGCTATGATACTAGCATTATATTATGCGAGAGGATTATAAACAAATGAAAAAAAAAATCCCTTGATTTTTCCATCTGTTTATAGGGCATTTGTGGCAAGTTAGTCACACAGCCTCCTGTGTAAATTTAAATAAATCCCTATCGGCAATAATGATCAGATGAAATTATAACATCATTAAATGAAGCAGTTACTGGACTTAGGTCATATTTATATTCAAATTGATCAGGAAAGCGAGTAGAACCTGATTATGTAGGAGCAAAGGCCATATAAAATGATCCAAAGAAGTCAGCATCAATGTAATCAAATTATTAGTTATTAAAGAAGACTGACAACTCAGGTAATGTAACCCTTTCTTTTGTGAAGACGGAAGTGGCTGACACATGATAATAACTTACTAATGACAATAATCCTTTGCTAGACAGATTGAGTAGAAATATCTTCTAAGCCTCCAGTTAACTGATTTAGCGTGATAACCATAACCCATTAGCTAAATGTGCAAGCGGGGGTTTTACCCTGACACAAATTACGTTAGCAAAAAGTGTGGGAACATGGCAAGTTTCTAGCGTCGGAAGCCTAGGAAAAAACCCAAGCCTAAGAAGAAAAACCCAAGCCTAGCTAATGTTTGTGACCAGACTGTACGTGAAGCCAGCACGGGGAAAAAAAGGTCCAACCTCTGAAGGCGTAAATCGCCAATAATAAATTTGTAACACCCCCGGGATCAAAATAGGAGGGCGCATTAACCAATTATATGTTTCGTTGTATGTGCCTAAGCACTGACCTTAGGTCCACTAGATCGAGGTAGTGGGAGTAACTAATTTACCTATAGGCGAGAGAGGCTTCTCCTCGTCACTGCTCGTAGAAAACTACATCAAGTCACTTCTCTAAAACACTTCGTCAAGACGGTTAAATAAATTCACTTCGTATAGACGATCACTGGCAGTGTATAAAAGTTAAGAATAAACTACTTTTACCAGAACTTCTTTGCACATTAATTCTGCCCGACGAAGTCCTCGTGGAATCCCGAGATAAGAACCTCAACTCTACCGAATACCAACCTGAGCAACCTAAGTTCTCACACATGGAGAACTCCTTCAGTATTCCTAGTGTCACTGAATCCAATCTTTACCTCTTTGCCCTACAATAACCCCTCTCCATATTGGCGCCCAACATATGGAGAGGGGTTATTGTAGGGCAAAGAGGTAAAGATTGGATTCAGTGACACTAGGAATACTGAAGGAGTTCTCCATGTGTG
>JASPKZ010008848.1:687500-690472 GCA_030220185.1 Diploptera punctata | reverse complement strand
ACTGCGCCCAGCCAAAGATACAGAGATTCCGTTAAGACCTGCCGGTTATAGATCGACTCCCTTGCAGTTGTGCGACAGGTTTATATCGGCACAACAAAAAGACATGGTTACCACAAGATTGCAAGAACACAAGAGGCATTTGCAGACTAAAACAAAAAGAAAAATCAGCCCGTAGCGGGAAAACTGGATGAACAACCAAGAACATATAATAAGATTCGAAGAAAGAAAGAAACACAGGGTATTGTCCCAAAACATCACATAATTACACCAGACTGTACAGAGAAGCTATTGAAATATATTAAACACAAAAATTCCTTTAACAAAAAAAGAGAAACCATTGACGATAAAAAAATCTGAATCCCCGGGGACACTGCACACAATACGACAACGAGGCCTCATGACTTCTGCTAGCGACAGCCTGCGACCCAAAACAGCCACGGGCACCACGGACCGCGCAGAAAAACGCCTCTCCCACCAGGGGCGTGCCACATAAATAGGGGGGGGGAGTTTCCAACGACCAGCCAGTCTGCAGCCGAGCCGGACTGTGAGGAGTCACAGAGAGTTACGCAGTTAGTCCTGAAGATGTCTACCGCAGCACAGTAGACGAAACGTTCGAGTAGAAGAAACGATATGCGACACGCGCCTATATTTGCCCGGAAGAGACGAACCTAATAGGGATCAGAAGCCGGCGTGAAAGCCTCCACAGTTAATAAATAATAATTAATAATAATAATAATAAAAATGATATATCAATATTAGCAAATGAATAATATCAGTCTTCAACGCGTGTTACTCGTCTAAATATGAAATAATGAATGATATAATAATAATAATAATAATAATAAGAGTAAGAAAATGATATATCAAATATTAGCAACGGAATGTATCATCTTCAATCGTTTACTTGTAACTATAAAATATAATAATAATAATATAATAATAATAATAATATAATATAATAAAATGATATATCAAATATTTAGCAACGGAATATTCATCTCAACTCGTTTTTACTCGTAAATATGAAATAATGATACTAATAATATTATAATAATAATACTAATAAAATGATATATCAAATATTTAGCAACGGAATATATCATCTTCAACTCGTTTTACTCGTAAATATGAAATAATAATAATAATAATAATAATAATAATAAAATGATATATCAAATATTTAGCAACGGAATATATCATCTTCAACTCGTTTTACTCGTAAATATGAAATAATGATAATAATAATAATAATAATAATAATAATAATTATAATAAAATGATATAGCAAATATTTAGCAACGGAATATATCATCTTCAACTCGTTTTACTCGTAAATATGAAATAATGATAATAATAATAATAATAATAATAATAATAATAATAATAAAATGATATATCAAATATTTAGCAACGGAATATATCATCTTCAACTCGTTTTACTCGTAAATATGAAATAATGATAATAATAATAATAAAATGATATATCAAATATTTAGCAACGGAATATATCATCTTCAACTCGTTTTACTTGTAAATATAAAATAATAATAATAATAATAATAATAATAATAATAAAATGATATATCAAATATTTAGCAACGGAATGTATCATCTTCAACTCGTTTTACTCGTAAATATGAAATAATGATAATAATAATAATAATAATAATAATAATAAAATAATAATAATAAAATGATATATCAAATATTTAGCAACGGAATATATCATCTTCAATTCGTTTTACTCGTTAGTATGAATTAATAATAATAATGATAATAATAATAATAATAATAATAATAACATGATATATCAAATATTTAGCAACGGAATATATCATCTTCAACTCGTATTACTCGTAAATATGAAATAATGATAATAATAATAATAATAATAATAATAATAATAATAATAAAATGATATATCAAATATTTAGCAACGGAATATATCATCTTCAACTCGTTTTACTCGTAAATATGAAATAATAATAATAATAATAATAATAATAATAATAAAATGATATATCAAATATTTAGCAACGGAATATATCATCTTCAACTCGTTTTACTCGTAAATATGAAATAATGATAATAATAATAATAATAATAATAATAATAAAATGATATATACAAATATTTAGCAACGGAATTATCATCTTCAACTCGTTTTACTCGTAAATATGAAATAATAATAATAATAATAATAATAATAATAATAATAATAATAAAATGATATATCAAATACTTAGCAACGGAATATATCATCTTCAACTCGTTTTACTCGTAAATATGAAATAATAATAATAATAATAAAATTATATATCAAATATTTAGCAACGGAATATATCATCTTCAACTCGTTTTACTCGTAAATATGAAAATAATAATAATAATAATAATAAAAATGATATAGCAAATATTTAGCAACGGAATAATATTCATCTTCAACTCGTTTTTACTCGTAAATATGAAATAATGATAATAATAATAATAATAATAATAATAATAATAATAATAAAATGATATAGCAAATATTTAGCAACGGAATATATCATCTTCAACTCGTTTTACTCGTAAATATGAAATAATGATAATAATAATAATAATAATAATAATAATAATAATAATAATAAAATGATATATCAAATATATAGCAACGGAATATATCATCTTCAACTCGTTTTACTGGTAAATATGGAATAATAATAATAATAATAATAATAATAATAATAATAACAATAATAATAATAATAAAATGATATATCAAATATTTAGCAACGGAATATATCATCTTCAACTCGTTTTACTCGTAAATATGAAATAATAATAATAATAATAATAATAATAATAATAATAATAATAATAAAATGATATATCAAATATTTAGTAACGGAATATATCATCTTCAACTCGTTTTACTCGTAAATATGAAATAATAATAATAATAATAATAAAATGATATAACAAATATTTAG
>JASPKZ010008848.1:322500-685000 GCA_030220185.1 Diploptera punctata | reverse complement strand
ACTCGGGTCTGTGGATAACACAGCATATCCGTCGGTAATAACTCATTTATGTCCGAATTTAACCGCGTAAAACACAAAACAAATGTACACATTTAACCGCGTAAAAAAGTAGTGAATAAAAAATAAAAATTAAAAAATAATTAAAGAAGGGTTTTTCATGGGATTCATCCTAGGTTAGAGTAATTGAATATGAATTAAGTTAGGTTAGCTTTTAGGTTCGTTACATTTTAAATGTGTTTAAATACTTTAAAAGAATTCAAAATGGCCGATGGTTACAACGCAAAAACATATTTGCACTCGTAAATTTCAAATTATATTGACAAACAATCAGGGTGGTAATTTTCTGGTGATAAATGTTACAAATATCACTTAGTAATGAGATAAAAATTTCTTATGTTGCGTAAGTAAATACCTGTTTATGTTCAACTTTATTTTATTGATATTATCTTTAATATCATAATCACAATTATTATTATTGTTGTTGTAATTGTTGTGATGCTTTAGTTGGACGACTTTTGAAATTTGCGGGGTTGAACAATTCTCGTCTCATAAGATATAATGAAATACTAAGTAGCGATTTATTAGTCGGGAAGGCCAGATGGCGCTGGATGCTTTCCGGATGCATCTAAGCATCGCTTTTTAGAAGTATCGGCATGTGTGGGTTTCAATCCTAGAAATTTCAAAATTGGGCTATCTGATAGTTGGACCCCCGCATGTAAATGGGATACAACTCGGTCGGCTGTTAGTAGTGTTCCGGAAGTTTACCGAGCAATGCGTGTGATACTAGGTCTGCTGAACAGTAAATTAGTGCAACTGGAGTTTGGAAAAAATAACTTCAGTGATTCTGTGAAGAAAATTAGGTAACTGGTATGAATAATCATATCAGAATCGGAATTTCACCATATTTTGTAAAATATTTTTGGGTCAATTAACGTATGTAATATATTACGTAGGTTTGATTTTCAATACAACATAATGAGCCAGAAAGATAGTAAGTAGGGCGGTTATATCGGACTTCGTTTCTAAGAAGCGAGGTGCAAATTACTTTAAGAACGTAGTATAATTAGTGGCGGATATTTTTAAAATAAATTTTGTAATCCGAAATTTATCATTTTAATTTAAATATTTAGCATTTTGTAGCGTTTATACATTCCCAATTTTTAATTTCGCACTTTTATGCGACCGTGCCACCTGTGAATATTCTATCGAAAATAAATTACTGCTAGCGCCATGTTGGCTAATGTGGTAACACATGTTCCCGCTAGAGCCAATTGCTATCATGTTTAATCACACATGAGTGGATTCTATCCCAGGAGTCCACCTTCATTAGGGAGCATATTAGGGTGTGAAAATGGGCGATGTAATACAATTTATTAAATTATAGTTCACTTTTTTGTTAGCGGGTTGTTGTGATAAGTTGGCTACACTGCCTGAGCAGTGACAAATAAATATTTTACATTATAAATATGCTTAATTTAGCTTATTTTGAGCTCAGAGTCTACTTCATTTGAAACATTTTTGAATTCTTTGGAAATAAAAATTAACATATAGACACCGTGTTGCAAAATAATGGACGGGGTATAAATAGTTGACATAGCTTTACAAACGAAACTGGAGGCGTGATTAATTGCTATAATGAAAGAAAAACTGAACGTTTCATATTATGTATGCAATAATTCGTTTCTTGTCATTATTAAGTCGCCAAAGTTAAATTTGAGAAAATGGCGATTCCTGTACAGAAGTCATTCTGTGTGTTGCAATTTGCGAGGTTTGTATTCACTGTTTCAGTGCAGCGAGCTTTCCGACAGCAATTTGAAATTGATCCTCCGACAGATAAAATTATCCGTCGATGATATAAGCAGAAAACAACTAGATATATCTATAAAAGGAAGAGTCCAGGACGTCCACAAATGATACGTCGGTCCGGATGACATGATTCATTCCCATACCATCCACGGTCTCCCAATCTCAGACCTTGTGATTTCTTCCTGTGGGGGAATGTGAAGGATCATTTGTACGTATTACCACTTCCGGTCGACCTTACAAACTTGAGAAGAAGGATTGTTGCTGCTGTTGAATCCATTACTCCAAATATGCTTATCAAGGTTATGGGGGGGAATTCGACTATCGACTAGATGATTGCCTTATGGCGAAAGGTGCTCACATCGAACACTTATAAAGTATGTCATGAATACTCGAAGATTTTCTCTTTAACAATTGTACCTATATATATGTATATATATATATATATATATATATATATATATATATTATATAGGCCTATATATATGTCCACCTCTGTGGTCTCGAGGTAGCGTGCTGCCTTGTCACGTAGCGGGCCCGGATTCGATCCTCGATCGGGGCAGTTTTTCTGGGTGAGGTTTTTATCGGGGTTTTTCCTCACCTGTAATACAAATGTCAGGAAACCTTTAAGGCCCAAACGGTCCCCGAAATCATATGGCCATCATCGTCATCATCCTTCACCGGTGTGGAAAGCAACGGGAAGCTACCACACCTACAATTCCCTAGTAAAGCTGCAAGCATAGCATGAAAATGCTATGATTGCAGTGAAGGACCTGCCCTCGGGCAGAATTACTATGGATGGATGGATGGATATATATATATATATCATACCATATTAAGCTTGCATTGCTCAATGTTAAACATTTAATTATAACATCGATTAAGCGTCACTGCTATAAAGTAAAATAAATATTCTCTTTAATTTGCTTACTTGTTATAGTCAGCTACTAGATGGCAGTGAAGACAGTGTTTCTCGCGACATCTAGTAATAATGGAGAGTATAATACATATATAAGAAAAATAAGTGTTTGAATTGGATTCGCTGGTTGTGTAACGGATATCACGCTGAGGTACAGATTCAGAGATCCGGGTTCGAATCCCGTCCAGGCATTTATTTTTCTTATCATAACATATTAAGCTTGCATTGCTCAATGTTAAACATTTAATTATAACATACATATATATATATATATATATATATATATATATATATATATACATAATGTATAATATATAATGTAATGGGAAATTAAATTACTTGGAAACCACGTCCATCATATTGGAACACCGTGCATTTCACTCAGATTATTAATTAGATTCTAAATAAAAAATTGTGTTCGTTCTCTTTTTTGTTTGTATTTGTTTTTGAAATTATCTAGTTTGGTTTGTGGCATAGAATCCCCTTCAATATTATATTTTTTTGAGGAAATGCATACAAGTTATTATGATTTAATTATAATGACAGTTATTGACTTTTGAAATTATTTAAAAGTAAAATCACATTTTTAAAGTGTTGGGATATAAATATGCATTACATTATATTGTGAATTTAATTTAAATTAATATAGCCAATGAAAAAGAATACATTGATAGAAGGTAAAGAATAACACAGAAGAAAAGTAAATTATAGCCTACTGTTTGCCTATCCGAATAATAAAAATAAAATAAAAAAGCATTACCTGACGTAATGAAAGATCAGTAAACTTTGTTGCATAAAATATAAGAACTTATACTTCTCGCCCTGTTAACTGGCGGGTTGGATCGGGACTTACTCTCTTATATCCTATTGCTACAGTGAGGGATTTACGAGACCGAATATCTTTAGACGAGGATCCTCCCACATAAAGTATCTCCCGGAGGACTTTCCCCTTGATTTTTCAATCGTTAAATAACCATCGACCTGGTCGGGTGTGAACAGAGTGTACTGAAGCCAATATCAAGTGCCATAACAAAAACGATTTACATTTTTAAAAAGTGAAAATTAATTATGATGGAAGAGTGTTTAATCTTTTAGATGCAGTAGGTTATTATTAAATCTTTATATATATATATATATATATATATATATATATATCCATCCATAGTAATTCTGCCCGACGGCAGGCCTTTCACTGCGATCATACATTTTCATGCTATGCTTTGCGGGCTTTACTAGGGAATTATAGGTGAGGTAGCTTCCCGTTGCTTTCCGCCCCGCTGATAATGGTGGTGATGGCCGGATGATTTTCGGGGACCGTTGAGCCCTAAGCTTCCTCACATTTGTCTTACAGGTGAGGAAAAGACCCGAAAAAACCTCACCCAGGAAGCTTGTCCCGACCGGGGATCGAACCGGTATCCGCTATGTGACAAGGCAGCACGCTTTCTCCAGACCACAGCGGTGTACTATATATATATATATATATAAGGTAAATCTGTCTGTAAGATTGTGAGTCCATTATGCATTAAAAACATTTGATTTTTGTACGCTTAAATACCTTATGCTCCCTGAACCAAAAGCAAATTCACCAAATTAATGTGCACAAAATTGAATATGCAATTAAATAACTAACTTACTGACACTATCGAACCCGTAAGTGCATGGCCACGCGGACATAAGCTCTCCATACATCCCTATCCTGAGCTAATGTTTTTCAATTACTCCCTGTATAAAAATCTCCCAAATCCTAGATAATATCATTTTCCCACCTTATTCTTGGTTTACCAACTCGGCGTTTTGCATCTGGTTTTCCTCCAAGAACCTTCCATGCACCTCTTTCATTCCCCATTCGTGCCATATGTACTGCCCATCGCAGTCTACGAGAATTAACTATTCTCATTATTTCCTATAAATACCATGCAGTTCGATGTTATGTAGTCTTCTCCGTTCACCTGCCTGTTCATCTCTCTTTGATCCAAAAAAATTTCCTGCGAACTTTATTCTCAAATTCTCGTAATCTCCTTTCCTCCTTATAGTAAGTGTCCATGTTTCGTATCCCTATATTATAACTGGTAGAATAATAGTTTTATATATTTTAATTTTAACTGTTTTTTAAAGGAGTTGGGAAGTCAATAGTGTTCTGTAATGCTTAATAGCACGCATTTCCAGAATTGAGCCTATGTTTAATTTCTTTGTGCTTCTCATTCCTATTTGTGATTATTGTTCCTAAGAATTTGAATTCAGCCACTTCCTCAAAATTTCCCTCTCTTTGGTGATTAGCTGTTCATTTCCATTATATAGTATGTTTCTATGTGATACCATATAATTAGTTTTATTAATAGTACTACATTATCAGCATAAACTAACAGCTTATTAATACCATTGAGTTGTAGGCCTTCTTCATCCTCTAAAGATTTGATGGCATTCTCCAGTACAAAATTAAATACTAGAGGAGATAGTGCATCTACTTATGACCAAATAATAATAGCAAATTCCGAAGATAATGTACAGAAAGTTCTGTATGAACTTAACAAAATTACAGAAGAATATGGATTAAAGATATCTATAGAAAAAACAAAAATTATGGCATTTCAAGGTGTAGATCCTGTCAGAAGTAAAATTTGTACTCGACAATAAAATTTTGGAGCAGGTGAATAATTTTACATATCTAGGATGCAATATCTCATATGAAGAAGAAAAGGATGTAAATGCAAAAATATCTAAATTTTTTTAGAATTTTAGGGTTAATAAATTCTATCTTCAAGCCACAATTAGTCCAAAAGCATTCAAGACTGAAAGTGTATAAAAACACTGGCTCTTCCAACTCTTTTGTATGGTAGCGAAGTATGGACGTTGAAACAGAAGGATATACAGAGACTTAGATCTGCTGAATGATGAGATATCTTCGGAGGACTGCAGGATACACACTACTAGATCACAAAAAAAATGAAGACATCTTAGAAGAATTACACATGGAATCTTTAGAAAACAAAATTTCTGATTATAAGTCAAGATGGATACAACATGTTCATAGAATGGAAGATCACAGAATACCCAAACTAATGTTAAGATATCAACCTGCAGGAAGAAGAAGACCAGGACGTCCACTCAAAAGACTTCTGGATGGTGTTTCTCTTGAGGCCGAAACAGGTCAACAAATGGCCTAAATTCGTGAATGTACTATGATGATGATGATGATGATATTTACTTCCAGTCCCAATTTCTTAGTATTACTCAATAGCGTGTGCGTGTTGGCCTTTTGTATCTCCTCGCTATCGCCCAATAGTACTACATTATCATAAGTAATGCCACGAGTGATTTCCAAATTATCGATAAATTCACGACTCACGAAGTGAGGAGTGAATTTATCTAGAGAATTTGGAAATCAAGAGTGGCTTTTGTTAGGACTATTTAACGAATAAAATTAAGCTGTTTACTCACAAATCATTATTTAACTGTAGTTATTTCAAAATATTTATATATTTAATGCAAACGGCGATGTTTGAAAACAAATGAGAAACGATAGGTACGCTTACTACTGCTTCTTTTGTTTATCACTGCAACCAGAATCATACTATTTATTGCCAAAGGAACGCAATATTGTAAGAATGCTCTCTAGTGGAGAAAAAATGAAACATCAATCTGTATATTAATTCATTTCTGATGTCGTATGATGTAAATATTACAATTATATTTTTCTGGATTATTACCTGGGAAAAAATACATTTAAGAAAGTCAAACATTGGTTTCTTTTTTTGGTGGTATAATAAATTGCTACAAATGTTGACATGTATGCACTATATATACAATCTGGTAGCCGTATTTCTTATAGGCTCAGTCACTGCAAAATAACGGTCAGACCTGTTCAGAATATTAAAAAGGAGGAGCTTGTTTATATATGGTAATTATAACACTGATAAAATATTTCGTGAAACACGACTCTGATTGGTTGTAAAACAGAAATCACTGAAACGTGATTGGTCATTGACTCCCATTTGGGGCATGAGTTAAATAGTCAGCATAAACTAACAGCTTATTAATACCATTGAGTTGTAGGCCTTCTTCATCCTCTAAAGATTTGATGGCATTCTCCAGAACAAAATTAAATACTAGAGGAGATAGTGCATCTCCTTGCTTCAACCCATTCTGTATTTCAAAAGTATCTGAAAACTGTTTTCCTACACACAAACTACTCTTTGTGCTATTTATTCACATTCATATAAGGCTAACTAACTTTTTAGGAATTCTGATCTCCAGCAGGATACTATATAATTTCTCCCTATTAATTGACTCATATGCCTTTTTGAAGTCTACGTATATTTGATGTACAGTACCATTATATTCCCATTACTTTTCTAAAATCTGTCTTATACTAAAAGTCTGATCTGTTGTAGACCTGTTTTTTCTACATCCACATTCATGATCTCCTAGAATGTCATCAATATAAGAAGTAAGTGGAATATATATATATATATATATATATTCACAAAATGGTCAATGAGAGCATATGTCTACCTTTTACGAATAAATCACACTAAACATTTTTGGTTTCAGCTAATAGATATTAAAAAAATCGGGATAAGTATATTCTCGGGCAATGCCATTTAATCAGCACAGGTCATCTAATAATAATTACGATATAAATATATAATTATTTCTCATTTTAATTATTCGACTATTTATATGAAACAAATTTCATGTACGTAACTGTAAAAAAAAAACCAATCAACCTCGAGCCGGTTTGAACAGCCTGTCTTCGTGGTGATAGCAAAGTATCTTAACTCCTACACAACGGAGACAGACGCTATCATGCAACATAATATGATAAAGCTAACCATAATGATATTTAGCCGTTTCTAGTGTGAGAAAAACAAAATTCTCATATATCGTATAAATGCAAAGATACTCTATGTAATACTTGAATAAAAGGGCTTTTTGATGTATATGTAGAGTAGAGAGAAAATATTGTTTTGTAAATATTAATCTTGAGATTTTTATATGGTGTTGTGCGATGATTATATTAATGATGTAAACATTATTATTAGCAATAATAATAATAATAATAATAAGAATAATAATATATATTATATAATATAATAATAATAATTATTATTATTATTATTACTATATTTTTATTACCACATTTTATCAGACTATCAGTTGTTGTCATTATTATTAATATTATTATACAAAAATCCGATGCTGTATCCAAATCTTATAATTCCTCTTGCAGGCCTTGTTACTTTGATTTTCACATAATAAAAAACAAATCTTCCTTGACCCGGTTTGAACAGTCGATCTTCGTGTGTTAAGGAAAGAAACTTAACCCCTACACAACGGAGACCGACGCTGTTTGGTAACATCATAATGAAACCAACCATAATGATATTCAGTTGTTTGCAGTGTGAGAAAACCAAAACTCTCACGTAATGTACAGGATGCAAAGGGACTCTACGGAATAATTGAATAAAAGTGAGAGCATTTTGATAAATAAATAAATATACATGTATGTATGTATGGTGAGTACCACAGAAAATATTGTTTTATAAATATTAATCTACAGATTTTTATACAGTGTTCAGGAATCAGGAAGCTTTGTATTATACTATGGGGTGCAGAAAAATCTGAATTTTGAACGAGTTTTTTAGACCGACGGAGGATCCCATCTCCTATTCGAAATATTAAGTTTGTCAGTGATAGGATATCAAACATAAATCTAAAGGGTAAACGATATGATTTTGTAATCGTAAATCTACATGCTCCCACAGAAGATAAAGATGAGTTCTATGAAGATTTAGAAAGCGTATTTGATAGACCTTCAAATATCATACGAAAATTGTTTTAGGAAATTTTAATGAAAAAGTGGGAGTGGAAGATATATTCTAACCAACAATAGACAAATTCAGTTTTCATGAAGATAGTAACGACAATGGGGCTAGATTAGTCACCTTAGCCACATCAAAGAATCTCATTGTTAAGAGCACAACATTTCAGCATAAGGATATTCATAAATACACCTGGACGTCTCCAGATGGCGAAACTCGGAACCACATATATCGCGTATTATTGGGCAAACGCTGGTACAGAAGCATCATCGATGCTACTTCAGTTAGAAGGACAGACTGCAATTAGTATCATCATCTGTTCAGGGTGAAAATCAGACAACGGCTATCGCTTATGGGAGGAACAAGCGCTAAAGATGATTGTAAAAAAAAATTGATTGTAAAATCTTGAAAAAATGATTAAATGCGGCAAGAATAACAAATCAAAATTTCTAATAGATTTGAAGTACTGCAATCTTGAGATGACAATGTAGCAAACGAAGACGGAACTGATATAAATAAAGAATGGGAGGCTTTGAAAAGTAGGCCTACTATTAAATTGTCAGAATCAAAAAGCTTCGATTCTTTTAAAATGAGAGAAAGAAAATAAAAAAAATGATTTGATGAGGAATGTGCCGACATTTTAAAGAAAAGAAAGCTAGCAAAAGTGAATTGATTACAGGAGCCAAACGAGGTAAATTTGGAGCAATTGGGTAGTATTAGACGGGAAACCACCTAGTTATTCAAGAGTAAGACGATGGGATATTTGAGAGAGATGATTAATGATCTTGAAATTAATGCCAAAAATAGGAACATTAGATAATTATATCAGGGAATTAGGATAGAGTAGAAAGGTGTCAGGCTAAAACAAACATAATTCGAAATGGAAATGGGGATATGATTGCAGATTCAAAGAGTATATTAAATATATGGAAAAATTGCTTTAATCAGCTATTAAATGTACATAGAGAACAGGATATTGAAGAGGATAATTTACAGACAGCAGAAATGCTAGTCACTGAAACAAGTGCATTAGAGGTTGAAATGACATTAGAAAAATTAAAAATGTATAATGCGCCAGGTTGAGATGAGATCCCAGGAGAGCTGATAAAATAAGGGGGAGAAAAACTGATGGACAAGATACGCCGGTTGCTTAATATGATTTGGGAAAAAGTAGCTCTTCCGAATGAATGAAAAAAATTGAATTATCGTACCAATTTATAAGAAAGGAGATAAAACTGATTGCAACAAATATAGGGGCATCTGATTATTTTAACTTCGCACAATATTCTAACAAACATATTAGTAAGCAGACTTACTCTTTATATTGATTAGATTCTAGGTGATCATCAATGTGAATTTAGAAGAAACAGATCTTCAACACATCAGATTTTTAGTATAAGACAGATTATAGAAAAGAAATAGGAATATAATGGTAATGTACATCAACTATACGTAGACTTCAAAAAGGCATACTATTGAATTAAGATGTAGGAGTTATATAGTATCCTGCTGGATTTCGGATTTCCTAAAAAGATAGTTAGACTTATACGAATGAGTCTAAATGGCACAAATATTAGTTTTCGTGTAGGAAAGGTTCTCAGAGTTTTTGAAATTCGCAATGGGTTGAAGCAAGGAGAAGCATTATCTCCTCTACTATTTAATTTTGTACTAAAGCATGCCATCAAATTTTTAGCGGATGAAGAAAACCTACAATTCAATGGTATTAATAGACTGTTAGTTTATGCTGATGTTGTAGTACTATTGTGTGATAGCGAGGAGTTGCTAAAAGCGAACTCACACACACTAATGAAACCATCCATAGTAATTCTGCCCGAGGGCAGGTCCTTCACTGCAATTATAGCACTTTCATGCTATGCTTGCAGCTTTACTAGGGAATTGTAGATGTGGTAGCCTCCCGTTGCTTTCCACACTGGTGAAAGATGATGATGCTGATAATGATAGCGATGATAATAATTATGGCCATATGATTTCGGGGACCGTTTGGGCCTTAAAGTTTTTCTTACAGGTGAGGAAAAACCCCTATAAACACCTCACCCAGAAAAACTGCCCCCACCGGGGATCGAAGCCGGGCCCGCTGCGTGACAAGGCAAAACGCTACCTCCAGACCACAGCGGTGGACTACACTATTGAATAATACTAAGAAATTGTGTTTGGAAATAAATATCAATAAAACTAAATATATGGTCACATATACAAATAAGTTATATAATGGAAATGGAAAGATAATTACAACTGAGGTAAATTTTGTGGAAGTGATTGATTTCACATACCTAGGATCAATAATTACAAATAGCAATGAGATACACAAAGGAATCAAACATGCTCAATTCTGAAAATGCGTGCTTTTATGCAGTACAAAGACTCTTGACATTCCAACTCTTTAAAAAAAAACGTAAAAATGAAAGTATACAAAATTCTTATTCTTCCAGTTACATTGTATGGATATGAAATGTGGACTCTTAATTTAAGGCAGGAAAGGCGATTAAGGGTATTTGAGAATAAAGTTGTTAGGAAAATTTTTGAAGCAAAGATCGATGAACAGACAGATGAATGGTGAAGACTATATAAAAGTGAACTACGCCTACATGGTTTTTGTAGGAAGCCAGATATTATAAGAATAGTTAGGTCTCATAGAGTGCGACATGTGGCATGAATGGGAAATGCAATACCTGCATGGAAGCTTCTTGTAGCAAACCAGAGGGAAAAAACCTCAGTTGGTAGACCAAGAATGAGTTGGGATTTGAGGGAAGTGGATTATGAAATAATGATTGGAAAACATTATTTGAGGATAGGAATGTTTGGTGAGCTTATGATCACTCGGCCATTAACCTGCGGATTCGATAACGCCAGTGAGTTAATTAGTTGTGCGATGACTTTGTTAACGATGTAAACTTTAAAAATAATTATTATTATTATCACTTATGTCGACCTATGTGGTCACAAAGTAGCGAGCTTCTTTTCACGCAGAGGACCCGGGTTCGATTCCCGATCGTGAGAGGCTCCTGGGTGAGTTTTTTTCGTGATTTTTTGACCTGTAAGACAAATGTCAGGAATCTTAGGGCCAAACGGTTCCCGAAATTCATGCGGCCATCGTCATATTCCTTAACATTATCAGCATCATCCTTCACCGGTGTGGAAAGCACCACCTATAATTCCCTAATAAAGCTTGCAAAGTGTATCATAAAAATGCTATGATTGCAGTAAAACCTGACCTCGGGCAGAATTACAATGGATGAATGGATGATTATCACTTATCATAATCACAATTAATATCGTTATTGTTATTATGGGGATGATAATGATGGCCGGATGATTTTCGGGGACCGTTGAACCCTAAGCTTCCTGACATTTGTCCTACAGGTGAGGAAAAGATCCGAAAAAACCTCACCCAGGAAGCTTGTCCCGACCGGGAATCGAACCGGTGCCCGCTGCGTGACAAGGCAGTACGCTACCTCCAGACCACAGCGGTGCACTATTAATATAAGCTAAATCTGTCTCTTTGATTGTGAGTTCTTTATGGATTAAAAACATTTGATTTTTGGATGCTTAAATACCTTAGGCCCCATGAACCAAAACAAATAGGCCCTAAAACAAATTAATGTATACAAAATGTAATATACAACTAACTATCTAACTAACTCACTGGCACTATCGAACCCATAGGTTAATAGCCGCTCGGACATAAGCTCTCCATACATCCATATCCTGAGCTAAAGTTTTCCATTCATTTTCTGTATAATCTTCATCTCAAATCATAGTTAATGTTATTTTCCCACCTCATTCTTGGTTTACCAACTCGGCGTTTTCCATCTGGTTTTCCTACAAGAAGCTTCCATGCACCTCTTTCATTCCCCATTCGTGCCACATGTCCTGCCCATCGCATTCTACGAGCCTTAACTGTTCTCATTATATCTGGCTTCCTATAAAGACCATGTAGTTCGCTATTATGTAGTCTTCTCCATTCACCTGTCTGACCATCTCTCTTTGGTCCAAAAAACATTTCCTACGAACTTTATTCTCTAATTCACGTAATCTCCTTTCCTCCCTTAAAGTATGAGTCCACGTTTCGCGTCCATATAATATAACTCGTAAAATAATAGTTCTATCTATTTTCATTTTAACGTTTTTTGAAAGGAGTTGGGAAGTCAATAGTGTCTGATATGCATAATAGCACGCATATCCAGAATTGAGCCTATGTTTAATTTCTTTGCGCCCATCTATTTCATATTTGTGATTATTGTTCCTAAGAATTTGAATTCAGCCACTTCCTCAAAATTTCCATTATTTGTCATTAGAGGTTCATTTCCATTATATAGTATGTTTTCTAGTGTTTACCATAAAATTAGTTTGATTGATATTTACTTCCAGTCCCAATTTTCTTAGTATTACTCAATAGTGTGTGGGTTGTTGGCCTCGCTTGTATCTCCTCGCTATCGCCCAATAGTACTACATTATCAGAAGTAAGTGCCACGAGTGAATTTCCCAAATTATCGATAAATTCACGACTCACGAATGTGAGGAGTGAGTGAATTTATCTAGAGAATTTGGAAATCAAGAGTGGCATTGTTAGGACTATTTAACGAATAAAATTAAGCTGTTTACTCACAAATAATTATTTTACTTAGTTCTTTTAAAATTTTATATATTTAATGTTAACGGCGATGTTTGAAAGATACAATGAGAAACGATAGGTACGCTTCTACTGCTTCTTTTTTTTATCACTGCAACCAGATCATACTATTTATGCCAAAGGAACGCATATTTGTAAGGAGGAGACTTTCTTTAATATGGTTATTATAACACTGATAAATTTTCGTGTGAACACGACTCTGATTGGTTGTAAAGACAGAAATCATTGGAAACGTGATTGGGTCATTGACTCCCATTTGGGGCATGAGTTAAATAGTCAGCATAAACTAACAGCTTAATAATACCATTGAGTTGTAGGCCTTCTTCATCCTCTAAAGATTTGATGGCATGCCCCAGTACAGAATTAAATACTAGAGGAGATAGTGCATCTCCTTGCTTCAACCCATTCTGGATTTCAAAAGTATCTGAAAACTGTTTTCCTACACACAAACTACTGGTTGTGCTATTTAGTCACATTCGTATAAGGCTAACTAACTTTTTGGAATTCTGATCTCCAGCAGGATACTATATAATTTCTCCCTCTTAATTGAATCATATGCCTTTTTGAAGTCTACGTATATTTGATGTACATTACCATTATATTCCCATTTCTTTTCTGAAAATCTGTCTTATACTAAAAGTCTGATCTGTTGTAGACCTGTTTTTTTTACATCCACATTATGATCTCCTTAGAATGTCATCAATATAAGAAGTAAATGGAATATATATATATATATATATATATATTCACAAAATGGTCCATGAGAGCATATATCTACATTTTACGGATAAATCACACTAAACAATTTTGCTTTCAGCTAATAGCTACCAAGAAGATCGGGATAGGTATATTCTCGGGCAATGCCACGTAATCAGCACACTGCATCTAATAATAATTACGATATAAATATATACTTATTTCTCATTTTAATTATTCGACATTTATATGAAACAAATTTCATGTACGTAACTGTAAAAAAAAAACCTCAACCTCGAGCCGTTTTGAACAGCCTGTCTTCGTGGTTGATAGTAAAGTATCTTAACTCCTACACAACGGAGACAGACGCTATCATGCAACAATTATATAAAACCACCCATAATGATATTTAGCCTTTTTTCGTTGAGAAAAACAAAATTCTCATCTATCGTATAAGATGCAAAGAGACGTGTGGAATACTTGAATAATAAAAGGGCTTTTTGATGTATATGTAGAGTAGAGAGAAAATATGTTTTATAAATATATAATCTTGAGATTTTGTATGGTGTGTGTGGATGACTATATTATGGTTGTAAATATTATTATTAACAATTAATAATAATAATAATAATAATAATAAGAAACTAATAATAATAATAAGAATAATAATAATAATAATAATAATTAATAATAATAATAATAATAAGATAATAATAATAATTAATAATAAATAATGATAATAATAATAATAATAAAATAATGATAATAATAAATAATAATAATAGTAATTATTATTATTATTATTATCACTTTTATCAAAATATCAATTGTTATCATTATTGTTATTATTATTAATATTATTATAGAAACATCCGATTCTGTATCCAAATCTTATAGTTCCTCTTGCAGGTCTTGTTACTTGGATTTTCACATCATAAAAAACTAATCGCCTTCGACCCTGTTTGAACAGTTGACCTCCGTATAATTAAGAAAGAAACTTAACCCCTACACTACGGGGACCGATGCTGTTTGGCAACATGATGAATGAAACCAAATCATAGGCCTAATGATATTTAGTTGTTTGTAGTGTGAGAAAACCAAAACTCTCATGTAATGTACAGGATGCAATGGGACTCTACGCAATAGTTGAATAAAAGTGATAGCATTTTGATATATATATATATATATATATATATATATATATAGGCCTATACGCCGTAGAGCAGTGGTTAATGCACTGAGCTACAAGCTGGAGGGTCGAGGGTTCAAGTCCCGTTGGGGTCAGGATTTTTAAACTGACCCAAACCCTCTGGCGGCACTATGGCCCTGGGGTCGACTCAGCCTCTAACAGAAATGAGTACCAGACGCTTGTTCTGGGGGTAAAGGCGGCCGTCACGCAGGGCTGACAAACCCGGCTGACATAAAGTGCCGATTGTCTAAGAAAAAGTGGGAGCCTTAACCTCCTACTACCCAAAGGGCCTCCGGGCCTGTTTGTGGGAAACAATGTATGACTATTTAATATATATATAATATATATATATATTATATGAGAGTACCACAGAAAATATTGTTTTTTATAAATATTAATCTACAGATTTTTATACAGTGTTAGGAATCAGGAAGCTTTGTATTATACTAGGGGGGGTGGTGCAGAAGTAACTGAATTTTGAACGGGTTTTTAGACCGAAGGAGGATCTCATCTCCTATTCGAGATAATAAGTTTGTGAATGATAGGATATCAAACATAATTCTAAAGGGTAAACGACATGATGTTGTAATCGTAAATCTGCATCTTCTCACAGAAGATAAAGATGACAAGATCAAAGATGAGTTCTATGAAGATTTAGAATGCGTATTTGATAGACCTTCACGATATCATACGAAAATTGTTTCAGGAAATTTTAATGAAAAAGTGGGAGTGGTAGATATATTCTAACCAACAATAGGCAAATTCAGTTTTCATGAAGATAGTAACGACAACGAGGCTAGATTAGTCACCTTCGCCACATCAAAGAATCTCATTGTTAGGAGCACAACATTCCTGCATAAGGATATTCGTAAATACACCTGGACCTCTCCAGATGGCGAAACTCGGAACAAGATAGATCACGTATTATTGGCCAAACGCTGGCACCGAAGCATCATGGATGTTACATCACTTAGATGGGCAGACTGGAATTCGGATCATCATCTGGTCAGGGTGAAAATCAGAAAACGGTTTTCGCTTATGAGAGGAAAAAAAAACTAAAGTTAATCGTGAAAACATTTGAATGAAAAATCTTGAAAAAATAATTAAATATGGTAAGAATAACAAATCAAAATTTCTGATAGATTTAAAGTACTGCAATCTTGAGACGACAATGTGGCAAACGAAGACGGAACTGATATAAATAAAGAATGGGAGGCTTTAAAAAGTACTATTAAATTGTAGGAATCAGAAAGCATTGATTATTTTAAAAAGAGAAAAAAACACGAAATGGTTGATGAGGAATGTGCCGACATTGTAAAGAAAAGAAAGATAGCAAAAATGGAATGGTTACACGAGCCAAATGAGGTAAATTTAGAGCAATTGGGAAGTATTAGACGGAAACCAACTAGTTACTTAAGAGTAAAAATATGGAATATTTAAGAGAGATAATTAATAATCTTGAAATTAATGCCAAAAATAGGAACATTAGAGAATTATATCAGGGAATTAGGATAGAGAAGAAAGGGTTTCAGGCTAAAACAAACATAATTCGAAATGGAAATGGGGATATGATTGCAGATTCCAAGAGTATATTAAATAGATGGAAAGGTTACTTTAATCAGCTATTAAATTTATATAGATAACAGGATATTGAAGAGGATACTTTACAGACAGCAGAAATGCTAGTCACTGAATCAAGTGTATTAGAGGTTGAAATTACATTAGTAAAATTAAAAATGTATTATGCACCAGGTTCAGATGAGATCCCAGGAGGACAGATGAAATAAGGGGGAGAGAAATTGATGGACAAGATACGCCGGTTGCTTAATATGATTTGGGAAAAAGAAGCTCTTCCAAATGAATGGAAAGAATCGATTATCGTACCAATTTATAAGAAAGGAGATAAAACTGATTGCAACAAATATAGGGGCATCTCATTACTTTCAACATCGTACAAAATTCTAGGAAATATTTTAGTAAGCAGACTTACTCCTTATATTGATTACATTCTAAGTGATCATCAATGTGGATTCAGAAGAAACAGATCTACAACAGATCAGATTTTTAGTATAAGGCAGGTTTTAGAAAAGAAATGGTAATATAATGGTAATGTACATCAACTATACGTAGAATTAAAAAAGGCATACGATTCAATTAAGAGGTAGGAGTTATATAGTATCCTGCTGGATTTCGGATTTCCTAAAAAGTTAGTTAGACTTATACGAATGTGTCTAAATGACACAAAGATTAGTTTTCGTGTAGGAAAACAGTTCTCGGAGTTTTTTGAAATTCGCAATGGGTTGAAGCAAGTAGAAACATTATCTCCTTTACTATTTAATTTTTTACTAAAGCATGCCATCAAATTTTTAGCGGATGCAGAATGCCTAGAACTCAATGGTATTAATTGATTGTTAGTTTATGCTGATGATGTAGTACTATTGGGCGATAGCGAGGAGTTGCTAAAGGCCAACTCGCACACACTATTGAATAATACTAAGAAAATGTGACTGGAAGTAAATATCACTAAAACAAAATATTTGGTCACATACAGAAATGCGTTATAGAACGAAAATGGAAAAGTAATAACAATTGAGGGAAATTTTGAGGAAGTGATTGAATTCACATACCTAGGATCAATAATCACAAATAGGAATAAGATGCACAAAGAAATTAAACAAGCTCAATTCTGGAAATGTATGCTACTGTGCATTACAGAGACTCTTTACATTCCAACTCCTTAAAAAAAAAACGTAAAAATGAAAGTATACAAAACTATTATTCTACCAGTTACATTGTATCGATGCGAAACATGGACTCTTACTTTAAGGGAGGAAAGGTGATTAAGATTATCTTAGAATAAAGTTGTTAGGAAAATTTTTGAAGCAAAGAGCGATGAAGTATATAACAGTGAACTACATGGTTTTTGTAGGAAGCCAGAAATAATAAGAATAGTTAAGTCTCGTAGAGTGCGACATGTGGCATGAATGGGAAATTAAATATCTTCATGGAAACTTCTTGTAGGTAACCCGAGTTAGTAGACCAAGAATGAGGTGGGATTTGAGGGAAGTGGATTATACAGGGAATGATTGGAAAACATTATATGAGGCTAGGGATGTATGGTGAGCTTATGTCCGCGCGGCCATTAACCTGCGGATTCGATATTGCCAGTGAGTTAGTTAGTTGTGCGATGACTTTGTTAACGATGTAAACTTTAATAATAATTATCATTATTATCACTTAAGCCCACCGCTGTGGTCTCTAGGTAGCGTGCTCCTTGTCACGCAGCGGACCCGGGTTCGATTCCCGGTTGTGACAGGCTCCTGGGTGAGTTTTTTTTCGTGTTTTTTTAACCTGTAAGACAGATGTTAGGAATCTTAGGGCCTAACGGTCCCCGAAGTTAATCCGGCCATCGTCATATTATCAACATCATCCTTCACAGGCGTGGAAAGCAACCGCCTATAATTCCCTAGTAAAGCTTGCGAAGTGTAGCATGAAAATGCTATGGTTGCAGTGAAACCTGACCTCGGGAAGAATTACTATTGATGAATGGATGATTATCACTTATCATAATCAAAATTAATATCGTTATTATTATCATTATTATTATATTTATTATTATTGTTATTATTATTTATATTATTATTATTATTTTGATGCTTTATTGGGACCAATTTGAATGTTGTGGGATGTAAAGAGCCTCGCCTTATAAGTTATAAGATATAAGGAAATCATAACTTGCAATTTATTAGTTGGGAAGTCGCGTTGGTGCCTGGTGCTTTGCAGATGCATCAAATCATAGCTTTCTAGAAGGATCGGCCTATCATTGGTTCGATTCCTGGAGTGTCAGGATAGGAGTATCCGTTAGTTCGACCCTCGCATATAAAAGATATACAATTCGTTCGACTGTTAGTCGTATTCTGATACATGGACAAGCTATGTGTGGATAGGACGAGAAATGAAATAAGTGGAACTACAGTTTGGATGAATTTAAGTTCAGTTATGTTGTGAAAACATCAAGGTATTTGTATGAATAAAAATGATACATGAATGGGGTTTTTAAAATAATTTGTAGTAATTTTTTTCACATGGTACTTTATTTATTGTATTTAGCTCATTGGTGCCAATAATATTGGGATAACCGGATTCCAGAGCAACGCAATGTAATCAGTAGTGGGTATCTAAAAATAGTTACGATATAACTTTATAATTTTATTATATTTCATTTTATTTATTCAACTAATCATAAGAAATTAATTTCATGTATTGGGATGCAGCAGTACACTTCTGGGGTCAGTTAGTGATATATGTAATAAGTCCTATGTTGCTGCCACCTAACCATAGTATTTATAAATTAACCCGATGAAAGAATAGGAAATAAAGAAATAATGGAAATTATGGGTGTACAAGAGGAGCCGGACATCATAGACATTATACAAAAGAAAAGATTGCAGTGGTATGGTCATGTCAAAAGAATGCCAGAGCAAAGATTGCCAAAAATTGTTATGGAATGGATCCCAATGGAAAGGAGGAAGAGAGGAAGACCGAAGAAAACTTGGATAGAAGGGGTACAAGCAGCTATGAATATCAGAGGAATGGAGGAAGATCAATGGAAGATCACTTTTGCCATCATTACAATTGTTAACATTATTCTCGTGAGTAAGTAAGTAAGTAATTCTCATTATTATTAATAACATTAAAAAACCGATTGTGTACCCACATCTTAAAGTTCCTGTTGCAGGTCTTGAAGGCTGGATTGTCTCATTTTAAAAAAAACTAATCGACCCAAGACCTGATTTGAACAGTGAGCCTCGGTTGCGTAAGGAAAGCAACTTAACCCCTACACAACGGAGACCGACACTGTTTGATAACATCATCTTAAAACCAACCGTAATGATATTTAGTCGTTTGCAGTGTGAGAAAAACAAAACTCTCATGTATCGTAGAGGATGCAAAGGGACTCTACGGAATAGTTGAATAAAATATATAGCATTTTGATATACATATATAAGTTAGTACCACAGAAAATATTTTTTTACAAGTATTACTCTATAAATTTTTATGTTGTGTTCAGGAATCGCGAAGCTTAGAACTTAACTACGGGGGTACAGAAAGACCTGAATTTGGAACGGGTTTTTTAGTCCGAAGGAGGATCCCATCTGCTATCCGAGATATTAAGTTTGTCCGTGATAGGATGTCATACATAATGCTAAAGGGTACACGACATGATTTTTTAATCGTATATGTACATATTCCCACAGAAGATAAAGACGACAAGACCAAAGACGAGTTCTATTAAGAATTAGAATGCTTATTTGATAGCCTTTTATGATATAATATGAAAATTATCTTAGGAGATTTTAATGCAAATGTGGGGCGGGAAGACATATTCAAACCTACAATTGGCAAATTCAGTTTTCATGAAGATAGTAACGACAATGGGGTTAGATTAGTCACAATTGCCACATCAAGGAATCTCATTGATAAGACCACAACATTTCAGCATAAGGATATTCATAAATACACCTGGTCGTCTCCGGATGGGGTAACTCGGAACCAGATAGATCATGTATTAGTGGACAAACGCTGGCACAGTAGCACCATCGATATTAGATCAGTTAGAGGGACAGACTGCAATTCGGATCATCATCTGGTCAGGGTGAAAATCAGACAACTCCTTTCGCTTATGAGTGGAACAAACGCTAAATGATGAAATACGTCATGAATACCAAGTCTGAATTGGTAATAGATTTGAAGTCTGGAATCTTCAGATGACAAAGTGGCAAACGAAGACGTAACTGATATAAATAAAGAATGGGCGGCTATAAGAGATAGTATCAAATTTTCAGCATCAAAAAGAATTGGGTATTTAAAAAAGAGACAAAACAAGCAATGGCTTGATGAGGAATGTGCCGACATTGTAAAGAAAAGAAAGCTAGCAAAAATGAAATGTTTACGGGAGTCAAATGAGGTAAATTTAGAGTAATTTCGTAGTCTTAGACAGGAAACCGCCGGGTTATTAAAGAGTAAAAAGAGGGAATATTTGAGAGAGAAGAAGATTAATGGGCTTGAAATGACTGCCCAAAATAGGGACATTAGAGAATTATATCAGGGAATTAGGATAGTGTGACAGGTATATTGGCTTATTCAAAATTGATTTGGTTATTTATTTGGACCACACAATAAGCTGTTATACAGTGAGTAACTGTAACGAAAAGGGTTGACGTAACAGGTACCTAAACCTAGCGATGTAAATCTAATGCTTTTTATGAAATAGGTATGCATTTAGAAAAGTGTAATCTGATTGAAGGGTCGAAAATTGTCAGTTATGCAAAACGCCAATTTTCAAACCTAGCGTAGCGAAATTAATGCTTTTTATAAAATTGGTGGTGGTTGGTGTCTAATATGCTGCAATCTAACACAGAAGTCATTAGCAGTCTTGCTCTCCAGTACTTGGAAGTTTTGGAAGTTTTCTCTTTGACGGCTGCACAGTTTTTGAGGTGTTCGTCATCCACTTCTTCTTCCTGGTGGTTGCATAGGTATGCATTTAGAAAAGTGTAAATGTGATTGACGGGTCAAATATGGTGAGATTTGCTAAATGTCAAATTTTAAACCTAGCGAAGCGAAATTAATGCTAATTATGAAATATATATTAATTTAGAAAAAGTGTAAATCTGACTGACGGGTCGAAAATGGTCAGATTTGCTAAACATTAATTTTCAAACTATAGAAGTGGAATTAATAGCCTCGGAGAAATATACGAAAACGTGTATGAACCTTAAGCGTCTCTGCAAATATATACTCCCAAAAGTGGGTGGATATCTAAAATTTAAAGAAAGTTCTAGATATTCAAAAGCCACGCCCTTACAAATTAGTAGGCACATGCCCTGTCGCATATGAAAAAATCTAAAATAGAGGTGTATACAAACTGTTATTTCAACCAATAGAAATTTGGTAATGTTATAATAAGCTAAAAGGAATATTGAGCCAAATTCACTACTTCTATGAGAAATGATTATAAATGGGCCATGAAATTTGATTCAAACACAGAAAGGAGCCAATTGCTCTCATGCGATTATAGAAGAGCCAGTTGCTCATATTTCAAGAACACAGAGTAGCCAGTTTCTCCTAGAATAAGAAGATACATCAAAGGAAGCTATCATTCCAAAGTGATTTTATTTGTATCTGAAATTCTGATCCGACGCAAATAAAAAAAATTAAGATAAAAACGAAGTTGTGAATCTCAACAGTAAGACCTGCGAGTAAATTAAGAATATCAGTTAGAATAGCGAAGTGTATTGTATTGTCTGTGAGTAATAAATTAATTCTTAGTTAATTTCTCAACTAATTTCTACGGATCACCTAAATTCCTTATAGTCCCTGTTCCTGCCGACTAAAGCTTGCTCCAAATGTCGCAACCAACGGTGTGGCCCCATCATTGGATTATTCGCCGAGTGATAGACAAAAATAACATCAGTGACAGTGTGATCGAGAAAACCATGTTACAGTGATCGAGAAGGCCGCAGCTATAGTGTGGGTGAAAGGTTATGGTGGTGTAGGACCGGGAATGAGCTGAAAACGCCTGGGCTTTTAGCAGAAAAAGTTACCAGTGGCAGATCCGTTCGGCAGAAGATGGCAACTCTGAATAATCATCGAATGCGAAAGCGAAATAAATAAATGAATAAAAAATTAAGTAAAAAATAAAAATTAATAACATTTTATGTCATTTAATATAGAAGGGGGATATATGTAATTTAAATGAAATATGTATGTGTAATTGGAAACTATATACGTGAAGATTTGCTGTTTTAAATGTGTTACGAACCAGGGATAAATTTAGTATTGTTTTCTCCCTTATGAAATATTAGAGAATATGATGAATAAGAATTGTTATATTCTTGGAAAATGATATTTACATGCATTTTATTTAACGTGATTAATAAGAATAATAAAGGTAGTGAACTCCCTAAGTAAATAGGACATGAATAAAGTAAAATAATTAATTTATAAAATATAAATTAATTGGAAGTGATAAAATGGTTTGACAAACTAATAGAAAAGTAATGAGATCTTAGGAGAGTAATTTGCGTATTCCAAACGGAGTTTAAAGTCTTTAAGTTATTTATGTCGGCCTGTATAAAAAATGAATAAATAAGGTGAAAATAATAGTACTTAAAGTCGCGAGGATAAAAGGAATATGGACTTTCAAAGTGTAAATGATGTTAATTTCAAATGTATATGTTGTGAAGGCTCCATGTCGATAACTCAAGAGACAAATATGAGTGTCCTAAATAATGGTGTTGAATCCCAAAGGATGTCATTACAAATTAATTCCAAGATAGTTTTAAAATACTTCGCTGAAACCATACAATCGGATATGAAAGATGACTTAATGCAGAAAAACAAAGATATGAAGATAAATTAATGGAGCCAATGCGAGCTGAAAGAAAAAAAAATAAATGAAAATGAAGTGGAACAATTAGAAAAATATTTAAATGATAATATAATATGTTCACAAAAAGATCGTAAATGAACCTAATAAAAATGCCTTTTGAGGTAGTGAACAAAGTGGAGAAGATCGACAAAATGTTGAACGAGAAAATGGACATTGCTAATTAACAATACGACGAAATATTTACTCTTAGTTGAAGGTAAGGTTCAGGTTCTCGAAAAGATAAATGAAAATGTATTTGTAGACAGGAGCGTGGGTAAATATCATACAATGCCCCAGACCAAGGATATGTCATTGCGCGTGGATCGCGAGTAAAGACAAATTTATGGTCGACGACTAAAATGTAGCCAGGAACTAAGCAATGGCGTATTCGAGGATACGGACGGGAGGACGTTTTCCAAGTATTTTCTAACTTCGGTCCAAAAGGTTAAATAAATAGAACCCTCTCAATATGATATTGAAGTGATGAAGCTAAGCGTAAATCGCATTCCTACTTCAAAATCAAATGTACTAGAAAACGTATCGAGTGTAGAGGACACTGGGCAAATTCGTGACCCAGGCGTTAAAGCCAAATGAATTGGTCGAAAAGATAGTGTACAATAGAGTAAAAGGGAAGACATTTATTGTGATAAGTAACTATAGGGTAGATAGTTCCTGTATTAATAAATTAAAAGTGGACGAGGAAGTAGAAGCCTCGTTCGAAAGAAGAACATGTACGATCAAGAAATCGAGAGAAAAAGTAATAAGTAAATAATACATTTCCCAAGAATGATAAATACTGGAATTATTCAAACATAAAATAGTAAGTTGGATTACTCGGCAGTGTGCCTAAAAAAAATTGCAAAATAGAAATATGGATGATGGGTAAGAAGTTAGTGATTGTAGGCCATACGTATGCACATTTGATCCCAGGAGTTCGGATAAAAAATCAAAGGCAGAACATAATCGGGAAAGTCCAGATCATATAGATATGAACACGCTACTCTCTAAATGTTAAAAAAAGTAGGTATGTATGCCACCAAGTCGAATGATACAGTAATTGAATAAAATGTAAAAGAATGTGTCGGAATAAATGGTAATACGTGAGTCTAAAAAAAAGTGTATGCATAGAGAAACATAGGGGTTAATTTCTTTTGACCTGACGCCAAGATAACCTAGTGTCCTCGCAATTTATGTGCGTAAAAAATCGGCAACTCCCTAGTGTTTATAGGTTGTACCGAAAGTTCTATTTCGGTACGGAACATCTGTACGGTTATCCTCCCTCTACAGTGAGATTAATGAACTATGCCAATTTTCCTTTCTCTTTGTGTTTACTCCCACTCTCCTTCCTACCCCTCCCTTTGCTCTGTTTGTAGTGCACAACTTCCCCTCTTACCCCTCAGAACTCTCAAATAGGCCAAACAAGTGGTAAACTGTATCATTAATTTTTTCAATTCACTGAGTTTCTTTGATTATCGTCTGAAGGACGTGAGCTCCAGGAGAGCTGTGTTATTTTGAGTTTGGTCCGGTAAGCCAGGGTAGGGTACCCTAGGCTGGACTAAAAAGGTATGCATGGGTGTTTGAGTGTGTAAAGATCATTACTTTTGTTATTATTATTGTTTTCTTCAAACTTTAGAATGATCAAGTACAACTTATGTTCAATATTTTTTTATATTTCAACTTCAGACTTACAATTGATATATATATATATATTATATATATATTAAATCTTATTAAAAATTACCTCTTGCAGAGAGCTAATATTAAATGCCAAACATCTATGAAACCAAAAATGATGGATAAAATGAAAAGCACTACCCATGAATGCCTATGTTGGGACAAATGCCCGACATATGAGCTAGACAAAGAATCGAATTTAATGCATACATTCGGCAAACTAGTAGACGAACTCTACTATAATACACGAACAAGTCCATCAAATATATCGCTAACATTATATTGGGATGACAAAGACCAATATCAAGGATGGGACCAAGCTTAATGGAACATAGACAGTCACAGGGAAAAAAATACATAACAACCCGTCCAAAGAAAGAAACCAATATACAGGACACAAATTACGCCAAATTCGACAGGTTTGCGATGAATGGTTCGAGACAAAGTATCCTGTAAGCGTAAATATCGCCTGAGACGACGATAACTCTTTTAGGCGAATTCGGTCGACTATATGCCTTAAGAATCGACCTAAAATGAGATAAATAGGTTGTTGCCGGCCAGTCACCTTAAAGAGCTGGAAGGCCCTGACTGATTATTGGCCACATTTCGGAACATATTATTAAATTCAACCCTATTCTGCTAAGGTTTCGATGGGTTCCTTTGGCGTTAAGACAAATGTCGGAATAGGTCCTTTATTTCCCATAAGTAAATTAACATATTCCCAACTATTCTAAATTCAAAATTTTATGGGGCAATTTCACTAAATTCAATCTCAAAATATTAAATTAATAACCTTTTCAGAAAATTAAATAGCAAATATATTTTATAAAACAAGCTACTCTATTAAGGTTTCGGTGGTTCCCTTAGTGTTAAGGTGAAAACTGGAGTAGTCCCCTAGAACCCACCAGTAAATTCAATAAATTCTCATCGACCGGGTAAAAGTGCATGATTATAGGATTTCATTTCAATTTGGAGCTCCACCTGCTGCCTGCCTTCACAACATATAAGCGTGCGAATTTCAAAGGGTCCATTACGAAAAACATAGAAAATTACCAAATTTAAAATCGCGCCATTACAGTATCCATCGCGGTGAGACCAATGAGACTCTCTGATTGGCTCACGGATTCTTCAGAAAAAAGCCGAAAACAATATTATTAGGAACATTTTAAAAATCAAAACACAATATTAATCAACCCCACTAGCAAAAACACGCGTTTAAAATATATAAAACATTATTTTCGAAATTCAAAACATGAAAAAATAGAACATGACATTATAGTATTCAATGCGGCTCTGTGATTGGCACACGAGATACTCCACAAAAAGCTAAAAATAACAATATTAATAACAATTATATCATCACAACACAATTTTAATCAAATATAATATCGTTTAAATATATAAAACATTAACTTCAACATTAAAAACATAAAAAACCGGTGGCGCTTCTCGACCAATCAGCGTCAAGCTACCCTCGTGCAGCTACTTAACTAAAAAATCTACAGCTGCTCATCGACATAAACATAATTAAATCAAAAGAAAACATACAAAAGTAGTACAATTAAACATAAAAAAACAAATAAAATAAATTATCAGGAGCGGAGCCGGGGACATCGCTGCTTCTGGTCAACAACCTTCATCATATCACATATCATCAATTTCTAATTACTCATCTTGCCGGGGCAAATGGACTCTGTCTTGGAACCCGGGGCCCACAATCAGTGGGCCGAAGAAATGCTCACCACATGCTACTTTAATATCAGGTCGCAGGGCTTTTCACTTTGACTTCGAAAAGTCACGCCCTTACAAATTAGTAGGCCTATGCCCTGTCGCATGTGGAAAAAAAAAAAAAAATCTAAAATATTGGTGTACACAAACTGTTATTTTAACCAATAGAAATTTTATAATGTCATAATAAGCTAAACGGAATACTCGAGCCAAAACTCACAACTTCTTTGAAAATGATTATAAAAGGGTCATGAAATTTGATTGAAACACAGATAGGGGCCAGTTCCGCTCCCAATCGATTGTAGAAGAGACAGTTGCTCATACTTCGAGAACACAGAGGAGTCAGTTGCACCTAGAATAAGAAGAAACAGCAAAGTTAAGGAAGCTATCATTTCAAAGTGATTTTATTTGTATCTGAACTTGTGATCCGACGCAAAGAAAAAATAAATACTTACAGTAAAAGGAAGTTGTGAATCGCAACAGAAAGTCCTACGAGTAAATTAAGAATATCGGCAAGAATGGATAAGAGTATTGTGTTGTCTGTGAGTAATAAATTAATTCTTAGTTAATTTCACAACTAATTATAACGGATCAACTGAATTCCTTACACTCACTGCTCCTGATACTCACGCCGGCAGAAACCAATAAATATTCTAAAAAAAGAGTCCCTAATGCCTACCAAAGACGCAAATACCTTGTGTCAATTATACCCATGCTTGCTGCAATAGAGAAGAAATGGTTTCAGGCTAGAACAAACATAATTCGAAATGAAAATTGGTATATGATTGCAGATTCAAGTAGTATTTTAAATAGGCCTAGATGGAACAGTTATTTTAATCAGCTATTAAATGTACATAGAGAAGAGGATACTGAAGAGGGTAATTTACAGACAGCAGAAATGCTAGTCACAGAACCAAGCGCATTAGAGGTTGGAATAGCAATAGAAAAATTAAAGATGTATAAAGCACTAGGTTGAGATGAGATTCCAGCAGAACTTATATAATCAGGGGGAAAAAATTCGGTGGACAATACGCCGATCGCTTAATAGCTTGTTCTTGTTCTTCCTCTACGCATGAAAGCTGGCAGCTTGTTGCGTTAATACGATTTATGAAAAAGATGATCTTCCAGATTAATGGAAAGAATCGATTATAGTACCAATTTATAAGAAAGGAGATAAACTGATTGCAACAACTAGAGGGATATCTCATTACTTTCAACTTCCTACAAAATTCTAACAAATATATTAATTAGTAAGCAGACTTACTCCTTATATTGATGACAATTCTAGGAGATCATCAATGTGGATTTAGAAGAAACAGGTCTACAACAGATCAGATTTTTAGTATAAGGCCGAGTTTAGAAAATAAATTGGAAAATAATTTTACTGTACATCAACTATAGGAAGACTTCAAAAAGGCATATGATTCAATTAAGAGGGAGAAGTTATACAGTATCCTGCTGGATTTCGGAATTCCTAAAAGTTAGTTAGACTTTCTAATGTTTCTAAATGACACAAAGTGTAGGGTTCGTGTAGGAAAATAGTTTTCAGATAATTTTGAAATCCAGAATGGGTTGAAGCAAGGAGATGCACTATCTCCTCTAGTATTTAATTTTGTACAAGTGCATGTCATCAAATCTTTAGAGGATGAAGCAGGCTTACAACTCAATGGTATTAATAATCTGTTAGTTTATGCTGGTGATGCAGTACTATTGGTCGATAGCGAGGAGATACTAAAGGCCAATACGCACACACTATTGAGTAATACTAAGAAATTGGGACTGGAAGTAAATATCAATAAAACTAAAAATATGGTCACACATAAAAATGCGTTATATAATAGAAATGGACATGTAATTACAATTGAGTGAAATTTTGAGGAAGTGATTGAATTAATGTACCTAGGAACAATAATCACAAATAGGAATGAGATGCACAAAGAAATTAAACATAGTCTCAATTCTGGAAATGCGTGCTATTATGCATTACAGAGACTCTTGCCATCCCAACTCCTTTCAATAAACGTAAAAATGAGAGTATACAAAACTATTGTTCTACCAGTTATAATGTATGCATGCGAAACGTGGAATCTTACCTTAAGGTGAACGAGTATTTGAGAATAAAGTTCTCAGGAACATTTTTTGACCCAAAGAGAGATGAGCAGGCAGGGTTAAATGAGAGAACTACATAACAGTTAACTACATGGTCTTTATAAGGTTCCAGATATAGTAAGAATAGTTAGGTCTCGTAAACTGCGTGACTGTGACACGAATGGGAAATTAAAGAGGTTCATGTAGAGCTTCTTGTAAGAACACCATAGGGAAACGCCCAACTGGTAGACAAATAATGAGGTGGGATTTGAAGGAAATGGATTATGCAGGGAATGATTGGAATATATTAGCTGAGGATAGAGAAGCATGGAGATTTTATGGCCGCGCCGCCATGAACCTGCGGATTCATTAGTGCCTGTGAAGTAGTTGTGCGATGGCTTTGTTAATGATGTAAACTTTAATAATAATAATAATAATAATAATAATAGTAATAATAATAATAATAATATAATGATTAATAATGATCCTCCATGGTATCTTTACCTTGTCGTGGTGGAGTGGCTTGCGTGCTTAAATGATCCTGAGAGCTATGCCGGCGGTAGCATTGCTGCCGATAGGGTTACCCATGCCGGACTGGTCGAAGGTGATAAGCCAGACGAAAAAAGTACCTTGGGCGAAAGAGTGATGATCTTTCACCGTAAAAATACAACCGTCAAGAAATGCGGACATGGGTTCATCTGGGGTAAAATTTTCCGGAGGTCAAATAGTCCCGCATTCGGTTTCTCCGGGCGGGGACTACTTCAGGGAACCCATGCCAAAGGCTCAAACACAAGGACATGTTTCCTAGGAACATGGAATGTTAGGACTTTATACAATAGCGGGGCACTAGAGATATTAACGCGGGAATTAGATAAATCGCCCTTGGATATAGTCGCTTCACAGGAAATTAGGTGGCCAGGAGTAGGTAGTCAGGAATCAGGAAGCTTTGTATTATACTACGGGGGTGCAGAAAGACCTGCATTTGGAACGGGTTTTTTAGTCAGAAGGAGGATCCTATCCGCTATCCGAGATATTAAGTTTGTTAGTGATAGGATATCATACATAATTCTAAAGGGTAAACGACATGATTTTATAATTGTAAATGTACATGCCCCCACAGAAGATAAAGATGACAAGATCAAGGATGAGTTCTATGAAGAATTAGAATGCTTATTTGACAGCCTTTCACTATATCATATGAAAATTGTCATAGGAGATTTTAATGCAAAAGTGGGGCGGGAAGATATATTCAAACCAACAATAGGCAAATTCAGTCTTCATGAAGAGAGTAACGGCAACGGGGTTAGATTAGTCACTTTTGCCACATCAAAGAATCTCATTGTTAAGAGCTAATTTCAACATAAGGATATTCATAAATACACCTGGACGTCCCCAGATGGAGAAACTCGGAACCAAATCGATCATGTATTAGTGGGCAAACGCTGGCACAGTAGCATCATCGATGTTAGATCAGTTAGAGGGACAGACTGCAATTCGGATCATCATCTGGTCAGAGTGAAAATCAGACAACGGCTATCGCTTATGAGAGGAACAAAGGCTAAAGATGATTCTGTAAAATTTGAATTAAAAAACTTGAAAAATGATGAAATGCGGCAAGAATACCAAATCAAAATTGCTAATAGATTTGAAGTACTGGAATCTTCAGATGACAATGTGGCAAACGAAGAAGAAACTGATATAAATAAAGAATGGGAGACTATAAGAGATAATATTAAATTGTCAGCATCAGAAAGCATTGGTTGTTTAAAAAAGAGGCAAAACAAGAAATGGTTTGATGAGGAATGTGCCGACATTGTAAAGAAAAGAAAGCTAGCAAAAATGAAATGGTTACAAGAGCCAAATGAAGGTAAATTTAGAGCAATTGGGTAGTGTTAGACGGGAAACCACCAAGTTACTAAAGAGTAAAAAGAGGGAATATTTGAGAGAGAAGATTAATGATCTTGAAATGAATGCAAAAAATAGGAACATTAGAGAATTATATCAGGGAATTAGTATAGAGAAGAAAGGGTTTGAGGCTAAAACAAACATAATTCGAAATGGAAAAGGGGATATGATTGCAGATTCCAAGAGTATATTAAATAGATGGAAAAGTTACTTTAATCAGCTATTAAATTTATATAGATAACAGGATATTGAAGAGGATACTTTACAGACAGCAGAAATGCTAGTCACTGAATCAAGTGCATTAGAGGTTGAAATTACATTAGTAAAATTAAAAATGTATTATGCACCAGGTCAGATGAGATCCCAGGAGGACAGATGAAATAAGGGGGAGAAAAATTGATGGACAAGATACGCCGGTTGCTTAATATGATTTGGGAAAAAGAAGCTCTTCCAGATGAATGGAAAGAATAGATTATCGTACCAATTTATAAGAAAGGAGATAAAACTGATTGCAACAACTACAGGGGCATCTCATTACTTTCTACTTCCTACAAAATTCTAACAAATATATTAGGAAGCAGACTTACTCCCTATATTGATGACATTCTAGGAGATCATCAATGTGCATTTAGAAGAAACAGGTCTACAACATATCAGATTTTTAGTATAAGACAGATTTTGGAAAAGAAATGGGAATATAATGGTACTGTACATCAACTATATGTAGACTTCAAAAAAGCATATGATTCAATTAAGAGGGAGAAGTTATATAGTATCCTGCTGGAGTTCGGAATTCCTAAAAAGTTAGTTAGACTTATACGAATGTGTCTAAATGGCTCAAAGAGTAGGGTGCGTGTAGGTAAACATTTTTCAGACACTTTTGAAATCCAGAATGGGTTGAAGCAAGGAGATGCACTATCTCCTCTACTATTTAATTTTGTACTAGAGCATGCCATTAAATCTTTAGAGAATGAGGAAGGCTTGCAACTGAAGGGCGTTAATAAGCTGTTAGTTTATGCTGATGATGTAGTATTATTGGCCGATAGCGAGGAGATACTAAAGGCCAACACGCACACGCTATTGAGTAACACTAAGAAATTAGGACTGGAAGTAAATGTCAGTAAAACTAAATATATGGTCACACGTAGAAATTCAGTATATAATGGAAATGGACAGCTATTGACAAATGAGGCAAATTTTGGGGAAGTGGCTAAATTAAAATACCTAGGAACAATAATCACAAATAGGAATGAGATGCACAAAGAAATTAAACATAGGCTCAATTCTGGAAATGTATGCTATTATGCATTGCAGAGACTTATGATGTCCCAACTCCTTTCAAAAACGTTAAGCTGAAAAAATATAAAACTATTATTCTACCAGTTATATTATATGGGTGCGAAACATGGACTCTTATTTTAAGGGAGGAAAGTAGATTACGAGTATTTGAGAATAAAGTTCTTAGGAAAATTTTTGGACCAAAGAGAGATGAACAGACAGGTGAATGGAGAAGACTACTTAACAATGAACTACATGGTCTTTATAGGAAGCCAGATATAATAAGAACAGTTAAGTCTCGTAGACTGCGATGGGCAGGACATGTTGCGCGTATGGGGAATGAAAGACGTGCATGGAAACTTCTTGTAGGAAAGCCAGCAGGAAAACGCCCATTTGGTAGACCAAGAATGAGGTAGGAGAACAACATTAACTATGATTTGAGGGAAGTAGATTATACAGGGAATGATTGGAAAGCACTAGCTCAGGATAGGGATGTATGGAGAGCTTATGTCCGCGCCGCCATGAACCTACGGGTTCGATGGTGCCAGTGAGTAAGTAAGTATAATAATAATAATGATATTAATAATAATAATAATAATTATTATTATTATCACTTATATCCACCGCTGTGGTGTCGAGGTAGCGTGTAGCCTTGTCACGCAGAGGGCCCGGGTTCGATTCCCGGTCGGGATAGGCTCTTGGTGGGGTTTTTTCGGGGTTTTCATCACCTGAAAGACAAATGTCTTGTACCTTAGGCACTAACGGTCAGCGAATATCATCCGGCCATCGTCATCATCCTTAACATTGTCAACATCATCCTTCAGCGGTGTGGAAAGCAACGGGAAGCTACCACGCCTATAATCCCCAAGTAAAGCTGCAAAGCGTGGCATGAAAATGCATGATTGCAGTGAAAGGCCTGCCCTCGAGCAGAATTACTATGGATGGATGTATGATTATCACTTATCATAATCACAATTAATATCAATATTGTTATTGTTATAATAATAATTATTATTATTACTATTATTATTATTAATACTAATATTATTATTATCACCATTATTTTGATGCTTTATTCGACGACTTTGAACTTTGTAATATAACCAGCCTCGCCTCATAAGTCATAAGATAAAAGGAAATCATAAGTTAGATGTTATTAGTCAGGAAGGCCCGCTGGTGCCTGGTGCTTTCCGGATGCATCTAAGCATAGCTTTCTAGAAGGATCGGTCTATCGTTGTTTCGATTCGAGAAATGCCAGTATATGTCTATCTGTATCCGATAGTTCTACTCTGGAATATAAAAGATATACAACTCGTTCGACTGTTAGTTGTGTTCTGATACTTGAATAAGCAATGTGTGTGGAGATAGGTCTGCTGAAAAGAAATAAGTGCAACTACAGTTGGGAAGGAATTAATTTAAGTGATTCTGTGAAAACGCCAAGAAATCTGTAAGAATAAAAAATCATATGCGAATGGGGTTTTCAAAATAATTTGAAGTAATTTTTTTTTCACATAATACTTTTTTTTGTCCTTAAGCTCATTGGTGCCAAGAATATTGGGATAACTGGATTCCCGAGCAACGCAATGTAATCAGCTCTGGGTATCTACAAATAATTACTATATAACTTTATAATTATAATTACATTTATTTATTCAACTAAACGTAAGAAACTAATTTCATTTATTGAGGTGTAGCAGTGCACTTCTGGGGTTAACTCGTGTTATATGTAATAAGCCCTATGTTGCTGCCACCTAACGTTAGTATTTATAAATTAACACGAAGAACAGTTATGATTAGTCTGTAGACTGGAATCAGTGGCATATGAATAGTTCGTGATCTCAAAGAGATCTAGTAGGCAACTAATATAGTACTTCGATATGAAGGGACCATTAAATTTTGCTCAGAGGTTGTAATTTAATCTTAAATTCTTTTATGACCAAAAAAATCCCAAACGTTACCCACGTCTTAAAGTTTCTCCTTTGAGGACAGGTATATTTGATTTTTTATCGTAAAAAAATTAAATGATCTCGACCCGGTTTGTAAACGTCGGCTTTCGAGTGTCAGGAAAGTAACTTAACCCCTACACCACGAAGACCGACGCTGTTGTTTAAGATCATGATAAAATCAACCTTAATGATACTGAGTTGTTTGAACTGCGAGAAAAACAATTAAAACGCTCATTATCATATAGGTTACAAAGGGACTCTAACTCAGTGGTTTAATAAGAGAGACAGCTTTGTGATATATATGCAGTACCACGCAAACAATTTTTTTTATAAATATTATTCTTTATATTTTATCGAGTGTTTTAGGATGACTGAATTAATATTTTAACCGGTAACAATTTTTATTAGTATTAGTTTTAGTATTATTGTTATTATATTTATTATGTCCACCGCTGTGGTCTCGAGGTAGGGTGCTGCCTTGTCACGCAGCGGGCCCGGGTTCGATTCCCGGTCGGGGCAGTTTTTCTGGGTGAGGTTTTTATCGGGGTTTTTCCTCACCTGTAAGACAAATGTCAGGACAACTTTAAGGCCCAAACGGTCCCCGAAATCATATGGCCATCATCATCATCCTTATCAGGATCATCATCACCATCATCCTTCACCGGTGTGGAAAGCAACGGGAAGCTACCACACCTACACAATTCCCTAGTAAAGCTGGAAGCATAGCATGCAAATGCTATGATTGCAGTGAAGGACCTGCCTTTGGACAGAACTACTATGGATGGATATTTATTATCATAACCAAAATTATTACCAATTTTTATGCCACCGTGGAAGCTAGAGCCATATTTAATTACGCTCCTTAACTCCACTTAAATGCAATAAATAATTACAAAAACTCCACTTAAATGCAATAAATAATTACAAAATGATATATTAAAATATTTAGCAACGGAATAGTATATTATCTTTAACTCGTTTTACTCGTAATCATGGAAAAAGAAAAAGTGGGACTATTTCCTGTCATGACCAGTTAGGTTACAACAGTTATTCTCAACACTTAAAATTCACAGTTATTCACAGTTTAAAATAACACAGTTATTCTATATAACAGAGATAAACGCAGTACTAAACAGCGATAATCACATTAATAACCTGCGATATCCTCACTAATAACCAGCAAAAAAAAAACATACGGCTCTGTCGATAACACAGCATCCCCGTCGGTAATAACTGATTTATGTCCGAATTTAACCGCGTAAAAATAAATAAATATATAATAAAAATAAATAAATAAATAAGGGTGTTTCATGGGTTTCACCCTAGGTCAGAGTTATTAAATATGAATTAGATTAGGTTAGCTTTTAGGTTCGTTACATTTTAAATGTGTTTATATACTTAAAAAAATATCCCTTCTTTAGAAATTCAAAATGGCCGACGGTTACAACGTAAAATCATATTTACACTCGTAAATTTAACATTATATTAACAAACTTTTACGATGGTAATTTTCTGATAATAAATGTGACAAATATCACGTAGTAATGAGATAAATTGCACTAAAATGTCTTAAGTTGTGTAAGTAAATGCCTGGTTATTCAACCCCATTTTTAATATTATTATCTTTATTAATATAATCACAGTTATTATTATTATTATTATTATTATTATTATTATTATTACTTTTATTATTATTATTATTATTATTATTATTATTATTATTATTATTATTATTATTATTATTATTATTATTATTAATTTCAAAACAACAATAAAATCTAAAATGAACCCGACTGAAATGAAGGTTGGAGTGAGTACATTCAAATCTCTCAGGAACGGCATCTTACTCATTCAGACAGTAAACAAAAGAGATATGGAAACAATCTGTAGCAATATTAATCAAATATGTGGAAACGAACTGGAAGCTAACGGAACAAAACTAAGAAATCCTCGACTAATAGTCTATAACGTACCAGAAGAGATGAGCCTGGACAACATTGAAGAAGCAATAATAGAGCAAAATAGTGAACTAAACCTTTGACAGAATGATATTGAATCGAAATTTACATTCAAAGACAAAATTAAAAACACAAATTTAGTCATGGAAGTTACGTCAGAAACTCGAAAGAATCTTCTAGAGAAGAAAATTAAAATAGGATGGAACGTGTGCAACAATGCAGATTATATAAAAATAAACAAGCAAAGTTTTTGGGGATAGGTCTGCTGAAAAATATAAGTTGAGAAGCAGTTTGGAAGAAATTAACTTTAGTGATTCTGTGAAAACGCCAAGGAATTTGTATGAATAAAAAGTCATATGTGAATGGGGTTTTTTACCACATTTTGGAGTTTTTTTCCCCACAATATCCTCTTTTTTGTTTTTCTTTTTTTAAGCTCTTTTTGGTGCCAAGTAGAATCGGATAAATAAATTCCCGGGCAACGCCACGTAATGAGCACAGGGTATCTAAAAATAATTACGATGTAATTTATAATTATTTTTCATTTTATTTATTCAACTAAACATAAGAAACTAATTTCATGTAATTAAGCCAAGGAGTAGCAGTGCATTTCGGGGGTTATATACTGATATATAATAAGCCCTGTATTTCTACCACAAACCTTAACATTTAGAATGAAAACGAAGAAGAATTATGATTAATCTATAGACTGAATCGAGTGGCATATGAATAGTTCATTCTCTTAAATAGAGATCTAGTAGGTAACTAAATTGTTACCTGGATATGAAAAGCCCAATAATTTTTACTCAATGGCTCTAATTTTGACTTGAGCCTTTTTCAAAAAAAAAAATCGTCCTAAAAAAAAAGAACGAAATTACCTCGACCCGGTTTGAACAGGCGGTCTGCGCTATGTGAGGAAAGAAACTTATCCCTTACACAACGGAGAACGACAATACTGCGTAGCATCGTAATAAAACCAACCATTATTTAGTTGTTTGTAGTGTGAGAAATACAAAACTCTCATATATCGTATCCTATATGATACAAAGGGACTTTATGGAATAGTTGAATAAACGAGCTTATATATATAAGTAGAGTACCACAGATAATATTGTTTAATAAATATTAATCTTTAGATTTGTAAACAGTGTTATGCGATGACTATAAAAGGTTGTAAACTTCTTCTTCTTTTACTTCAAGGTTTAGGCTATGCAGCCTGTTCCGGCGAAGTTAAAAGTGGAGTCCATCTTCTACGTGGTCGGCCAACATCTCTTGTTCCTCTGGGATTATACAGGAAGGTTCTTTTTGGTATTCTTTCGTTGTTCATTCTCATTAAGTGTTCTGTCCATTTCTTATTATTTTCGCTGATTTTATCTTCAATTTTATATATATTTAATTCTTCTCGTATAGTTTCATTCCTTATTCTATCCGCTCTTGTGCATCCTTTCACATTACGTAAAAACAGCATTTCCGCAGTCTGTATCCTGCTTTTATCCCTTGATTTCATTATCCAATTTTCACTTCCATACAACAACAAAGGAACAGCCATTGTTTTATATAATTTAAGTTTCGTATCTTTCCTTGTTTTCCGACCTAAGGTTCTTTTTATGGTTCCACAAATAGCCTGAAATTTATTTACTTTATTTTCTATATCTTTATTTTCTCTATAAGTTATATCACATCCTAAATATTGGAAATGTGATACTTGTTCTATTATTTTGTTATCCAGTACAATTTTTGATCTAATTCCATATTTACCAATAAATGCCATTACTTTTGACTTATTTATTGATATTTTACAATTATATCTATTGGCTATTAATTTAAATTTATATGCTAACATTTGGAGCTCATTTTCAGATTCTGCTAAAAGTACAACATCGTCAGCGAATAATAAAGCATTTATTTTATCTTTATTATCAATTAATATTCCTTCATTAGTTAAAACCTTCTTCCATTCTTTTAGGATATCGTCCATATAAATATTAAATAATATAGGTGAGAGTGAACACCCTTGTCGTACTCCTTGGTTTATTTGAAAAAATGTCTTATTTTTAGTCAACTGAGGGTCAATACAAATATTTGTTCCATAGTACAAGCTCTTAACAGTTTCTATAATCTGAATAGGGAGGCCTTTTTCTTTTAGGATATTCCACAATATTTCCCTGTTTACTCGATCAAATGCTTTATCTAAGTCTATAAATAACAAATGTGTTTCCAGGTTTTTTTCTTGTCTTTTGTTTATTATCTGATTCAGGGCAAATACTCCATCGGTACAAGATCTTCCTTTTCGGAACCCGTTTTGTTCTTCTGCTAGTGTTACTTCAGTAATTCGTTGTATTCGTTTTGCTATTATTCTAGCATAGATTTTATATCCACTATTTAGGAGGGTAATGCCTCTGTAATTAGATGGTTGGTTTCTTTCTCCTTTCTTGTAAATTGGTTTTACTATACCTTGCCTCCATGTTGCTGGTATATTATGATTCTCCCAACACATATTAAGAAAATTCAAGAATCTTAATTTAAAGAATATATCTGCATATTTAATTAGTTCTGAATTGATGTCATCTGGTCCGCTAGCTTTTCTATTATTTGTTAATTTGAGCGATTCTTCCAGTTCTTCCATTTGTATTTTATCTACTTTCAAATTCTCACATTTTGGTTCTTCTTCGTTTTCATTCTCGTTGTACCACAGGTCTCTGAAATATTCTATCCAATGTTCTTCTGATATTGATGTAGGTATATATGCAGCTTCTTTTTCTGATTTATTTAAATGTTTAATTGTTCTATAAGCAGTCCATTGTCGTCCATGTAGATCATGTTCTAGATTAGATACATATCGTTCCCAACTGTCTTGGTGGGATTTCCTAACAATTTTCTTTGCTTCCTTTCTTTTGTTATAATATATTTCTTTTGTTTCTTCAGTTTTCTTTTGTAAATATTGTAAATATGCTTTCTTCTTTTCCTCTATAACTGTTTTAATTTCGTCATTCCATATTCTTAATCCTCTCTTCTTACAATTTTTCCTTCTTAATCCTAGAACTTCATATGCTGCTTTCTTTAGAGCCCAATCGATGTTGCTCCATTCTTCCTCTATATTATTATTTATTTCTCGCTGTAACATATATTGAGATAATCTATTTGCATACAACTTTCTTGTACTTTCTTCTTGTAATAAATTCACTTTATATGTTTCTTCATTGTAAATTTTTCTTGTTGTTGGTTTCCTCCATCTTTCTAATAATTTTATATTACATGTCAAGAGAAAATGATCTGTTCCTACATCGAAACCTCTATATACTCTTACATCTGTGACCCAGGGTATCAATTTTCTGTTTACCAAGAAATAATCAATAATTGATCTTAATCCTCTAGCCGACCAGGTGTACTTATGTATTTCTTTCTTTCTAAAATAGGTGTTAGTAATTCTGTATCCATTAAATATTGCAAATTGTTGAAGTTCTTTTCCACTATCATTTTCTATTGTTTCTCCTTGTGTACCAATTATATCAGGTATAGGATGGCACCCTATTCTTCCATTAAAATCACCTCCAATAACTATATAATCATTTTTATTTACTTTATTCACTACTTTTTGAAGTTCTTTATAAAATTTTTCAATTTTTTCTTTTTTCCCTTGTTCTGGTGCATATATACCTATTATTGTCATATATCCTCTTTGTATTTTAAACCTGACAATAATTATTCTTTCTGATATAAAAGTATAGCTATGTATCTTCTTCCTCCAAATGGGGTCTATCATCATAGCTACTCCAGCTGATGCACGTTGTTGTCTCTCTACACCATGATATACAAGGAGGTGATCTTCTATATCCTGTGTCCCTTTCAACTTTTTCTTTGTTTCTGTTAAGAACATTATATTTGCCTTTTTCTTTTTCATTTCATATAAAACTTCTGTATGTTTATTATTTAACCCTCTTATATTCCATGTTGCCAATAGTAAATTATTCTTTATCATTGTCCTTTTCTTGCCTGGTCCATCATCAGTGTTTCCGTCCGGCTTTCTCCTTCGCTTTTTAGTAATAGAAAATTCATCTGGCCGCCTTACAAGGGCTGCGCAGATATAGTTGGGTGGTGGGATTGCCACCTTACAGCCTCCCAACTTGCTTCAGCTTTGTTTTTAGGGTGCCTTCCCTTAGGTAGATTGCCTTCTCTTCGGCTCTGAGCTCTACCTGCCCATTATAACCGTCCAATCTTGGAACAGACGATATGCTGATTTTGGTTCACCCCGGGTATTTCATTTCCCCGGTACCACCTATATTTAGGAGACATTCCCCTATCCACCACCTGGGGAGGCGCCCGATGGGGGATCAGCAACCCCTCACGGGTTGTAAACTTTTAAATAATAATTATTATCACTTTTATCATAATTGCAATTGTTATCATTATTGTTATAATTACGAATACTATTATTATTATTATTATTATTATTATTATTATTATTATTATTTTAATGCTTCATTTGGACGAATTTGAATTATGTGGGATGTAAAGAGCCTCGCCTCATAAGTCATAAGATATAAGGAAATCATAATTTGCGAGTTATTAGTCGAGAAGGCCCCCGGGTTACCTTGGACATAATGCCCTTATCCCTGGGTCTGCTCTATGTCCCTATCTATATCGTATCTTTATTGAAATACGTAATAAATATACAATTCGGGTATTTGAAGTGTGTATTTGTTACATAAAATAAAAATAAAGTCTGTTTTGTTTGTTTGTGTATGTGTGTATGTGACTGTGTGTTTAGTGCTTGTTTGTGTATATATATATATATATATATATATATATATATGCGTGTGTGTGTGTGTGTGTGTGTGTGTGTAGTAGTAGTAGTAGACTGGTGACGTTTTTTAACGCCTCTCTTGTCTCGGCTGGTCTTCGTCTCTTCTTCATCCAAAGACTCTTCTTGTGTACTTGGTGAGGGATTTGAAGGCTTCCTTCCCGGTCCAGAATAATTCTGGACGGCGAGGGTTAGATGGTGATATATAATAAAGTCCTATATTGCTGCCACGTAACTATCTCACTCCCTGGCACTATCGAACCCGTAGTTTAATGGCCGCGCGGACATAAGCTCTCCATACATTCTTATCCTGAGTTAATGTTTTCAAATCATTCCCTGTATAATCTACTTCCCTCAAATCATAATTAATTTATTCTCTCACCTCATTCTTGGTGTAACGATTGGGCGTTTTCCATCTGGTTTCCCTATCAGAAACATCCATGCACGTCTTTCATTCCTCCATTCGTGCCACATGTCCTACCCATTGCAGCCAACGATAATTAATTATTCTTATTATATGTGACTTCCTATAAAGACCATAAAGTTCACTGTTTGTAGCCTTCTCCATTCACCTGTATGTTCATCTCGCTTTAGTCCAAACATTATTTAGAAATTAACACGAAGAATAGTTATGATTAGTCTCTAGACTGGAACGAGTGGCAAATGAATAGTTCTGACCTTAAATAGAGTTCTAGTAGATAATTAAACTATTACCTGGATATCAAAGGCACAATAAATTTTGCTAAATAGATCTAATTATTACTTGAGTTCTCTCACGAAAAAAAATCATCGTAAAAAAAGAAAACTAATGGACACGGACCCGGTTTGAACAGGTGTTCATAGGAGTGAGAGAAAAAGGAACTTAATCGCTACACCACGGGGAACGACAGTAAATTGCAACATCATCATAAAACCAACCATAACGATATTTAGTTGTTGTTAGTGTGAGAAAAACCAAACTTTCATATATCGTATAGAATGCAAAGGGACTCCACGGAATAGCTTAATAAAATAGCCTTTTGATATATATATATATATATATATATATATATATAATAGAGAGAGAGAGAGAGAGAGAGAGAGAGAGTACCACAGAATATATTGACTAGGCCCTAATAAATTTAAATTTTTACATTTTTATACAGTGTTTTGCGATGACTATGTTAAAGTTGTAAACTTTAATAATAATAATAATTATTATTAATGTGACTTTTGTCAGAATTGCAATTATTATCATTATTGTTATTATTATCATCATAAAGTATATTAATAATAGTAATAATAATAATAATAATAATAATAATGCTAATATTTTATTATTATTATTATTATTATTATTATTTTGATGCTTTATTGGGACGAATTTGAATTTTTTGGGGTGGAACGAGCCTCGCCTCATAAGTCATAAGATATAAGGAAATCATGAAATGCGAGTTAATAGTCAGGAAGACCCGCTGGTGTTCGCGCTTTCCAGATGCATCTATGCATAGCTTTCTAGAAGCATCGGTCTATCGTTGATTCGATAAAATGTAAAGATAGGGCTATGCGATAGTTCGATCCTGGCAAATAAAAGATATACAACTCGTTCGACTGTTAGTGGTGTTCTGAAACTTGAACAATATGAGTGTGTGGAAATAGGTCTGCTTAAAGGAAATAAGTGCAACTGCAGTTTGGAAGAAATTAACTTCAGTGATTCTGCGAAAACGCAAAGGAATTTGTATGAATAAAAGAAATCATATGCGAATTGGGTTTTCACCATAATTTGGAGTTGTTTTCTTATCTTTTTTGTTTGGCCTTTAGGCCCATTCGTGCCAAGAAGATAGGGATAAGTAGACTCCCTAGCATCGCCACGTAATCAGCACACTGTATCTAATAATATTTACCATATAAATTATAATTATATTTAATTTTCCTTATTCAATTATACATAAGAAACCAATGTATGTATTTAGATGTAGCAGTGAACATCGGGGGTTAGCTAGTGATATATCCATCCATCCATAGTAATTCTGCCCGAAGGCAGGTCCTTCACTGCAATCATAGCATTTTTATGCTATGCTTGCAGCTTTACTAGGGAATTGTAGGTGTGGGAGCTTCCCGTTGCTTTCCACACCGATGAAGGTTGATGATGATGATGATAAGGATGGTGATAGCCATATGATTTCGGGGACCGTTTGGGCCTTAAAGTTTTCCTTACATTTGTCTTACAGGTGAGGAAAAACCCCGATGAAAACCTCACCCAGAAAAACTGCCCCGACCGGGGATCGAACCCGGGCCCGCTGCGTGACAAGGCAGCACGCTACCTCGAGACCACAGCGGTGGACTAGTGATATATAATAAGCCCTATATTGCTGCCACCTAACTTTAATATTTAGAAATTAACACGAAGAACAGTTATGATTTATCTTTACACCGGAGCGAGTGGCATATGATTAGTTCATGATATTAAATAGAAACCTTGTATGTAACTATAGTATCAGTTGGATATGAAAGGCACAATAAGTTATGCTCAATGGCTCTAATATATAATGCCATAGCCAAGCCTGCTCTACTATACGGAAGTGAATGCTGGACACTTCGAGCAAAAGATAAATCCCGCATTAATAGTTCACAAATGAGATTCCTCCGATCACTAACTGGAGTAACATTAAGGGATAGAATGAAAAGTGATGAGATAAGGATGCAGTGGAATAGTAGGGAAATGGTTGAACATATACAAAATTATCAGATTAAATGGTTCCAACACGTCCAGAGAATGTCAAATTCCCGTTTACCAAAGATGATTTACCACCTCAACCCTAAAGGCAAAAGAGACCTCGGAAGACCCTTCAACCGATGGAAAGATCAGTTTTTGTAGTCGCAGAACGGGCATCATCACCCAATACTGCATTCGGAAGAAGAAGAAGAAGAAGAAGAGGCTCTAATATAGACTTGAGTCAACGTAAGAAAAAAAAATCTTCTTAAAAACACTAATGGACCTCGACCCGGATTGAACAGCCTGGCTTCCTGTATAGAGGACAGAAATTTAACCCCTACACCACGGAGACAGGCGCTTTAACATCGTGATAAAACCAACCTCAATTATATTTAGTTGTCTGTAGTGTGAGAAATACAAACCGGCTCTACTTAATAGTTGAATAAATTAGCTTTTTGATATGTATGTATATATATAGGTATATATATATATATATATGTGTGTGTGTGTGTGTGTGTGTGTGTGGAGTACCACATTGTTTAATAAATATTAATCCGAGAGCTTATGTCCGCGCGGACAGTAACCTACGGGTTCGAAAGTGCCAGTGAGTAAGTAAGTAAGTAAGTAAATATTAATCCTTTGATTTGTATATAGTGTAATGCGATGACTACATTACTGTTTTAAACATTATTATGATAATTAGTTTCACTTTTTCATAATTACGATTATTATCATTATTGTTACTATTATTATTAATCATCCTCATCATCATCCGGTATCATGGCAGCTGCCACCGTCTTCCGGAAACCATACGTCATTCCTCTCTGTCCATCCATTGATCTTCCTCCAATTCTCTGATATTCATAGCTGCTTTTACCCCTTTTATCCAAGTTTTCTTCGGTCTTCCTCTATTAATATTATTATTATTCTGATGCTTTATTTGGGCGAATTTAAATTTTGTGGGATGTAACGAGCCTCGCCCCATAAGTCATAAGATATATGGAAATCATAAGTTGCGAGTTATTCGTTGGGATGGCCCGCTGGTGCTGGGTGCTTTTCAGATGCATCTAAGCATAGCTTTCTGGAATGGTTGGTCTATCGTTTTTTCGATTCGATAAATGTCAGGATAGGGCTATCCGATAGTTTGACCCTCGCATATAAAATATATACAACTCGTTCGGTTGTTTAAGGTGTTCTGAAACTTAAACAAGCAAAGTTTGTGTAGATAGGCCTGCTGAAAATAAATAAGTGCAACTGCAGTTTGGAAGAAATTAACTTCAGTGATTCTGTGAAAACGCAAACTAATTTGTATGATTAAAAAGTCATATGCGATGGAGGTTTCACCATAATTTGGAGTTTTTTCACAATATCTTTTTTTTTTTGTTAAAGCTTATTGGTGCAAAGAAGATTCGGATAAATAGATTCCTAAGCAACGTCACATAATGAGCACAGGGTATCGAAAAACAACTACGATATAATTAATTATTTTCCATTATAATTATTCAACTAAACACAAGAAACTAATTTCATGTATTTAGTTGTAAGCAGTGTACTTCTGGGGTTAGCTTGTGATACATTATATGCCCTATATTGTTGCCACCTAACCTTAATATTTATATAACTACTAGCTGGCCCGACGAACGTCGTAACGCCCTTAAATATTTTTACGTTAATTTTTCCGATGTTTTAAAAGTTATCTGCTATTCGGGGCGGAAACAAATCCAACAAATCAAAGATCATAAAAATGAGTCCAGCCGTTCTTGAGTTATAATAGCGTAACTAATCCGACTTTGTTTTATATATATATATATATATATAGAAGTCCTGGCCACGCGTTGCTGTGGCTAAGGTATACGTTAAATTATGTTGTAGTAAACTAAGTGAGAAATGTAAATCAGAAAGTTTTTGTTTTGCACAATTTTTTAGTTCTGGTACGTTAACTACACCCGGTGTAAATATGGGTGGTGGTTTATGTGGAAGTGGTTTTGTTGATTGAGATGAATTTATGTTGTCTGCATTCTCAGTATCATCCATAAGTGTATCATAAGGATTATATACATTTATTGATGGAATATTTTTAGGAGGCTTGCTGATTTCATTATACTTTCGTTTTTTTCTACGAACTTGTTGGCAGTTTGGATTCTCATCATCATCAAGAAGTCTCTGTATAGTAATAGCATCTTGTGATATGTTATAGTCATCTTGTTTTTCATTTAATTGAGGCATGGAGATTGTTTTTGTAATATTAGGTATATTATTATAACTAACAGACTTACTTACAATTCTGTTATTGCGTTCCTTAGGCAGGGCGCCCACTGGAACGACAAGCGACAGCAACAAGACACGGATTTGTTGCTTTGCTTGTTGCTAGCGTGTATGTTTCTTTATAACCAGTGATATCAAATTGCAAGAAGCCCATTCGTCTGATACGACAGCAACTTGACACCAACTGTTTGTGTTGTGTCGCTCAAAGTGCTGCATGCTCCACTTTTTGTTGTGTCAGTTGTGAGTTGCTCGTATTCAAGTGTGAAGATGAGAGACGATCCTGATTTCAATGTAACATTTGTTTAACTTATTAAAGAATATCCTCGTCTTTATGATACTACATTGAACCAATACTAACAGAAATGTTCAAGATCAGGCATGGCATAGGATTGCCAAGGAATTATCGGAATCTGGTAAATAATGAATATTATATTATTAAAAATAAAATTAAAATTAACAATTTTTTAATGCCATGATAATTTGTTTTCTGTCGAACCCACAATTCACAAAATAGATTACAATATCAGCTCAATTATAAAAAAATATTAAAGTATTTTTAACTTATGTCAAACTCTTTACACACTTGTCCGCAATAAATAAATAAATAAATGTAAAAGTGACAAGTGAATTTCCGAACAAATGATCGTAGGAAAGCAACTGTGACGTTGCATACGAATTTATGTAATTGAAAATTTACAAATATGCAAACAGTAATTATAGACTCCTTCATTTATCTATTTTCTTTATTTTTTTTGTCTAATGTTACCAGGTTGTCTCTTATGACATTTGTGGCTTTCTTCCCTGGCTTTGGCAGAATTATAATCCATTTCTTAGGTTAGGGCACCTGGAAGGCGGAGTTACGTTACCCCGATGATATGATGGGTGATAAATGATAATGAAGCACCAGGAGAGTTCTTAACCTGAATTCTAGACCATAAGAAACCACAGGAATAATTCCCTTTAAGAAAAATCCCCAAGGCTTGACCGGGAATCGAATCCGGGACCTCATGAACTGTGGTCAGAAACGCTGACCACTAGCCCATGAAGCTGGTCATTTTCTTTATTTTTTTAATTTAAATAACTTCATAAATAAATAAGATATATTCAAACCAACAATAGGCAAATTCAGTCTTCATGAAGAGAGTAACGGCAACGGGGTTAGATTAGTCACTTTTGCCACATCAAAGAATCTCATTGTTAAGAGCTAATTTCAACATAAGGATATTCATAAATACACCTGGACGTCCCCAGATGGAGAAACTCGGAACCAAATCGATCATGTATTAGTGGGCAAACGCTGGCACAGTAGCATCATCGATGTTAGATCAGTTAGAGGGACAGACTGCAATTCAGATCATCATCTGGTCAGGGTGAAAATCAGACAACGGCTATCGCTTATGAGAGGAACAAACGCTAAAGATGATTCTGTAAAATATGAATTAAAAAACTTGAAAAATGATGAAATGCGGCAAGAATACCAAATCAAAATTGCTAATAGATTTGAAGTACTGGAATCTTCAGATGACAATGTGGCAAACGAAGAAGAAACTGATATAAATAAAGAATGGGAGGCTATAAGAGATACTATTAAATTGTCAGCATCAGAAAGCATTGGTTGTTTAAAAAAGAGGCAAAACAAGAAATGGTTTGATGAGGAATGTGCCGACATTGTAAAGAAAAGAAAGCTAGCAAAAATTAAATGGTTACACGAGCCAAATGAGGTAAATTTAGAGCAAGTGGGTAGTGTTAGACGGGAACCACCAAGTTACTAAAGAGTAAAAAGAGGGAATATTTGAGAGAGAAGATTAATGATCTTGAAATGAATGCAAAAAATAGGAACATTAGAGAATTATATCAGGGAATTAGTATAGAGAAGAAAGGGTTTCAGGCTAGAACAAACATAATTCGGAATGAAAATGGGGATATGATTGCAGATTCCAAGAGTATATTAAATAGATGGAAAGTTATTTTAATCAGCTATTAAATGTACATACAGAACAGGACATTGAGGAGAATAACTTACTGACAGCAGAAATGCTAGTCGCAGAGCCAAGTGCATTAGAGGTTGAAATGGCAATTGAAAAATTGAAGATGTATAAAGCATCAGGTTCAGATTAGATCCCAGCAGAACTGATAAAATCAGGGGGAGAAAAATTGAGGACAAGATACGCTGTTTGCTTAGTATGATTTGGGAAAAAGAAGCTCTTCCAGATGAATGGAAGGAATCAATTATCGTACCAATTTATAAGAAAGGAGATAAAACTGATTGCAACAACTATAGGGGCATCTCATTACTTTCAACTTCGTACAAAATTCTAACAAATATATTAGTAAGCAGACTTAGTCCCTATATTGATGACATTCTAGGAGATCATCAATGTGCATTTAGAAGAAACAGGTCTACAACAGATCAGATTTTTAGTATAAGACAGATTTTAGAAAAGAAATGGGAATATAATGGCACTGTACATCAACTATATGTAGACTTCAAAAAAGCATATGATTCAATTAAGAGGGAGAAGTTATATAGTATCATGCTGGAGTTTGGAATTCCTAAAAAGTTAGTTAGACTTATACGAATGTGTCTAAATGGCTCAACGAGTAGGGTGCGTGTAGGCAAACAGTTTTCAGACACTTTTGAAATCCAGAATGGGTTAAAGCAAGGAGAAGCACTATCTCCTCTACTATTTAATTTTGTACTAGAGCATGCCATTAAATCTTTAGAGAATGAGGAAGGCTTACAACTGAATGGTATTAATAAGCTGTTAGTTTATGCTGATGATGTAGTACTACTGGCCGATAGCGAGGAGATACTAAAGGCCAACACGCACACAGTATGAGTAACACTAAGAAATTAGGACTGGAAGTAAATATCAGTAAAACTAAATATATGGTCACACGTAGAAATACATTATATAATGGAAATGGACAGCTAATGACAAATGAGGGAAATTTTGAGGAATTGGCTGAATTCAAATACCTAGGAACAATAATCACAAATAGGAATGAGATGCACAAAGAAATTAAACATAGGCTCAATTCTGGAAATGCATGCTATTATGCATTGCAGAGACTTTTGATGTCCCAACTCCTTTCAAAAAACGTTAAGCTGAAAATATATAAAACTATTGTTCTACCAGTTATATTATATGGGTGCGAAACATGGACTCTTACTTTAAGGGAGGAAAGGAGATTACGAGTATTTGAGAATAAAGTTCTTAGGAAACTTTTTGGACCGAAGAGAGATGAACAGACAGGTGAATGGAGAAGACTACATAACAATGAACTACATGGTCTTTATAGGAAGCCAGATATAATAAGAACAGTTAAGTCCCGTAGACTGCGATGGGCAGGACATGTTGCGCGTATGGGGAATGAAAGACGTGCATGGAAACTTCTTGTAGGAAAGCCAGAAGGAAAACGCCCAGTTGGTAGACCAAAAATGAGGTGGGAGAACAACATTAACTATGATTTGATTGAAGTAGATTATACAGGGAATGATTGGAAAGCATTAGCTCAGGATAGGGATGTATGGAGAGCTTATGTCCGTGCGGCCATGAACCTACGGGTTCGATAGTGCCAGTGAGTAAGTAAGTATCACCACAGAAACAATATTTTTTTGTAGATATTAATATTCAGATTTTATACAGTAGTTTGGGATAATTATATTATTGATATAAAATTTAGTATTGTTATTATTATTTATTATTTTTATTATAATAATTACAATAATTATTATTGTTATTATTATTATTATTATTATTATTATTATTAGTATTGAATGCACTTATTTAGGAAAAAAATTAGACCATTCAGGCGATAACACAGTGGAAATTAAAAATAGAATCGCACAAAAAAAAACAAGCAATAAATGCTTTAAACTCTGTTTGGTGGAGCAAAATTATTACAAAAAATAGAAAATTACAAATATATCGAACCATAATTCAGAGCATTTTAACATATGGTGCTGAAGTCTGGCAAATTCCTACCAGGGAAATGAAAATAATTTTAAGTACAGAAATGGATGTTTTAAGAAGATCAGCTGGAAAATCTGGAATGGATAGAATACGAAATAAAGAAATAAGGGAAATTATGGGTGTACAAGAGGAGCCGGACATCATAGACATCATAGAAAAAAAAAGATTGCAGTGGTATGGTCATGTCAAACGAATGCCAGAGCAAAGATTGCCAAAAATTGTTATGGAATGGATCCCAATGAAAAGGAGGAAGATAGGAAGACCGAAGAAAACTTGGATAGAAGGGGTACAAGCAGCTATGAATATCAGAGGAATGGAGGAAGATCAATGGATGGATAGAGAGGAATGGCGTTTGGTTTCCGGAAGACGGCGGCAGCTGCCATGATACCGGATGATGATGATGATTATGATTATTATTATTATTATTATTATTATTATTATTATTATTATTATTATTATTATTATTATCCACCACTGTGGTTTCGAGGTAGCGTGCTGCCTTGTCACGCAGCGGGCCCCGGTACGTTCCCCGATCGGGACAGTTTTTCTGGGTGAGGTTTTTATCGGTGTTTTTCCTCACCTGTAAGACAAATGTCAGGAAAATTTTAAGGCCCAAACGGTCCCCGAAATCATATGGCCGTCATCACCAACATCATCATCCTTATCATTATCATTATCATCAACACCATCATCCTTCATCGGTGTGGAAAGCAACGGGAAGCTACCACATCTACAATTCCCTAGTAAAGCAGCAAGCGTAGCATGAAAATGCTATGATTGCAGTGAAGGACCAGCCTTCGGGCAGAATTACTATGGGTTATTATTATTATTATTATTATTATTATTATTATTATTATTATTATTATTATTTGAGATCCCAGCAGAACTGATAAAATCAGGGGGAGAAGAATTGATGGACAAGATACGCTGGTTGCTTAGTATGATTTGTGAAAAAGAAGCTCTTCCAGATGAATGGAAGGAATCAATTATCGTACCAATTTATAAGAAAGGAGATAAAACTGATTGCAACAACTACAGGGGCATCTCATTACTTTCAACTTCCTACAAAATTCTAACAAATATATTAGGAAGCAGACTTACTCCCTATATTGATGACATTCTAGGAGATCATCAATGTGCATTTAGAAGAAACAGGTCTACAACAGATCAGATTTTTAGTATAAGACAGATTTTAGAAAAGAAATGGGAATATAATGGTACGGTACATCAACTATATGTAGACTTCAAAAAAGCATATGATTCAATTAAGAGGGAGAAGTTATATAGTATCCTGCTGGAGTTCGGAATTCCTAAAAAGTTAGTTAGACTTATACGAATGTGTCTAAATGGCTCAAAGAGTAGGGTGCGTGTAAGCAAACAGTTTTCAGACACTTTTGATATCCAGAATGGGTTGAAGCAAGGAGATGCACTATCCCCTCTACTATTTAATTTTGTACTAGAGCATGCCATTAACTCTTTAGAGAATGAGGAAGGCTTACAACTGAATGGTATTAATAAGCTGTTAGTTTATGCTGATGATGTAGTACTACTGGCCGAGAGCAAGGAGATACTAAAGGCCAACACGCACACACTATTGAGTAACACTAAGAAAATAGGACTGGAAGTAAATATCAGTAAAACTAAATATATGGTCACACATAGAAATTCAGTATATAATGGAAATGGACAGCTAAGGACAAATGAAGGAAATTTTGAGGAAGTGGCTGAATTCAAATACCTAGGAACAATAATCACAAATAGGAATGAGATGCACAAAGAAATTAAACATAGGCTCAATGCTGGAAATGCATGCTATTATGCATTGCAAAGACTTTTGATGTCCCAACTCATTTCAAAAAACGTTAAGCTGAAAATATATAAAACTATTATTCTACCAGTTATATTGTATGGGTGCGAAACATGGACTCTTACTTTAAGGGGGGAAAGGAGATTACAAGCATTTGAGAATAAAGTTCTTAGGAAAATTTTTGGACCAAAGAGAGATGAACAGACAGGTGAATGGAGAAGATTACTTAACAATGAACTACATGGTCTTTATAGGAAGCCAGATATAATAAGAACAGTTAAGTTGGTAGACTGCGTTGGGCAGGACCTGTCGCGCGTATGGGGAATGAAAGACGTGCATGGAAACTTCTTGTAGGAAAGCCAGAAGGAAAACGCCCAGTTGATAGACCAAGAATGAGGTGGGAGAACAACATTAACTATGATTTGAGGGAAGTAGATTATACAGGGAATGATTGGAAAGCATTAGCTCAGGATAGGGATGTATGGAGAGCTTATGTCCGCGCGTCCATGAACCTACGGGTTAGATTGTGCCAGTGAGTATTATTATTATTATTATTATTATTATTATTATTATTATTATTATTATTATTATTATTATTATTATTATTATTATTATTAGGCTTTTGAATTTATCGGGGTGGAATGAGACTCCCACATAATATACAGGCTATTGTACAGGGTGGACCGCTCGAATGGACCTAATTTCAATTGCTTGTTACTGGCAAACGGTTGAAGATAGAAACTTAAAACAACGTTCATATTACAGAAAAAACTCACCAAGTTTTGATATCCAGATCACCACATCTCTATATGAGCCCCAGCAGTCACTGTGACGATATCAAAGCGATGAACAATTTCTTGCCAAGTACGTTGGAGTATGTCTTCTGGAATGTTCTCAATAGCCTCTATGATGCGCTCACGAAGATCACGAAGGTCTTTGACTGGGGTGGTGTAAACTTATCTTTGACATAGCCCCAGAGAAAGGAATCCAGTGGTGTTAAATCGGGGAGATCTCGGGGGCACCGCGATTGGTCCTCCCCTACCAATCCAACGGCCAGGGAAAATGTTGTCCAAAGTCGTACGAACTTCATTGGACCAGTGGGGAGGAGCACCATCTTGCTGGAAAACGATGTTAGGCGCTGCAGTTGTTCAATTTGTGGAAAGAAGAACTGCTCCAGGCATGTCAAGATATGTGGTACCACGAACAGTTTTCTCGGCGAAGAAAAACGGTTCCAATGACCTTATTATGTGACAAACTGCCACCAAACATTCATCTTCGGACTATCACGAACATGCTCTTGAATAGCGTGAGGATTCTCCGATCCCCAGATCCGCACATTATGCCGGTTTACCTGCCTGACAAATGGAAAGTGGCTTCGTCCGAGAAGGAAAATCTTGGTCATGAAGTCAGGATCAGCGCCGAGACGGTCCAGCATCGTATTGGCGATTTCCACTCGTTTCGGCATGTCATTCGGCTCCAGACGTTTGCACTAACTGCACTTTATATGCGTGCAGTTTGAGGCGTTTGTGGACAATCCGTTGTAATGTCGATTTTGGTATTTGAAGTTCCCGCGAAGCTCTTCTTAATGACTTCCGGGGGCTTCGCTCAAATGCGGCTTGAACATTTGCTACCATTTCATCGGATGCTCTGCGACCACCACCATGCTTCTTCAACACAGATCCTGTAGCTAATAATGTATCACGCCACTTCTTTATGCTTCTAGCAGTTGGAGCATCACGGGGTTAAACACAAGCCCGGTAACTCCCTTTGAACTCTAATGATTGATTAAACTCCGCATACCACAAAACAGCTTGCGCTTTCATCTGCGGAGTCGCCATTTTCACAAACAATTAAATCTAAGAACGAGAAACGTATCTTTGTGCCATCTACCGACAGGATTCGAAACTTGGTGAGTTTTTCTGTACTATGAACGTTGTTTTAAGTTTCTATCTTCAACCGTTTGCCAGTAACAAGCAATTGAAATTAGGTCCATTCGAGCGGTCCACCCTGTATAAGGAAACCCTAAGTTGCGAGTTATTAGTCGGCAAGGGCCGCTGGCTCTGCAACCTAACATTAACATTTAGAACTAAGTTATGAATAGTCTGTAGACTGGAGCGAGTGGTGTTTAGTTCATGCTGTCAAATAGGGTTCAAGTATGCAAATAAATTTATTATTATGATATGGAAGGACATTACATTTTTTCCAGAGGCTCTAATTTGATCTTGAGTCCTTTTACGACCCAAAGATCTTCCTACTCGGGACCGGTGACTAAAAGTTCCTGCTAGAGAACTTGTTACTTACATTTTCTCATCAAAAAAAAAAAAAAATTCATCCACCAATGGCAGGGTTCGAACACGCGATCTCTGCATAACCGAGGAAAGGAACTTTACCTCTAGGCTACGAAGAGCGCTGCTGTTATGCAACACGATGGCAAATCCAACTATACTGAATTGTTTTGGGTGTGTATAAAAAAGTTTTAATCTCATGTATCATACAGGATACAAAGGGACCGTGTTGAGTAGTTTAATAAAAAAGGTAGATTTTTATACATTTAGAGTACCAGAGAAAATACTCTTTCATAGATTTTAATTTTTAATTTCTTATGCATTGTTCTTGGATGACTGTTTTAATATTGTACTTACTTACTCACTATCTCACCGGCACTATCGAACCCGTTGGTTCATGGCCGCGCGGACATAAGCTCTCCATACATCCCAATTCCTGAGCTAATGCTTTCCAATCATTTCCTGTATAATCTACTTCCTTCAAATCATAGTTAATGTTATTCTCCCACCTCATTCTTGGTATACCCAACTGGGCGTTTTCCCTCTGGTTTTCCTACAAGAAGCTTCCATCCAAGTGTTTCATTCCCCATACATGCAACATGTCCTGCCCATCGCAGTCTACGAGACTTAACTGTTGTTATTATATCTGACTTCCTATAAAGACCATGTATTTCATTGTTATGAAGTCTTCTCCATTCACCTGTCTGTTCATCTCCCTTTGGTCCAAAAAATTTTCCTAAGTACTTTGATCTCAAATACTTGTAATCTCCCTTCCTCCCTTAAAGTAAGAGTCAATGTTTCGCACCCATATAACATAACTGGTAGAATAATAGTTTTATATATTTTCAGTTTAACGTTTTTTTTGAAAGAAGTTGGGACATTAAGTAACCTTTAATAATTGTTTATTGTTGTTATTATCATAATCACAACTATTACCCTTATTATTATTGTTATTATTATCTTTATCATATACACAATTACTATCATTATTGTCATTACTATTACTATTATTATTATTATTATTATTATTATTATTATTATTATTATTATTATTATTATTATTATTATTATTATTACGTGAGGATATATTGGGACGGCTTTGAATTTTGTGGGGTGTGATGAGTCTTGCCTCATAAGATGTAAGGAGGAAAGTAAGTTGCGAATCATTATTCGGGAAGGGACGCTGATGCTGGATACTTTCCAGATACATCTAAGCACAGCTTTCTAGATGGATTATCCTGTCGGTGTTTCGATTCGAGAAATATCAAGATTGGGCTTTCCGTTAGTTTAGCCTTCGCATATAAAATGGATAGAAGTCGGTCGGTTGTTAGTCTTGTTCTGGATGTTTACCAAGGAAAGTATATGAAGGTAGGTCTGCTGAACAAGAAATCTGTGCAACTTCAGTTTGGAAGGTATTAATTTCAGTGATTATGTGAAAGCACCAATGGATTTGTTCGAATAATCATATTTGAATGAAGTTTTCACTATAATTTGGAGATATTTTCTCTGTCTGTTTAACACATGCCTTAAATGGGAGTCAAAGACATTTGACGTTTCAATGATTTTTACAATCAGTCACAGTTGTGTTACAACTTGATAATTATTTATTTCTGTTTATCATAATAAAGAAAACTCCTCCTTATTAATATCCTGAAACATGTCAGAGCATTATTTTGCAGTGACAGAGTCCCTAATAAAACAGCCGTATTTGGCTACTCAAAATCGATGTGGACAAAAATGTGTGTAGGAAACCCTGAATTGGGCATAAAAAAAGCATGAAGTGAGTAACCATTCAGGTCGCTCGATTGCGATTTCCAACTTGCTAAGAGTTGTAAAACAAGAACAAGAAGTCTTTAAAATGACCTGCTCATGTCAATGCAGCATTACTAAAACCCCAACTACCATCAAACGAAGGACACCATTCAGATATTGTGCACAGATTAAGAAACAACATGCCTACTACTTCGCCATCTACATTGAATATAACAAATAATGAACAGGTTCCTTCAAACTGCAAATTTGATAATTGTGTATTAAGTAATTGCGTTTTTAAATAATGATTTTACCGAGTTGTTTACTAAAAAAATAGATTAATAACCTATAATATTTGTTATAACAATTCCCTAGTAAAGCTGCAAGCATAGCATGGAAATGCTATGATTGAAGTTAAGGACCTGCCTTCAGGCAGAATTACTATGGATGGATTGGTTTATAAACATACAGTTTGATGTGTTTCATTTTTTCTCCTCCTCTAGGGTGCATTCTTAAAATTATTGCGATCCTATTTGAAATTCCCCCAAGAGAGATTTGTTTTATTTAGGGCCCCCCCATCACCCCCAAGGGTTACCTCGGGCATAACTGCCCTTATCCCCAGGTCTGCTCTATGTCACTAACTACTATCTAATCTTTAATGAATAAATAAACATAATACATACAGATTTAGGGTGTGTGAAGTGTAGATGTTATAAAAAGTAGATCCTGGGTGACACGAGGAAATCGCACGGGGTAACTAAAAATAATTTCGATATAAATTTATAATTATTTTTCTCTTTAGTTATTCCACTAAACATAAAGAACAAATTCCAGGTATCTAAGTACAGCAGTGCACTCCGGGTATTAGCTAGTGATATATATACTAAGCCGTATATTGCTGTCACCTAACATTAAAATTTGATATAAACATAAAGAACAGTTGTGATAAATCTCTACACTGGAGCGAGTGGCAAATGGTTAGTTCATGGTATCAAATAGAGATCTGGTAGGTAACTAAAGTATTATTTGGATAGGAAAGGCATATTAAATATTGCACAGTGGTTCTAGATTAGACTAGAGTTTTTTTACGACAAAGAAAAAATTCTGAAACGTTACCCACGTCTTGAAGTTCCTCCTAGAGGACTTATTTGGATTTTTTCATCCTAAAAAATCTCATTCAACTCGACCTGGTTTGGACAGTCGTAATTCACGGTGGTAGGAAAGCAATTTAACCCCTATACTATGGAGACAGACACTGCTGTGTAACATCATGATACAACCAACCATATTGGCATTGAGTTGTTTGGATTGTGAGAAAAACAAAACACTCATTATCATATAGGATACAAAGGGTCTCTACTGAATAGTTTAATAAAACAGATAGCATTTCGATATATTATCACCACAGAAACAATATTTTTTGTAGATATTAATATTCAGATGTTATACAGTAGTTTGTGATAATTATATTATTGTTATAATATTTAGTAATGTTATTATTATTTATTTCTTTATTATAATAATTACAATTACTATTATTATTATTAATATTATTATTATTATTACTATTATTATTATTATATTATTATTATTATTATTATTATTATTATTTATTATTATTATCCACCACAGTGGTTTCGAGGTAGCGTGCTGCCTTGTCACACAGCGGGCCCGGGTTCGATCCCCGGTCGGGACAGTTTTTCTGGGTGAGGTTTTTATCGGGGTTTTTCCTCACCTGTAAGACAAATGCCAGGAAAACTTTAAGGTCCAAACGGTCTCCGAAATCATATGGCCATCATCATCAAACTTATCATTATCGTCATCATCATCCTTGACCGGTGTGGAAAGCAACGGGAAACTACCACACCTACAATTCCCTAGTAAAGCTGCAAGCATAGCATGAAAATGCTATGATTGCAGTGAAGGAACTGCATTCGGGCAGAATTACTATGGATGGATTATTATTATCATCATCATCATCATCATCATCCAGGGATTAAGCCTGTTGGCTCGTTCCGGTTTCATGAAAGCTAGAATTGTTAAAATTGTTCAGACCATCTTCTGTGTGGGAGACCAACATTTCTCCTTCCTCACGGTTTATATTTTAGCAATAATTTTGGAAATCTTCCTTCTGGTATTCTATCAATATGTTCTTTCTAGTCGTTCCTATATTTAATTATTCGGTCTGTAAGTTTGAAAATATTTTGTTCCTTTCTTATATATTCATTTCTTTTCTTATCCAGCAGAGTATATCCTGTTATATTATTATTATTATTATTGTTATTGTTATTTTTTATTGTCATTGTCATTGTCATTGTCATTCTCATTGTCATTATCATTATCATTATCATTATTATTATTATTATTATTATTATTATTATTCGGCTTTTGAATTTATCGGGGTGGAATGAGACTCGCCACATAATATATAAGGACACCATAAGTTGCGAGTTATTAGTCGGGAAGGACCTCTGGCTCTGCCACCTAACATTAACATTTAGATCTAAGTTATGAATAGTCTGTAGACTGGAGCGAGTGGTGTTTAGTTCATGCTGTCAAATAGGGTTCAAGTATGCAAATAAATTTATTATTATGATATGGAAAGGACATTACATTTTTTCCAGAGGCTCTAATTTGATCTTTAGTCCTTTTACGACCCAAAAATCTTCCTACTCGGGACCGGTGGCTAAAAGTTCCTCCTAGAGAACTTGTTACTTGGATTTGCTCATCATAAAAAAAAATTCATCCACAATGGCCGGGTTTGAACACGCGATCTCTGCATCCCGAGGAAAGTAACTTTACCTCTAGGCTACGGAGAGCGCTGCTGTTATGCAACACGATGGCAAAACCAACTATACTGAATTGTTTTTGGTGTGATAACAAGTCTTAATATCATGTATCACATAGGATACAAAGGGACTCTGTTGAGTAGTTTAATAAAGGAGGTAGATTTTTATACAGTTAGAGTACCAGAGAAAATATTGTTTCATAGATTTTAATTTTTAATTTCTTATGCATTGTTCTGGGATGACTGTTTTAATATTGTAACATTTAATAATTGTTATTGTTGTTATTGAGTGGTAGACAAGGCCTTAAGGCCTTAACTCTGCCAGGTAAAATAAAGCTATTATTATTATTATTATTATTATTATTATTATTATTATTATTATTATTATTATCATAATCACAACTATCGCCCTTTCTCTTATTGTTATTATCATTATTATTATCTTTATCATATACACAATGACTATCATTATTGTCATTAATATTATTATTATTATTATTATTATTATTATTATTATTATTATTATTGTGAGGATTTATTGGGACGGCTTTGAATTTTGTGGGGTGGAATGAGTCTTGCCTCATAAGATATAAGGAGAAAGTAAGTTGCGAATCATTAGTCGGGAAGGGACGCTGGTGCTGGATACTTTCCAGATACATCTAAGCACAGCTTTCTAGATGGATTATCCTGTCGGTGTTTCGATTCGAGGAATATCAAGATTGGGCTTTCCGTTAGTTTAGCCTTCGCATATAAAATGGATACAAGTAGGTCGGTTGTTAGTCTTGTTCTGGAAGTTTACCAAGGAAAGTGTGTGAAGGTAGGTCTGCTGAACAAGAAATCTGTGCAACTTCAGTTTGGAAGATATTAATTTCAGTGATTATGTGAAAGCACCAATGGATTTGTTCGAATAATCATATTTGAATGAAGTTTTCACTATAATTTGGAGATATTTTCTGGGGCTGTTTAACACATGCCCCAAATGGGAGTCATAGACATTTGACGTTTCAATGATTTTTACAACCAATCACAGTCGTGTTACACTTCGATAAGTATTTATTTCTGTTTATCATAATAAAGAAAACTCCTCCTTATTAATATGCTGAATAGGCCAGATCATTATTTTGCAGTGACCGAGTCTCTAATAAAACAGCCATATTTGGCTACTCAAAATCGATGTGGACAAAAATGTGTGCAGGAAAACCTGCATTGGGCATAAAAAAAGCATGAAGTGAGTAACCATTTAGGTCGCTGAACTGCGATTTCCAACTTGCTAAGAGTTGTAAAACAAGAACAAGAAGTTTTAAAAATTACTGCTCATGTCAATGCAGCATCACTAAAACCCCAACTACAATCAAACGAAGAACACCATTCAGATATTGTGCACAGATTAAGAAACAACATGCCTACTACTTCGTCATCTAGGCCTACATTGAATGTAACAAATAATGAACAGGTTCCTTCAAACTGCAAATTTGATAATTGTGTATTCAATAATTGTGTTTTTAATTAATGATTGTTCCGAGTTTATTACTAAAAATAAATTAATAACCTATAATTTTGGTTATAATATAGTTTGATGTGTTTCATTATTTTCTTCTCTAGGGTGCATCCTTAAAATATTGCGATCCTATTTGAAGTTTCCCCACGAACGGGAACGGTGAGTTGCATCCCAGAACCAGAAAATCTCGCCAATTGCGGCCCAGGTGAGTTCGCTGGGTAAGTGAGTTGCGGCCCAGGTAAGTTCGTTGGGTACGTAAGTTGCGGCCCATGGGTGGTGTAGTTACGTAGGTTGTTGTAGAGAATTTAAGGAGGGAGTAAATGCTGGAATAGAAATCCAAAAGTTCTGCTTCTGACTTCACTATGTTAATTAACTTCAAATTTGAATTCAAAATTTAAACTGGGGCTAATGAATTTTACAGGAACCCGGGATTCTACCTATTAAGGAGGACCTAAATGGATCGCTCACCACCAACACTTAAGTGATGGCCGCAGAGCTTTCCATCTATCTATCTCAGAGAATTTAAGGGTGACCAAATCCATGTCAAAGTGCCAGAAGCAGAACTTTTGGGTTCCTATTCCAGTATTTACTCCCACCTTAAATTCTCTACAACAAATATTTTGGGATAACTGCTTGAGAAAAGGTTATTCAGTTTCTTGTGAAATGATTCAAAACTGTATACCCCTAACGATAGGACATTTATTCTGGCCGCAACTCACGTACTCCAAAAAGCTACCCGGGCCGCAACTCACGTAGGCCTACTCCAAAAGCACGCCGGGCCGCAACTGACGTACTTAAAAGGTAAACAGACCATATTGGACGCAACTCACATCATCCCCCCACGACAGATTTGTTTTATTTGGAGCCTCACCACCACCCCCGGATTACCTCGGGCATAATGCCCTTATCACCGGGTCTGCTCTATTTTCCTAACTACTATCTAATCTTTATTGCATAAACAAACATAATACATACATATTTAGGGTGTGTGAAGTGTAAATGTTACATAAAGTAAAACGTGTAGTTTGTTTGTTTGTGTTTGTGAGTTTGTGTTTAGTGATACATAAAATAAATATACATAATACTTAAAGTAATGATAATTGTTTTGATGATACGTGATGTGAGAGTAATTGTGTTGTGTTTGTTTGTGTTAGTGTGTTAGTGTGTGTGTATGTAATTTGTGTTCGCTGCTTGTTTTTGTTTTTGTGTATATATGTATGTGTGTGTGTGTGTGTGTGTGTGTGTGTGATTGTGAATATGGGAATGTTAATGACGGATCATTCTTCTTCTGCTTTCTTCTTGAATTCTTAATCGTAGAACTTTACCGATGTAGCGTGTGATTGCTTTGTATGGTTGCTTCCTTGTCCAGTACTCCGGGGGCGGCGACCAGTGGACACCTCCCTCCAAGCCTGCAAACTCGAGTTCCCTTCTGAATACACCGTACTTAGTGCAATGATATATGTACATGAGTGACGGTGTCCTCTTCAGGGTTGTTGCAGTTGCACACTGCTGTTTCGGTGAGTCCTCTCTCAAATATTGTTACCCTTGAAATGCCCATGCCCGGACCAGCAGTTGAGTCGCGTTGTGGTTCGGCACTAATCGTGGCATGCGCATTCTCGCTCGTACTCTAGGAAAGAATTCCTGAGATTGACGACCATGCTGTTCTTGTTCCCATTGCTGTTGCCATTTTTCCTCAAGGTGAGCATCGATAATTCTATAGGTTGCGTCCCGTTCATCTGGTTCTGTGTAAAGCTCGGGGGTGAGAACTACCACTTCAATGTAGATTGGAAGTCCTCTACGCAGCCTGTAGCGATGTATTCGACTTTCAAATATGAAGATCGATGAGAAGTACTTCTGCTATCACAGGTAGGCAAGCTCGCGATAATGTGTTGTATGCTTTGGTGACCCGAATGAGAACTTGTTGTGCTGCTAGTAGCTTTCTTTTCTGATTGTTGTTGAGCTTACGAGCCCATCCATGGGCAGCATAGGCGCAGATTTGTTGGTAGAGCGTCTTATATAACATTAGACTGTTGACAGTTTGATATCTCCAGTTCTGGCCACCAAGTTGTGTCATTCCACGGAATAGCCTTTTTGCCTTTCCTGTGATGTTCTCTATGTGCGCATCGATCCTCATATTCGTTTGTATGCTCACCTCGAGGTACTTGGTGACTTGTACAAATCGCAGGCCCCTCTGCTCGATTCTGATAGTGGGCGGTCGTTTGGGATGTAGTTTTTCCTTTGAGTATCGTTCCGGTGGTTTTGCGGGTACACAGGGTTTGTTTATTATCCGTTTTCCACTGGGCTAGATGACAATAAATAACATTATATGAACAAGTTGCAGTGGATGAAAAATGAAACAATGATTTTTGAATAAACAACTTAAATTTTATTCGTTATATAGTCGTGAAAATGCCACTCTTGATTTCCAAATCCTCTAGATAAATTTGAAATCTCTCGTGGCATTACTTATGACAATTAACGTATATAACATATTACCGTACGTACTGTAATGCCTAAGATGAAAGAGGAGCATCGATGCACTAAAAAAATACCTTTATGGACGCTTAATTTGCTTACGCAGCCTGAACGATAACAGATATACCAAATTAATGTACACAGAATTGAATATCTTAAGAAAATCTACAAAAAGTCCGCGACAGCATATGTTTATCTTTTACAGATAACCCACAATAATCATGTTTGTCTTTCAGCTCGTTGATGCCAAGTAGAACAGTATATGTATATTCCCGGGAACGCTAAATAATCAGCACTGAGTATTTAAAATTATTACGAAATTAATGTATAATTACTTTTATTTCCACTTATTCAACTAAACAATAAAACACATTTTATTTATTTAAGCGCAACAGCGCACGCCGAGTATTATTAGCTAGTGATTCATGTTATATTGCTGCCACGTAACCCTAACAATAAACATGAAAAACAGTTATGATTAGAATCTAGACTGGAGCGAGTGGTTTGTGGTTACTTGATGGTGTCAAATAGAGATCTAGTAGGCAAATAAAGTATTACCTGGAAATGAAAGGGCCATTAAATTTTGCCATAGGCACTAATTTCATATTGAGTCCTTTAAACATCCAAAATAATCTTCCGAAACGGGACACATGTCTTAAATATCCTCCTGGAGAACATCTTACTTGGATTTTCTGGTCCTAAAAAAATCGGCGAACTCGACAGGGTTTGAACGCTCGATCTCCGTGCCCAAAGGAAAGGAATTTAACCTCATGTCCACGGAGACCGATGTTGTTATGTATCATTATGATAAAACCAACTATAATGATATTGAGTTGTTTGTAGTGTGAGAAAAACATTAATAATCTCATGTATCCTATAGTATACAAAGGGTCTCTATTGAATACAATAATAAAAGAATAAGCTTTTTGATGCATATAGAGTACCACCGAATATACTGTTTTATAAATAATAATAATTCTATCTTTATGCAATGTTTTAGGTTGACTACATTAATGTCGTAACATTTTATTATTATTGATATTATTATTATTTTAATCACAATTATTTTCATTATTGATATTCTTCTTCTTCTTCTTCTTTCTTCTTCTTCTTTATTATTATTTTATTTTATATTATTATTATTATTATTATTATTATTATTATTATTATTATTATTAATATTACATATAGTGATGTATATTGTGACGGCTTTTGGACTGTGCGGAATGGAATGAAACTCGCCTCAAAAGGTATAAGGAAATCATGAGTTGCAAGTTTTTAGTCGGGAAGATTCGTTCGCGATAGGGTGCTTTCCAGATGCATCTAGGCAACGCTATCTAGATGGATCGGCCTGTCGGTGTTTGGATTCGATAAATATCAAAACTGGCTTTTATATAGTTTGATGCCCTCACATATAAAAGGTATACAAGTCGGTAGAATGTAATTGGTGGTCCTTGATGTTGACCAACAAATTGAGTATAGCTAGGTCTTCTGAACAAGACAACAGTGCAACAGCAGTTTGGAAGAAATTAACTTTAGTGAATCTGTGAAAACAATCAAGAGATTTGTAAGAATAATCATATGTGCTTGTAAAGTGAAATATTATGAAACAATGTAAAGATTCGATATGATTAGTGGTAAACGTTGTTACATTATTAAAGAAAATTTATCGGCTCAACTGCATTTCTACTTATGCTTGATTTTTCAGTTTATTATGCAAACTATAGCTCTTTTTCTGTATTTACTAACATTATTTAATATGTTAAACTTTTTCAAACAATTTTAACATTATTAGACAATTTTTAAGCATTTATTTTAAATACGCAAATCACAATATTATGTCACCATCAGACAATGTTTGTGATGCTAACTGCTATTTTCTCCACAGAGTATATTACTTAGTCTATGATTTTTCTATCGCTGGTTATGGGTTATCGCTGGTTGGATCTGCGTTAGGGAATGATAAGTAAGTCTACACCCATTTTTAATATACGTTTGGTAATTTTAATATTATTAATATTTTTTAACATAGATTTGGGGATTTATTGGCAAAGATTGGTCATTTAAATTTCATAGCGACATGCTGCCATCTAACATAAGATTTTTGAACTTTAGTACTATATCGACAGTAATCGAGGATGATAATTAATATGTGGTTCGATTGTGGGTCATCGCTGGCTCTATAAACTCTAGCGCATGCACACTGTTGTTCTATAGGACTTTGAAAATATTTCACGCAAGTTTAAGTGCAGTTTTTCCAATTTATCTGTTTCAACGTTACCGATGCCCTTGACATTATTATTATTTTAATAGTTTTATTGTTGTTGTTATTATTATTATTACTATTATTATTATTACAGGTTGAATCCATCTCGAACATAAAGTGCGTGTTATTTTGAAGAATGTGGTCCGCAATAAAGAACGAGAGAACATGAGGTAGGTTGAATTAGTGTAGAATAAGGTAGCATGTTTTAGGCACGTACAAAAGGTGATTACGTCATGGTACCGGTGTTAGGAAAATGTAGTGATCTATCCTAGTGAAAAATTTATAAATTAGAAAAAAAAAAGTTTTAATTTTTTTATGTTTAGACGACGGATGCGCAACTCATCTGAATTAGGGAAGAAACTTAAATAGGCCTACCCCATCTAATACTGTGGCTTAATTAAAATTTTTCTACGAGGTCGGTGTAGAATTTCATTACTAGGTCGTTCTATACTGTTGTTATCTTGTAGAATATAGGTAAACAATTCACCTCGGCCTTCCTCCACTGAAAGCATATTGTGTCATTTTAAACGCTTTATATTACCTTGACCTGTATCTATCTATGTAACGGAATCTTTCAACGCGATTTTCACCCAATTGAAATGATTGGATCGATTTGAAACTTTACATTCTTGTAAAGGACCAATGATAATACAATATTTCATAATTGTTTTTCTAAATCCTGGCCAGAATCATCAGAAAAAAAAAGAAGTGTCTGTGTAATTATGTAACGGAATATTTCAACACGATTTTCACCCACTTAAAACCATTGGATCGACTTGAAACATCGTATACTTGTAAAGGACAAATGACAATACAATACTTTCATAACTTTTTTCTAAAATCAAGGCCAGAATCATCATAATCAGAAAATCAATAAATGTGTCTATGTTATTATGTAACGGAATATTTCAACCGATTTTCACCACACTTAAAATCATTGGATCGACTTGAAAATTTGTATACTTGTAAAGGACCAACGACAATACAATAATTTCATAAATGTTTATAAAATCCTGGCCAGAATCTGCAGAAATCAAAATAATAAAAAACCGGTACAATAGGTTTCGGACTTATCAACTTCTTACTCAATCGTTGTAAGAACTCAGTTGGTAGAGTGAAGGACTGCAGTGGTATATAATTTTAGTAATCCATAGGTCGCTGGTTCAAATCCGGCCCGGAGGATTTTTTAGAAGAGTATTACTTTTAGCTCATACTACAACAGTATCGAATTTAAAGGTATTTACATTTTTGAAAACCAAACTAATACATGAAAATAAATAATAGTTAAAAAACTTAAACAACACGCTTTATTGGAAAACCGAACTAAAAATGAAAAATAATTTTAATTTCCAACACGCTTGGGATAAAATTAAAGTGGACAACAAAACATCATCTCCAACTATCTAGAATAAAACTAGAGTTATCTACAAAAAAATAATTTTACCATCAAAAGCGTGTGGTGCTGATATCAATTAATATAGTTGCTAATAAACAGATAATGGTAAAAGTAAAGTCTCTAAGAAGGAAACATGAAAACCATAAAAAGCACCCCACGCTTTTGATGGTAAAATTATTTTTTTTTGTAGATAACTCTGGTTTTATTCTAGATGTGTTGGAGATGTTTTTTTTTTGTTGACCACTTTAATTTTATCCCAAGCGTGTTGGAAATTAAAATTATTTTTCATTTTTTAGTTCGGTTTTCTAATAAAGCGTGTTGTTTTAACTTTTTTTTAAACTACTATTTATTAAGAATAATATAATTGTTCCCTTTTATTTTCGGTGATAGATTGACGTTTCGGTGGATGTAGTTTGTGGGTGGTGTTAGGGGTCGGGCTCTGCAGTTGAAAGGACTTGAATAGGGGGATTGTAGTGCGGCACAAATAGAGCTTAATATCTGAAGAGACACTCGTCCAAGCACCACTCACACTGCTAAGCTTCAGATTCTCCCGCGACACAAAGCAGTGTTAACTGCAGCATTTCTCACTTACAGGAATCATGAAATATTTCATGATGTTTCTAGACACAGAGTGCACGAAAAGAGAGTTACTCCGCCGTACGATTTTTACCTGAAAGATGAAATAAACATAACAATTTACTGGCGTGAATCGGGCTTCAAAAGTCTGACTTTCCACCATCAAAATTTCCGCTTTCAATTTGGATTGTACAGATGTATTATCAATTCGTTCAAGATCCCGGTATTAAATACGACGTGAACATTTCAAATCACTCGTAAAATATCGCTTTCAATTCTTGTAATTTAAATCATCATCATCATCATCATCTTAAGGCACAACTTCAAAAGTGAAAATTTGACCTTCTCAACAATCCTCCTCCATGCCAATCAGTCTCTTACCATATTCAAAACTAGTCACTTTCATTTTCCTTAGATCGTTCATTGTGTCATCCTCCCATCTGATCTTCTGTCTTCCAACAGCCCTGCCTCCTATAGGTTTCCATTTGTAGAGTTTTTTTTGACCAGTCTCTGATCATCCATTCTTATCAAATATCCAAGCCAACCAATTCTAAGAGATCTTACATGGTATATTATATTCTTATTTTTGATTAATTTGTTTAGTTCGTTATTTGTTTTGATTTTCCAACAGTTATCAGTTCCTCTATTTGGTCCAAATATTCTTCTTAAAATTTTTCTTAAAAAATTAGCAATTTCTGTTTTATTGTTTCTTTTAGGACCCAAGTTTCACAAGCATATGTAACTACGAGGCTAATGAGTGATTTGTATAACCTTATTTTTGCAGTTTTTGATATTAATTTGCTTTTAAATAAGGTCTATTTGCAAAATAAGCTTTATTCCCATTTACCAATCTTTCCTTAATTTCCTCTTATAATGTATTATGTCCGTTTACTTTGGTACCTAAGTATTTAAATGTTTCTACTGTGTTAATTTGCATGTCATCAATTTGTAGATTTTCCGATTTTCTATTGTGATTTCTACATTTTAAATATTTTGTTTTCTCTTGTGTAATTTTAATAACTGTAGTTATTAGGCTATGGATTTGTAGAGGTTATTTTGAAAAGGTCTCTTGTCATTTTCGTAAATTTGTGGGAACCAATCTAAGGTCACTATTTTGCCAAAAAAATAGAGAGTGAGTTTAAATGTAATAAGTTTTAATGAATTTCCTAGGGGATTCTAGGCCACTATGCCATCGACATAAATTAAAAAAAATAATACACAATTTATTGTTACAGTATATGAATAATTACTTAAGAGAAATATATATATATATATAAATTTTTACCATAAATTTGAGAAATGTTTAAAAATGAAGTGAGACGATGAGCTCAAAGTAACCTAAAATCACCAAAAAGATTCCAAAAATGTGAGAAATGCCTAAAAAACGAAGTGAGAAGTTGAGCTCAATGTAACCTAAAATTACCATAGGCCTATTTACAATTTAAACATTAGTCATTGCTCACAAAGAGTAGCCAATATAATTCCATCCATAGTAATTCTGCCCGAAGGCAGGTCCTTCACTGCAATTATAGTATTTTCATGCTATGCTTGCAGCTTTAGTAGGGAGTTGTAAGTGTGGTAGCTTCCCGTTGCTATTCACACCGGTGAAGGATGATAATGATGATGATAATGAAAAGGATGATGATGATGGCCATATGATTTCGGGGACCGTTTGGCCCTTAAAGTTTTTCTGACATTTGTCTTACAGGTGAGGAAAAACCCCGATAAAAACCTCATCCAGAAAAACTGTTCCGACCGGGGATCGAACCCGAGCCCGCTGCGTGACAAAGCAGCACGCTATCTCGAGACCACAGCGGTGGATCCAATATAATTAGAGAAACGAAAAATTAGAAACATTCAATTAATATGCTAAGACGACAGTTACAAAGAAAGAGATTTCAATGTATTTTAAAAGAAGCTAATCTCCCGGAGCCACTAAACTCTCGTGGTATTGACTTGCAAATTCTCTACAGGTTATGGAAAGACTACATAAATTAAATATGATGCCTGTTTACGTGTACATCAATAGAATCATCTTAAGTAATGCCACGAGTGATTTTCAATCTGTATAGAGGATTTCGAAATCAAGAGTGGCATTTGTTAGGACTACTCACAAATCATTACTTAAGTACAGTTATTTTAAAATATTTATATATCTAATGTAAACGGCGACGTTTGAAAACAAATGAGAAATGTTTGGTTATGTTTCATTTGTTGATCACTGCAATTTGATCATATTATTTATTGCCAAAATAATAGGATCGCAATATTGTAAGAATGAACCGTAGTGGAGGAAAAAATGAACCACACCAAACTGTATATTATATTCAACATTATAGGTTATTAATTTATTTTTTATGAAACAACTCAGTAAAATCAGTATTTAAAAATACAATTATTGAACACACAATTTGTTTTTTCTTTGGCATGGGTTCCCTGAAGTAGTCCGCGCCCGGAGAACCGAATGGGGGAATATTTGACCTCCGGAAAATACCCCAGTTGAACCCACGTCCGTATTTCTTGACGGTTGTATTTTACGATGAAATAGTGTCACTCTTTTGACCAAGGTACTTTTTTCGTCTATCTTATCACCTTCGTCCAGTCCGGCATGGGTAAACCCTATCGGCAGCAATGCTACCGCCGGCATAGCTCTCGGGATCATCTAAGCACGCAAGCCACTCCACCATGACAAGATAAAGCTACCACGGAGGGAGCTATTGGACTCTTACTTTAAGGGAGGAAAGGAGATTACGAGTATTTGAGAATAAAATTCTTAGGAAAATTTTTGGACCGAAGAGAGATGAGCAGACAGGTGAATGGAAAAGGCTGCATAAGAGTGAATTACAGGGTCATTATAGGAAACCAGATATAATGATATCAGTTATGTCTCGTAGACTGCGATGGGTAGGACATGTGGCACGAATGGGGAATGAAAGACTTGCATGGAAGCTTCTTGTAGAAAAACCAGAGGGAATACGCCCAGGTGGTAGACCAAGAATGAGATGGGAGAATAACATTAACTACGATTTGAGGGAAGTAGATTATACAGGGGATGATTGGAAAACATTGGCTCAGGATAGGGATATATATAGAGCTTATGTCCGAGCGGCCATGAACCTACGGGTTCGATAGTGCCAGTGAGTTAGTTAGTTAGTTTTTAAACATACAATTATCAAATGTGTAGGCCGAAGGAATCTGTTCATTATTTGCTATATTCAACTTATTTGTTAGAGTAAGCCATTGCAAAATAATGCTCTAACCTGTTCAGAATATTAAAAAAAAAGAGGAGCTTTCTTTATATTGGTAATCAAAATTCGATAATTATCGAGGTGAAACACGACCTAGATTGGTTGTAAATTAAAGTTTATTGAAACGTGATCGGTCATTGACTCCCATTTTGGGCTGGAGTTAAATAGTCACAGAAACATTCTAACAAACAAGTGAACAATAAGCTAATATTGTGTAGTAACTAGCTTAGTTTCTTATCCTAATTTGCCCAAAGTAACACTAACTTGCCATTTTAAAACAATTTGCCCATTTTTTCACCCTAACTTGTCCACTAACGTAGGCGGACTCCTGGGATTGAATCCACTTATATGTGAGTAAACTTGTTGGTAGTTGGCTCTAGCGGGAACATGTGTTATCACATTGCACAACATGACGCTAGGAGATTTGTCTTTCTATTGAATATCCTTGAGTAGCCAATACGTCAGTGGCGGCTCATAACCACATATTCGCAATAATAAATCTCGGACACGGTTTGTTTGCGGAACCATGTTTACTGGAACTTTCTTGCTTCTCTCTCTCTCTCTCTCTCTCTCTCTCTCTCTCTCTCTATCTCTCTCTCTCTCTATCTATCTTTGGGTTTTTCAGCTGCTGTCGTCTTCCCGTGTCAAACCTCCAAAGCCTACGATCTTGGGCATCTTCAATGCTTAGCCCTCTTGCTTGCATTACTATTCTCATATTTTCCTTCCATGTTAACTTTGGTCTCTCTCTGTTCTTCTTTCTGCTCGGTTGCCATAGATATAGTAGTTTCGGTCATCGCTCATCTTCCATTCTTAAAATATGCCGTAACCATTTTAATTCCTCCTCAATTCCTTGAATTATGCTTTCTTCTGCTTTCATTATGTTTCTAATTTCCTTAATTGTGACATGTTCTAATTTTGACTTTCTGCCACATCTGCGTAATTAATCCGCCATGGCCGGTCCAAAGCCCGGATGAGAAAGGAGGAGGGGGAAAGAGTAACAACCTCGTTAAAAACCCAGAGTTCAGTTGGCTCCGACTGATAGTACTCTGTAAGGGCCCCAAGCTAGGGTTACGGTGAAGACCTGAACGGCAGAGTCGGCGCAGAATGAGTCATTCAAGACGGCGTATTTGGCGGAAGAGGCAACCCTATCTATAAGGGAAATAGAGAAACGCTGCCTTGCGGTGAAGAGGAATCTTCAAAGTATATGGGAGGAAAATCCAGACAGAAAATTTCCCGGTCCTCCAGGTTAGGGTTTATGCTGCGGGTCAGCTCCCCACACATTAAAAGAAGCACGCAATGCTAAAAGACCAAACAAACCAAAGCCGAACAGAAAAAAAGAAAGAAAAACTTTCTTGCTTCTATTGTCATATAGTTTCAACCGTTTCAGTTTGCAATATAAATTTTGATACACCCTGTATACTTAACAATTCAATACAAATCAATTTATAAGTAATTGAAGAAAAATCTTCAACCGTTTCAGTTTGCAATATTAATTTTGATACACTCTGTATACTTAACAATTCAATACAAATCAATTTATAAATAATTGAAGAAAAATCTTCAACCGTTTCAGTTTGCAATATTAATTTGATACACCCTGTATACTTAACAATTCAATACAAATCAATTTATAAATAATTGAAGAAAAATCTTCAACCGTTTCAGTTTGCAATATTAATTTTGATACACCCTGTATACTTAACAATTCAATACAAATCAATTTATAAATAATTGAAGAAAAATCTTCAACCGTTTCAGTTTGCAATATTAATTTGATACACCCTGTATACTTAACAATTCAATACAAATCAATTTATAAATAATTGAAGAAAAATCTTCAACCGTTTCAGTTTGCAATATTAAATTTTGATACACCCTGTATACTTAACAATTCAATACAAATCAATTTATAAATAATTGAAGAAAAATCTTCAACCGTTTCAGTTTGCAATATTAATTTTGATACACCCTGTATACTTAACAATTCAATACAAATAAATTTATAAATAATTGAAGAAAGATCTATGCATACCTATATTGAAGGAGAGTTTGTCATCTTCTGTAGTAAATAAGAAAGATATATTTTAATTACATGTATTAACTACATTTGGCCACGGATCACTGGTGTTTATGTTCCTTGCATCCAGTTCCGAGGGACGCGGGTTCAAACCCGGTCGGGATTGATGGACTTTTAGGATGCAAAAGTCCAAGAGATAAGTCCTCCGAAAGGGATTTTAAGCTGTGGGTCCCGAGATTGAAGATTTTCAGGCTCGTAAAAGAACCAGAAGCCTGAATAAGGGCCTCTGTGCAAAATTTACATGTCTCACTGAGGCGATATGTCGACCCCATATCGCTCGTTGACATATTATGTGGATAAATAACTTACTTACTCACTGGCACTATCGAACCCGTAGGTTCATGGCCGCACGGACATACGCTCTCCATACATCCCTATCCTGAGCTAATGCTTTCCAATCATTCCCTGTATAATCTACTTCCCTCAAATCATAGTTAATGTTATTCTCCCACCTCATTCTTGGTCTACCAACTGGGCGTCTTCCCTCTGGCTTTCCTACAAGAAGCTTCCATGCAAGTCTTTCATTCCCCATACGTGCAACATGTCCTGCCCATCGCAGTCTACGAGACTTAACTGTTCTTATTATATCTGGCTTCCTATAAAGACCATGTAGTTCATTGTTATGTAGTCTTCTCCATTCACCTGTCTGTTGATCTCTCTTTGGTATGTGGATAAGTAAGCGCAACTAAATTAACTTATCTGAACCACTCTCACTAGGAAGCGCCCTAATCCTCACACGGAGAAGTACGATGTATATAGATGCATAGTATTAACTGTGTGTAAGTGTTGCCCTAGGAGTTTTGTTGTTATACCCGGTATGTTTTGAATACAGGTTCTGATTAAATTTTAACTTCGTAAATTATATATAGGGACGCGAGTTCAAACCGGGCCGTGGTCGATGTATTTTGGATGGAAGAATCCATGAAAGAAGTCCTTCGGGAGAGACTTTAAGTCGTAGGTCCCGAGTCTGGAGATTTTCAGGCTCGTAAAAGAACCACAAATCTGAATACAAAGGCCTCTGTGCAAAATTTTACCGATATTCCATCCATCCAAGCAATACCTCAGTTGCCTACTAGATGTCTCATTGAGGTGATTAGGTAACCACTTGTCACTCGTTGACATATGTAGATAAATATGCATAACTAAATTAACTTGATAAGAAACTCCCTCTAGAGAGCACCAATGTCCCCATGTGAGACATTTGGGTATATATATGTATATATATATATATATATGAAAAGAAAAATGAATGCTTGGGTCAGGATTTGAATCGGAGTCTCTAAACTCTGTACGCTTAGCGCTCTAACCAACTGAGCTACTCAAGTATTCCAACACAAACGTACAATTTTATATATTTAGTATTCTCAATTCACACAAGAGGTAGCGGGAAGTCGTTCCAACTGACATATATACGTACAGAAAATTGTGTATAATATATATATATATATATATATATATATATATATATATATATATATAGGTAGCGGGCCCGGGTCCGATCTCCGGTCGGGGCAGTTTTTCTGGGTGAGATTTTTATCGGGGCTTTTCCTCACCTGTAAGACAAATGTCAGGAAAACTTTAAGGCCCAAACGGTCCCCGAAATCATATGGCCGTCATCACCAACATCATCATCCTTATTATCATTATCATCAACACCATCTTCCTTCATCGGTGTGGAAAGCAACGGGAAGCTACCACATCTACAATTCCCTAGTAAAGCTGCAAGCATAGCATGAAAATGCTATGATTGCAGTGAAGTACCTGCCCTCGGGCAGAATTACTATGGATGTATATATATATACACACATATATATTAACAGGCCCATACATTGAAGATGATGGTGATGATGATGATATATATATATATATATATATCCATCCATAGTAATTCTGCCCGAAGGCAGGTCGTTAGCTTCCCGTTGCTTTCCACACCGGTGAAGGATGATGACGATGATGATGGCCGTATGATTTCTGGGACTGTTTGGACCTTAAAGTTTTCCTGACATTCGTCTTACAGGTGAGAAAAAAACCGATAAAACCTCACCCAGAAAAACTGTCCGACCGGGGATCGAACCCGGGCCCGCTGCGTGACAAAGCAACACGCTACCTCGAGACCACAGTGGTAGACCTATATATATACGTACAAAAAATTGTGTATAATATATATATATAATATATATATATATATAGATGGTATGATAAGAAAAATAAATGCCTGGACGGAATTCGAACCCGGATCTCTGAGTCTGTACCTCAGTGTGATATCCATTACACCTCCAGGCGAATCCAATTCAAACATTTATTTTTCTTATATATGTATTATATTCCCATTATTACTAGATGTCGCGAGAACTCAGTCATCACTGCCATCTAGTAGCTGACTATAACAAGTAAGCAAATATATATATATATATATATATATGTGTGTGTGTGTGTGTGTGTGTGTATTGATGTCCCATTAATCTTGAGCACCCGAAATAAGTTTGTACGTAAGTGCAAAATGAAAAATTGTTTTATAGAGTTGTCCAACTACGAGCGGAAATAATACTTAGGTGGTTATTAAACTCAAGGCGGGGTTATGTTTACTTCGAATTTATATGGATTACTAACGTTGTTGTTTTCTTTTATGACACTGGTGCGATTTTCTCTGCTAGTTGGCGTGTAATTAAGTACTCCAATATTTTTATTGATCGAAATAACCAACGTAACTTTAGTCTATCTTGTAACTAGTGTAAACGATATATAGATAGTAAATGGTCAGAAAAAGTCGATACATTTTATGTATGTATCGACAAATAAAGATAATAATTATTTATTTGGGAAAGGGATATAGTGTTATCCGTATGTTACATTTTTTTGAAAACAGGACAAATTATTCTATAGTGTAGTTCGCGTGGGGTGAGTAAATCCCGCTTGTCGAAGTGATAGCTTTTACAAGTTTACAGGGGGGGGGAGAGATTCTGAAGATGTGATTGGGCTTTGGCTCCTTGTTACTCACACTTGAGTTTTCTGACCACGTTTTTATATATCCAAGACGCTGGAACATTGTAGCCTTTACAAATATTTGCACTAGAAATAAAGGGTCAGTCCTTTGCTTCCCTAGTGAAACTATCTCTCTCAGAAACTCTATCTCTCAATTGGATATTCCCTTTTTTAACCTTGTTTCCATACTCTGTAGATGAGATTGAATTATTGGACAGAAAATAATTCTAAGAACCTCCTTTCCCAACTTCTTCTTCGTACTAGTTTATTTAATATTTTTTTCGGAATAAGTTGCATATTTATTTCTATAAAAATTGAGACCAATTTAAAGAAAACATCCAAGTTTTTACAACAGCAACAAAACTCTACTTTGTTACTTTAGAATTTAGCCTATATCATCCCTTAAGGCTAAATTCTGAAGTAAGAAAGTAAAGTTTTACATAATCCCTTAAGAACACACTACTAGATTATAAATTAATAATAGTTTTAAAAAAAACTAAAATAACACGCTTTATTAGAAAAGCGAACTAAAGAAGAAAAATAATTTTAATTTCCAACACGCTTGGGATAAAATTAAAGTGGTCAACAAAAAAATAATCTCTAACATATATAGAATAAAACTAGAGTTATCAACAAAAAGAAAATAATTTTACCATCAAAAGCGTGGGGTGCTCTATATCAATAAATATATTGGATAATAAACAGATATTGGTAAAAGTAAAGTCTCTGAGAAGAAAATGTAAAAAATCATAAAATGCACCACACGCTTTTGATGGTAAAATTATTTTCTTTTTGTTGATAACTCTAGTTTTATTCTATATGTATTAGAAATGATTTTTTTCTTGACCACTTTAATTTTATCCCAAGCGTGTTGGAAATTAAAATTATTTTACAATTATTTAGTTCGGTTTTCTAATAAAGCGCGTTATTTTAGTTTTTTAAAACTATTATTTATTCTTTATTTTATAGTTTTAATATTTACAGAATAAGATAAAAATGTAAATATCTTTAAATTCGATACTATTGTAGTATGAGCTAAAAGTAATACTCTTCTAAAAAAAAGTCCTCCCAGCCGGATTTGAACCAGCGACCTACTGATTACTGAAATTATACACCACTAGAGTTCACCGCTCAACCAACTGAGCTCTTACAACGATTGACTAAAAAGTCGACAAGTCCGCAACGTATTATACCAGTGTACATTTTTTCGATTTCCTGACGATTCTGGCCAGGATTTTAGAAACAAGTATAAAAATATTGTATTGTCACAGGTCCTTTACAAGTATACAAGGTTTCAAGTCGATCCTATAATTTTAAGTGGGTGAAAATCGCGTTGAAAAATTCCGTTACGTAGATACAGGTCAAGCTAATATAAAGCGTGTAAAAAGAGAAAAATCTTAAAAGAAATACATATGGAACCTTCTGAAAACAAAATTTTTGATTACAAGTCATGATGGATGCAACATGTTCATCGAATGGAGGATCACAGGATATCCAAGTATGTGTTAAGGTATCAACCTGCAGAAGAAGAAGAAGACCAGGATGTCCATTCAAAATACTTTTGGATGGTATATCTACTGAGGCCGAAATAGGTAAACAAATGACCCAAATCGTGATTGGACTTAAGGGCTAAGGCTTTCTGCCAGTTAACACTATAGCTCATGTAGGCCCCTTAGATGAGCAAACCCTAAAGAGTGATTTTTTCCATGGAGCGACAGGCCTAGAAGGTCCTTGGCATACCAGCCGGCTGCTGGCCTCACATCCACATGTGTCAATCACAGAGGTAGATATTCATCTACCCAGTGTACGGGTGACATATGGTCAGTATGTCGAGCCCCATCCGTATAGCTGGTTTCTCAACCTGGAACCGCTACTTATTATTGTAGCTACCCAAATGTCTCACGATGCTGGGTGGGCACCGGCCCCATACCGGCCGAAATACCAAGAAAAAATTTCTTCCTCCATGGAGACTCGAACCAGCGCAGGTTCCATAGCTCTGCTCGAAGGCTTCCTGCCTTAACCACTCGGCTACGGCGCGGGACTCAGAACTCCAAGCGCGACAGGCCTAGAAGGCCCTTGGCCTACCAGCCGGGTGTGGCCTCACATCAGCATGTGTAAGTCACAGAGGCAGACAATCATATAGCCAGTGCAGGGGGACTTGTGATCAGCATGTCGGATCCCCCAGTCGTTATAGCTGGTCCTCTCATCCTGGAGCCGCAATTTATTGTAGCTACCTCTGGGTAGCTACTGCTCGGGACCCAGCTCCGTGTGTCTGAAAGGAATTTGCTGTCTCAGCTGTTAATAGTATGAGAAGCAGAGAAGTGTACTTCCTCCCACTCCCCACACTTCACCCCGCAAACACACAGTGATTGGACTCGAGCTGTACAATAAGTAGCGGCTGCAAGTTGAGAAGACCAGCTATAACGACTGCCTCACGATGCTGGGTGGGCACCAGTCCCACAATGGCCGTAATTCCACAAGAAAATTCCTTCCTCCATGGAGACTCGAACCAGCGCAAGTCCCGTAGCTCTACGCCAAGGCTTCTTGCCTTAACCACTCAGCTACGGCGCGGGACCGAATGATTACTTGTCTATATTAATTGATAAGCTATTTTTGTTCCAGTTCACTGGATGTTAGAATTTCACCTTTTCCACTCTTTACTGTTGTTCTGTATTTGTCATTTTCTTCCATAGGTCCACGCTCCTTGCTCGACTCACCCGCTGTCTGAATGTGTCGGACCACCTAGTTTTCTGCCTGCCTACGCATCTTTTATCGTTTCTGGGGTCCCACACGGTTATCCTGTAGGCTTACCTTTTTCCCTCCACGTGACCATCCCACTGCCATTTGAGCCGTTCTGCTGTAGCAGTCGTGTCTCTCATGCCTGTCTTTCATCAAAAACCCTCTTTGTGAATTCTGTCCTTAATTGACATTTGCAATAACTTTCTCTCCATCTTTCTCTGGCATATCTGTACCATGCGCTTTATTTTCCTATTATATGACCAGATTTGGACGCCGTAGCGTAGTGGTTAAGGCACTGGGCTACAAGCCGGAGGGTCGAGGGTTCAAGTCCCGTTGGGGTCAGGATTTTTAAACTGACCCAAACCCTCTGGCGGCACTATGGCCCTGGGGTCGACTCAGCCTCTAACGGAAATGAGTACCAGACGCTTGTTCTGGGGTAAAGGCGGCCGTCACGCAGGGCTGACAACCCGGCTGACATCAAGTGCCGATTGTCTAGAAAAAGTGGGAGCCTTAACCTCCTACTACCCCAAAGGCCTCCTGAGGCCTGTTGTGGGATCACTTTACCTTACAGTAGAACTGGTAGCACACATTTCTCAAACATCTCTACTTCTAGGCTCATCCTCTGAGATGCATCTGTCAGGATGTGCTTCGGACTTCATATACATTCTTCTAGGCCTGTTCAATCCGTCTTTTAATCTCTTTCTAGATGTTTTTGTGAAATTATATGTTTTGACTCAAATATACATATTTCGATACGTATTATACAGTATGTAGGTATCTAAATTCTACACAACTGATGGATCTGTACATAACATTTATGAAGCAAATTGTATAATTAATTAACTCACTGACACTATTAGACCCGTAGGTTCATGGCCGCGTGTATACAAGCTCTCCATACGTCCCTATCATGAGCTAAAGTTTTCGAAACATCTCTGTATAATTTATCTCCCTCAAATCATGTTTAATATTTTTTCCACCTCATTCTTGGCCTATCTAGTGGCTGCTTTGTCCCTGTTTTTCCTACAAGGAGTTTCTATGCCCCACTTTCTCTCCCCATTCGTCCCAGATGTCCCGCCTATGGCAGTATACGAGATTTAACTGTTATTATTATATAGGGTTTCCCATAAGGATCATGTAACTCACTGTAGACTTTTCCATTCACGTGTGTGTTCGCCTCTCATTGGACTAAATTTTTCCTTTACAAAAACGAAATAAACATAATAAAGGAACACCGGATATACAAATCTCAAGAGAGAAACAATTAAGTAATTTATTATTTTCAGACAAACAGTTAATCATCTTAGATATAGAATAGAATTACAGAAAGATGGATTTAAACTGATAAAAATAGCAACAGAATTTTGGCTAACAATCTCTATAAATAAAACCAAAGCAATGAAATTTAAAGGTAGAAATCCAATAAGAAGAAAATAAGAATAAACATTGTTATCGACAATAAAATAATAGAACAATTGAATAATTCAAGTAAATGGGAAACTTAATATTGTATGAAGCAGAAAAGGACATGAACAACTAATTATTTGTTAATCACAGTGACCACTACTACAGGACATCGTATTCCATTAGCAATTGAACAGACCAGGAAACATTTTAAATGTGTTGAAACCCAACCCCTACACAAACGAATACTCAAAAGTAAGTAACCGGTTAGCCTCTATCTTCATCCATCCATCCATAGCAATTCTGTCGGAAGGCAGGTCCTTCACTGCAGTCATAGCATTTTCATGCTATGATTGCAGCTGTACTAGGGAATTGTGTAGTGTGGTAGCTTCCCGTTGCTTTCCACACAAGTGAAGGATGATGATGATGATGATGATAATGGTAATGATGATGGCCATATGATTTCGGGGACCGTTTGGGCCTTAAAGTTTTTCTGACATTTGTCTTACAGGTGAGGAGAAACACCGATAAAAACCTCACCCAGAAAAACTGCCCCGACCGGGGATCGAACCCGGGCCCGCTGCGTGACAAGGCAGCAAGCTACCTCGAGACCACAGCGGTGGACTCTATCTTTATGTTGCCACAAATTAGTTAAATAGTAGACATCTAAGTACTTGATTAAAGTCCTAGAAGGTGGGATAAAAATGGGTCTTTATTACTAAAATTTGACTAGTATTTAACCAAAAACAGATCAATACAAGTGGTGACAGTTCTAGTTTTTTTTTTTGCTCGACGAAATATTAAATCGCGGACTAGGATTGTAATCCAAAATACTCTTCTGACAAAACTTGAAAACAGGTATTTATTCCATTAATTTGAGTTTAATTTCAAAAAAGGTTTTTACGAATTTTTTTAAGTTAGTGGCAATGATTCAATACCAGTTAGATTAATGGAGATGGAACCGGTTCCGAAAAGTCATAACAGGTGTTTTAAAATCTTGTAATACTTTGAACACTCTGAACTTTACAACACATTAAAATTATGTAATTTTATAATATAATTTTATATAATGAAAATAATAGACTGCTATTACTGTTACAACCTATGGTGGTAATAATAATAATAATAATAATAATAATAATAATAATAATAATAATAATAATAAATGCCAGTGTCAACATTAGTATAGAGACCTTGAAATTACATAGTCACACATACATGTTGATGTTTAATATAATCAAGTATTTTACTAAACTTAACACATCTTAAATACATTTTTCAGAATTACAAAATACATTGCAATACTGTGGAGCAATAATACTCAGCAACAAAAAATAAACTTTGTTTTGTCTCAGAAAGAAAAACATGTGATTCTGATAGTATTTTTTCTCCTGAATTCAAATATGACATCAGTTTTTCTCCATCACGCAAGGTTTCCGAGAGAACAGGCATTTATATAATTTCGAACACTTTAATATTTTCTACGTTGGTAACTACACAATATTCGAACATTCAAACACGCCTAGAAGAAGTAAGAAATGACGATTTTCTGCTATATTTCGCCTGTGTAGCATCCCTCTTGACGGTCCAACAATAATCGGCCAGCATATTATGATTTCATTTGCCTTGATATCTCTTTTCCATAGCTGAAATATCCTGATGAAAGTGTTCCTCGTGCTCATCGCTCACTGCGCCAAGATTTTCCGGGAAGGAATCTACGTTTATTAAGATAAATAATTATTTAAATTCATTAGTTGAAATTGAAATAAAAAAAACTGTGGGTGATAGAGATATTCCCAATACGTATTTGAAAACACGATAAAAAAAACTGCATTAAGTACAACTATTGGTACTCATGAGACAAAAATCATGTTGTCCAGTGTAATAAGAGTTGTATCTGACTATTTTATGTATATTCTGATAAAAGACAGCTGATATGCCAATATAACCATATATAAACCCACTCCTTCTGTTTTAAACTAGACATTTATAGGTGAGAAAATACGATAATAATAATAATAATAATAATAATAATAATAATAATAAAAACATTAATAAAACATTCTGGACATTTTTTAAAAATAGTAACTTGTTCAATATTAACAGTTTAGTAAATAATATGTTGTTCATATAACATGTTTGCGTCCACAACACATTTTGCAAAATACGAATGGATGAATTGATATAAAGTAAAGTGAAGCGATCCCACTACAGGCCTTAGGAAGCCCTTGGGGTGGTAGGAGGTTAAGGCTCCCAGTTTTTCTAGACAATCGGCACTTAGTGTCAGCCGGGTTGTCAGCCCTGCGTGACGGCCGCTTTTACCCCCAGAACAAGCGTTTGGTACTCATTTCCGTTACTGGCTGAGTCGTCCCCAGGGCCATAGTGCTGCCAGAAGATTTTGGGTTTTTGTCATATATTTAAATTTAGGAATTGTGTGTGTATATATATATGTTATAATTAAATGTTTAACATTGAGCATTGCAAGCTTAATATGGTATGATAAGAAAAATAAATGCCTGGACGGTATTCGAACCCGGATCTCCGGGTTCGAATCCCGCCCAGGCATTTATTTTTCTTATCATACATATATATATATAATTTCTGGTAAATATATTTATATAAAAAATTAATGTTTTTTTTAATATTCATTATACTCTCAAGTACACGAATATAAATATCTTAATTGAATTTTGTTAATTTAATAATAGCTTTATAAGATTTTATTTCAATTTCATAAATAGGCATGTTGTTTAGTATTTCAACGTTCCGTATTATTATTGTTATTATTGAATGGTTCTTCCTTGCCAGAATTTCAGCGTGATTACTGTCTCAATTTGTGTGATAAAATGTCATCCTCTCGATCACTTTAGCAATTTTATCACGCTGTAGTTTCTCTTTATTTTCTTATGCGTGTATAGGAGTTGAAATAAAGGTTACACACCCTTCTACTAAGTTAACATGCCCTGGACGGTGTATGTGGGTTGAAACTCCTTCATACTTGGCCCGTAAATCACGGCGTCGAGAAGAAGGCTTAGTGGCAAAGCCCCCCATGACATGCTGGCGTACCATACCCGTGACCGAGTCCTCCACTAAACATCAAAAAGTGTTTTTATAAAACAAAAAAGAAAGAGGGGGTGGGGGAAACATACCAGAGGGAGACTGGAAAAGGGGGCAAAACGCTACGGCTAAAACTAAAGAACAGACATTGCCTTTTGAATACAAAGCACCTGTTAGACAAGACGAAATAAGAGGGGATTACTGCACCTCATCTTGTAAAAGAGGTCCGAAGCCATTTCACAACGACCCCAGGACCCACACTACGTAATTTGAGGTTGATCCCGGCAACTGAACAACAACGGCATGAAAACGTGTCGAGAGCCAGCTACTTCGTGACCGGAGTCCCCGATGACACTAGATACTTTTATTAAGCATCTTCTCTCTTCATTCATCAACATTGAACTCTCTTCGTTTTTGCAATCATTACCACTTTTTTTTCGTATAATGCCATCAGATTGTCTTACGACATTTCTGGCACACTCTACTGACATTGTCAGAATTATAACCACTTCTAAGGTTGGGTGCCTCGAAGGCGGAATCACGTTACCCTTATCTCTATCTTTATACAATTCAGCGTGCGTATGTTTGTGCTCGGAAAACTTGAAAAGTAGTCAATCGACTGACTTGACATTTTGACACAACGTTGTATTCGAATACGCGCGTGTTTTTATAGTAAAATTAAATTTTGACACAACGTTGTATTCGAATATGCGCGTGTTTTTATAGTAAAATTCAATTTTGACACAACGATGTATTCGAATACGCGCCTGTTTTTATAGTAAAATTACATTTTGACATAACGTTGTATTGGAATACGCGGGTGTTTTTATAGTAAAATTAAATTTTGTCACAACGTTGTATTCGAATACGCGCGTGTTTTTATAGTAAAATTAAATTTTATCACAACGTTGTATTCGAATACGCGCGTGTTTATATAGTAAAATTAAATTTTGGCACAACGTTGTGTTGTATTCGAATACTCGCGTGTTTTATAGTAAAATTAAATTTTGTCACAACGTTGTATTCGAATACGCGCGTGTTTTTATAGTGAAATTAAATTTTGGCACAACGTTGTGTTGTATTCGAATACTCGCGTGTTTTATAGTAAAATTAAATTTTGTCACAACGTTGTATTCGAATACGCGCGTGTTTTTATAGTAAAATTAAATTTTGTCACAACGTTGTATTCGAATACGCGCGTGTTTTTATAGTAAAATTAAATTTTGGCACAACGTTGTGTTGTATTCGAATACTCGCGTGTTTTATAGTAAAATTAAATTTTGTCACAACGTTGTATTCGAATACGCGCGTGTTTTTATAATAAAATTTAATTTTATCACAACGTTGTATTCGAATACGCGCGTGTTTTATAGTAAAATTAAATTTTATTACAACGTTGTATTCGAATAAGCGCGTGTTTTTATAGTAAAATTAAATTTTGACACAACGTTGTATTTGAATACGCGCGTATTTTTATAGTAAAATTAAATGTTGACACGTTATATTCGAATACGCTCGTGTTTTTATAGTAAAATGAAATTTTCACACAACGTTGCATTCGAATACGCGCGTGTTTTCATAGTAAAATGAAATTTTGACACAACGTTGCATTCGAATACGCGCGTGTTTTCATAGTAAAATGAAATTTTGACACAACGTTGCATTCGAATACGCGCGTGTTCGAGTTCAAAGGACTTCAATTTCCAACACGCCTTGAGTTCGCTATGGCAGTGACAATATTTGCAAATGTGCGATTAGAATTTATTGCATGCACCAGAGTCGGTAAACTCTCATGTTTATGCAGATAACGGACATGCAAAAAAATGTAGTCAATACACTAGCTTTACAATTAAAGAAATATTTTCTGTGAAAAAAAAAAAAATTCAATCCACGTAACGACAGCAACGCAAGGCAGGGTATTTAATTGAATGGTGTGTTTTCCCGGCGATTCTCTGTTCTTTAAATACCTTTATCATCTTTCCCATTCATTTCATATCAGAATGAGCCACAGCGAAGCGTGGCCGGGTTTGCTACCTATGATAAATGATAACGACTAACAAATAATGAAGAAACACCTGTTGAAACCTAAATTGCATATCATGGGCGACCTTTAAGGAAAAAATATTGTATTTTGAGCTGGAATAAAACTCGTAACGCCACGAACTGTAATTAGACCACGAGTTGATTGACATCAAAATCTTCTTAACTATTCCAAACATTAAGTGTACGTATTCTAGTTTCACCCTTTGCACTCCTCGTACATCGTGTAAAGCACTTAGGCGCATAGATGACGTTCATGGCTCTATTTTGAATTTACGTAATTCTCACAAAGGAACTGTTAACCATTGCATTGCGAAACTTATCTTGGAATTTCTCCCAGAGGAGCGCTGTAATGTACCATGGTCGTGTCCAGAAAAAATATCTGCCGCTTTTAACTGCAAGGCACATATATCGAAGTCAGAATCCAGCAATGGCAACCACTTTCCGAAGAAAATGGACGTCCCTGCTTAAACATAGAGTGGAGTGAGGCGAGTCGCAGCGCGGACGGAAGTTTATGAGGGTTATCTAATCCACCAAGTCAGGAGTTTTATTACGAGGGCGGATCGGAAAGTAACGCACAATAATTTTTTTTTAAAGTTTAATAGTAAAAAAAGGAAAAAAATCACAAATGAACTTACATCTTTTACCTACTTTTCGACATAGTCACCAACTTTCTCAACACATTTTTCCCATCGTGTTACCAGTTTCAATATGCCCTGTTTGTAGAAGTTCGTTTGGTTGGAGTGTAGCCATCTGCGCACTGCTGATTTCACTTCCACGTCTGTCTCAAAGCGTTTGCCGGCCAGGAATTTCTTCATGGGACCAAACAGGTGAAAGTCCGATGGTGCAAGATCCGGACTGTATGGTGGATGCTGGAGCACCTCCCAACCAAATTCGGCGATTTTCTGACGAACGACAGCAGCAACATGGGGGCGAGCATTGTCATGAAGAAGTTTAACGTTAATGTTGTGACGTTTGTCACGAATGGCACGACGCAACTTCACCAAAGTTTTAATGTAGGCCGCAGCATTCACAGTGGTCCCGTGTTCAGCAAAGTCCACCAATAAAACACCATGCATATCCCAGAACACTGTCACAAGCACTTTCCTGGCGAGATTGAGTCACTTTGAATTTTTCTTTACTGGGGAACCAGCATGTTTCCACTCCATTGATGCCTGCTTTGTTTCGGGCGTGTAGTGGTACGCCCACGACTCATCACCTGTGACGATTCCTTCCAGAAAGTCATGTCCTTGTGCGGTGTACCGCGTTAAGTGGTCCAAGCTTGCCATCATTCGCTGGCCCTTGTGGTCGTCTGTCAGGTTCTTAGGCACCCAGCGAGCACTAACTTTACGGAATTTCAAATTTTCATGAACAATATCGTACACCGCACCATAGGAAATGTTGAACTTCTGCGATAAGGCTCGCAGTTGCACACGCCGGTCGTTCAGAATTGCCGCCTCAATGCCTCTGACATTCTGCGGGATTGCTGCTGTTGTCGGCCGGCCGGAGCGTGGCAAATCACTAAGGTTCACGCGTCCCTCTTGGAAGAATGTGCACCACCTGGAGACATTGCTACGGTCCATACAATCATCCCCATACACGCCACGCATGTCCCTGTGAATTTCACTGGGTTTATGCCCTTTGGCCCACAAAAATCGAACAACACTTCTCTGTTCCTCATAGGTGGACGACTGTAGCATGCGCGCCATCTTTGTTGCATAGTTCAAGCTTCTCTCGCAAGAGGTGCACCTGAGAAAAAAATACCATCTGTAGTGAAAACTTCAAACTATATCTCTGTGAAATTTCAACATTCTAGCTGCAATACCAAGGCAGAAAAAAATTATTGTGCGTTACTTTCCGATCCGCCCTCGTACTTCCCTGTTGTTCAAAAATGAGATATTTATCGTTGGATCTTCCTGCCTTGCAGTTAAAAGCGGTTGATAATTATCTGAATACAGCCTTGGTACTTCACAACGCTTCTCTGGGAGAAATTTCAAGGTAGGTTTCGGCATGCAACGATTGACAGTTTCCTTGTTAGGCAGACCACATTACGTAGGTACAGAAATTCCAAGGTTACGTGTGTACAGAGAGGATTTTTTAATGCCACCAGGTTGACTTTTATGTCATTTCTGGCGTTCTCCCCTAGCATTGGCAAAATTGCAATCCATTTCTTAGATTAGGGCACCTGAAAGGCGGAGTTACGTTACCCCGATAATATGATGGGTGATAAATGATAATGAAGTGCCAGGAGAGTCTTAATTTAAACTTAACCGAAATTTCAGACCGTGGGCCATCCGTAGTAATTCTGCCCGAAGGCAGGTCCTTCACTGTAATCATAGCATTTTCATGCTATGCTTGCAGCTTTACTAGCGAATTGAAGGTGTGGTAGTTTCCCGTTGCTTTTCACACTGGTGAAGGATGATGTTGATGATAAAGATGATGATGTTGATGATGGCCATATGATTTCGGGGACCGTTTGGGCCTTAAAGTTTTCCTGACATTTGTCTTACAGGTGAAGAAAAACCCCGATAAAAACCTCACCCAGAAAAACTGCTCCGACCGGGGATCGAACCCGGGCCCGCTGCGTGACAAGGCAGCACGCTACCTCGAGACCACAGCGGTGGGCAGACCATAGGCAACCACAGGTTTGGCCGGGAATCGAACCCGGGAACTCATGAAGAGTAGTCAGGAACGCTGACCACTAGCCAATGAGGCTGGTCGCATCGGATGAATGTACAAAGAAGTGTTTGTGTACTGTTACTTAATAATTGCAACGCAGAAATAGCTCTTTAGTATTTTTTATAAGACGGTAAAGCGATTCTACAAGTTTCAGGTGGCCCGAGGGGTAGTAGAGAAGGTTAAGGCTTACCCTTCCTAGACAATCTGTACGAGATGTCAGCCGGGTTATCAGCGTTCCGTGACGGGCGATTTAACTCCGAAACGTAATTATGTCAGACATTAATATCCGTTGTAGGATAAGTCAGCCACAGTCCATAGTGACCAGATTAAAAATCCTGACTTTGTCGAGACTTCAATCCGTGAACTTCAAGCTTTTAGCGTACTGCCTTAACCAAGAACGCTACTGGGTACCCTTACTGACTATATTATTTTGTAATTATTGATGAATGAAATCAATCAGAGATTTGTATACATGGCAGAAAAATTCTTCCTGTCCCAACATTACACAAATACATATAGACTGCAGACACAGACAAGATCATGTAGGCCCAGTACAGACTCTGTTCTGAATAAATAAGATAAAAATAAGAAGGAATAGTAATATAACTTGCATATATTTTTTAATGCCACCAGGTTGTCTTTTATGACATTTCTGGCTTTCTCTCTGGCATTGGCAGAATTGTAATCCATTTCTTAGGTTGGGGACTTGGAAGGCGGAGTTACATTACCCCGTTGATATAATGGGTGATAAGTGATAATGAAGCGCCAGGAGAGTTCTTAACCTAAATTCCAGATCATGGGTAACCACAGGAATAATTCCCTTTAAGGGAAAAATGCCTATGGTCTAACCGGGAATCGAACCTGGGACCTCATGAATAGTAGTCAGGAACACAGTCCACTAGCCCATGAGGCTGGTCGTATAACTTGTATGTAGGTGCGATTAAACTCATTATACATTTCTTTAGGATTTTATATGTAGGAATTATAAATTTCTTTAGGATTTCACATGTAGGCATTACCATAAAATAAACGTATCACTAAATAAGTAAGCTTTACCTTGTAGAAAAAATACAGGACTAAGTTTATAATAAAAAAGTTTTTTAAATTATAGTTATGTATTTTACATGATATAGTATGTAACTTTATGTACTAATTATATGCAAAGAGTTCTAAACTTAGGCCCTTTTATCCTGGATTGTTAGAAGCATTCCTCACTTTCTCCGCCACTGTATGTCGTCAACTTAGAAAATCTTCTAGTCCCCATCGAACACAAACTTATCCATCATTTAAGAAAATAACAGCGACATTCTCCAACTCTTGGAGAAATCCCGCATCACAATCCGGTCCAGGTAACATTTCAGCTTCTTGTCAGTTCCAGAAAATCCGTCATTTTATGATGATCCTATGGGACTTCAGAGTGAAAAATAGCTTTATAAATAATAATACAATAATAACAATAATAAAATTAATATATAAAAATTATATTATATATATAATTATTATTATATTTTATTTATCGTGGCACAGATAAGCCCATACGACCTTCTTCCTTTCAACCATAACGGACATACATAGCAGTAGTATTGTAATTTTATATCCAGTTTATAGGAAAATAAAAAAAGCATATGAAAAATACAGTGTAGGATATATATATGACGTTTAAAGAAAGATACATGTCTGAGTCGGGATTTGAACCCGAGTTTCCAAACTCTGTACGTCTAGCGCTTTAACCATCTAAACTACCCAGGAATCCTAACACAGACATTTTTTGTTCATATATATATATTATTCTCAATTTACACGAGAGATAGCGGGATATTGTTCCAACTGTCTTCTTGTGGCCACTATAACAAGTAAGCGTATTTAAAGAAAATATTTAGGCCTACTTTATAGTAGTAATGCATGTAGGCCTATATTAGATGTTATAACTATATTTTTGACATTTGCCTTCATTGCCAAATGTCAAAAAAATAGTCATAACATCTGAAAATATATATATATATGTAGAGAGAGAGAGACCGTATTTTATACACTAAACGTAATGATATAATAATAATAATAATAATAATAATAATAATAATAATAATAATAATAATAATAATAATAATAATAATAATAATAATAATAATAATGAAATTGAACAAAAAACATAAATTAATACGTGCACATTATGCGTAAATGTAGTATTCACACTTCAGTTCCAGTAAACATAAATTTAAAATTGTTTAAATTATGCTAACGTCCGGAACCCCTTGATTTCTTGTGGTATGGAATTCTAGTTGCGAAAAATGGAGATAGTAGGCACAAACATGATGTGGAGTAATGGGATGTCCTATGTTGAGGAATATTAAGCAATATATTATGATGTGATCGTGTGTTTAAATTATGGGGACTATTTAACTCATGTCCCAAATGGGAGTCAATTACCAGTCACTTTTCAATGAATTTTGTTTTAAAACCAATGACAGTCGTGTTTCACTTCGCTATTTATCGAATTTTGTTTACCAAAATAAAGAAAACTCCTTTTTAATATTCTGAACAGGTCAGAGCAGTATTTTGCAGTGACTGACACTCCAACAAATTCGTTAAATATAGGAAATAATGAACATATTCCTTCAAACTACAAATTTGACAATTGTGTGTTCAATAATTGTGCTCATAAATAATGATTTTGCTGAGTAGTTTCCTAAAAAAATAAGTAATAACCAATAATATTGGTTATAATATACAGTTTGATATGTTTCATTTTTCACCACTAGAGTGCATTCTTACAGTATTGCCATCTTAGTGAGTTATCTCTGATTGCAATCATATTTGGCAATAAATAATATGTTTCAAGTTGCAGTGAATAAACGTAATCACAAATTTTTTCATTTATTTTCAAATATCGAGGTTTTATATTAAATGTATAAAATGTTAAAATACCGGTATCTATATTTAAATAGTGATTTTTGAGTAAACAGCTTAGTTTTATTCGTTAAATAGTCCTAACAAATGTCACTCTTCATCTCCGAATGCTATAGATAAATTGTATATCATTCGTGGCATTACTTATGACTAACCAATACCACAAATGGAAGTCGATGACCAATCACGTTTCAATGAATTTTGATTTACAATCAATCACAGTCGTGTTTCACCTCGAATTCACCAACTCAAGTTTATCATATTAAAGAAAGCTCCTCCTTTTTAACGGTTTAAAGAGGTCAGAGAATTATTCTTCAGTGATTGGCTCTCTAACAAATAGGCTATGTTGAATATAGCAATTTATATATTAAGATGTAAGAATCCCTGAATGCAAGTGGCTCCCAGAATGTATACATAGTGCGCGAATGTATCTAGATAATGCTTGCGGGATATAATAGAAAAACATTTGGAGCAATTGATTACACCACAATAAAAAGAAACCACTCTTTGCACTTTCTTAAACGAATTATTTCCTGGGTATTTACGTTCCCAGAAAAATATAATTGACATATTTACTTCATAGGACATCAGAAATTAATTAATAATCTATAATGTTGGTTATAAACAGTTTGATGTGTTCTCCACTAGGGTGCATTCTTACAATATTGCGATCCTTTGGCAAAATATGTTATGATCTAGTTACAGGGATGAACATATAAAACATAACAAACGTTTCTCATTTGTTTTCAAACATCGCCGTTTACATCAAATATATACATATTTTAAAATAACTATATTTAAATAATGATTTGTGAGTAAACAGCTTAATTTTATTCGTTAAATAGTCCTGACAAATGCCACTCTTGATTTACAAATTCTCTAGATAAATTGGAAATCACTCGCGGCATTACTTATGATAAATGCTGGAAGTGAGAGGTTATTTAATTTGGTGTCGAAGTATGTACAATCATATACTGTATGGTGCGATTTTCTCCCTTCTTGAACAAAGAACCATGCCTATTTCTGGAAGAAATGGAGAAATGTGGTTATATCTTTGGACATTACACATGTTTCTGACACAAATATTATGAACACGCTGCAGGCTCTCTGGCAGTCCATCAGTAGACTATTATTGATAATAGAATGTCGCAATAAAATGCCTCGTCACAATACCCTACGAGACTAGGGATAATTTATTATTCCATTACATAGTAATTCTGCCCGAGGGCAGGTCTTTCACTGCAATCATAGCGTTTTCATGCTATGCTTTGCAGCTTTACTAGGAGATTATAGGTGTTGTAGCTTTCCCATTGCTTTCCACACCGGTGAAAGATGATGATGTGATAGTGATAAGGACGATGATGATGGCCGGATAATTTTCGGGGACCATTGGGCCCTAAGCTTCCTAGCATTTTTCTTACAGGTGAGGAAAAACCCCGAGAAAAGACCTCACCCAAGAGCCTATCCCGACCGGGAATCGTCCCTGGGCCCGCTGCGTGACAAGGCAGCACGCTACCTCGAGACCACAGCGGGTGGACCATTTATTATTAAGTCATTGAAAAGTATTAATATATCTGACTAATATTAATTTGAAAAATAATAGTTTATATCAGGGGTCCTCATCTAGAGGATATGTGGATGGCGACCACAAGGTGCCCAAGCTGAGCAAAACATTTCTTCCACTTTCTTGTGTTTTGCACCCTTTTAACTTTACTATCTAACCTCCCTTGGTTAACTCTTGTTTTTTCGACCCCGACGCTATTAGGGCATCCGAGGGCTAGGGAGTCTTTCCTTTCTTCCATTTCTTCTTTCCTTTATTTTCTTTTCTTCTCCAGAAAAGCCTGACCAGAGGCTATAAGATGGCAGCCCCATCACTGGTCTTGTCTTCCTTTGGCCAGCAACCAATCGAAGGGACTATTATTATGCTTTCAAATCTTATATGAGAATTTTCCGGAAGGATCAAACTATTTACGCTGGAGGGAAAATTTTCTATAGGATCGTAACAGGCCTTGGCCTAATACTTGGAAGGAAAGAAGAAGAAGAAGAAGAATCATTATTTTATATTCGATAGTATTAAGACTGAGCTAAATCCGCAGCATCTTCTGAGCTTCATTATTAATTTTCAAAGTGTCCAATATCCTATGTCAAAAAGAAAATGTTGGACTATACCATCACTGATTGGAATTAACATTGGATATGAAGTGAAAATGGTGCTTTGACTCAAGATCTCTTCTTTCCAACAGTACATAGGCTAAATATGAAACATTTTATTCCAAATTTAATTTTAACACAATTTATGACTTACCATGGAAAATATGGAAGTTATTTTAGGAGATTTAATATTACCTCAGACAGTGATCATAATTGTAAATGTCAAGAATCAATATAATCTGTAAAATATGTTTTATTTGATTGTCCTATATTCGAAATACAACGATTCTGGTTAAAAATTGAAATAGATAAAAATGGATATTCACCTGAAAGGTCCGTCTCCTCAACTTAATTAGTTGATTAACTCTAGCGCTTTCGGGACTTGTCCCGTCATCGGCAGTTTTTAATCCTGCCGATGATGAGACAAGTCCCGAAAGCGGTACAGTTAAATAACTAATTAAGTTGAGGAGACTGACCTTTCAGGTGAATATTCCATAATTTTATATTTTAATTTTGAAATAATACCTCAACGGAACACATCATGAATCTTATAAAAGTTGTTTCTGGTTAAACTTACTTTTAAAGGATAACGAGGCTTCTGCCTCAATGTGTGAAGTGAGTTCAGGAGAAAAAATACACTCAGAATCACATATTTTTCTTTCTGAGACAAAAAAAAGTATCTTTTTAGTTGCTCAGTCTAATTAGACAGTCTTTATTATGATATGTAATCAGATATCTCACAGCAATCTCTATTATCCCCATAATTACTAAGGATAAGTAATAATAAGACTAATAAATAATAAATAAGGATAAGTAACATCTTTGATTCTACTGGGCGATAGCGAGGAGATACACACTATTGAGTACACACTATTGAGTAACACTAAGAAATTAGGACTGGAAGTAAATATCAGTAAAACTAAATATATGGTCACCACGTAGAAATTCAGTATATAATGGAAATGGACAGCTAATGACAAATGAGGGAAATTTTGAGGAATTGTTGAATTCAAATACCTAGGAACAATAATCACAAATAGAAATGAGATGCACAAAGAAATTAAACATAGGCTCAATTCTGGAAATGCATGCTATTATGCATTGCAGAGACTTTTGATGTTCCCAACTCCTTTCAAAAAACGTTAAGCTGAAAAATATAAAACTATTATTCTACCAGTTATATTATATGGGTGCGAAACATGGACTCTTACTTTAAGGGAGGAAAGGAGATTACAAGCATTTGAGAATAAAGTTCTTAGGAAAATTTTTGGACCAAAGAGAGATGAACAGACAGGGGAATGGAGAAGACTACATAACAATGAACTACATGGTCTTTATAGGAAGCCAGGTATAATAAGAACAGTTAAATCTCGTAGACTGCGATGGGCAGGACATGTTGCGCGTATGGGGAATGAAAGACGTGCATGGAAACTTCTTGCAGGAAAGCCAGAAGGAAAACGCCCAGTTGGTAGACCAAGAATGAGGTGGGAGAACAACATTAACTATGATTTGAGGGAAGTAGATTATACAGGGAATGATTGGAAAGCATTAGCTCAGGTTAGGGATATATGGAGAGCTTATGTCCGTGCGGCCATGAACCTACGGGTTCGATAGTGCCAGTGAGTAAGTAAGTAAGTAAGTAACATCTTTGATTTTGCAGCACTCTCACTGATGGTCGACTTTCTTTTATTTTTTAGTTGACGGTTTTCGCATCGTTTACTAGTTTTACTACAATTTTTCAATAATATCTAATACAACGTTCGTTTCGTTATTGTTTTAAATACTTGCAGGTTATTATATAATTTCTTGGATCAATAACATACATAACATATACATACATAAAACCTTTGATTCCGAAAATAAATTGAAAGTGCTGATTCTTATATGCCAGATCAACTTTGCTAAAATTTTGTTGGTATGAGATTACAATAATCTATTTTTACATTTTCCTACTTGCTTGAAAGTTTTGATGTAATATTTAGGACCATACACCGCCACTGACGTCGTGTATTCCTTGTGGGGGGGTTGTAATTGTGATGGATGACAGTAACGGTGCAGCAAATGGCAGCCCCGTGTAATCGGCACCGGGGCTTACGTCACTTATCGACGTACTGTGTACCATATCTATACAATGGTAAGCCACTTGATAAAGCCGGGGTCACGTAACCGATTGTGGAGACAAGTCACATCTTTCTTATATATCTTACGAGTCTTGTCAATTATGCATAATGCTGCTTCGTGCACAAGTATCCTTTTGATATGATAGTGAACCTTATGTCCCAAACTGCAGCAAACTTATTTCTTCGAATATCATCAATCCGTAATAATTACAGTTTCATCCTCCATCGAGAAATTCGCTCTATAATTACTTACAGTCTTACTAATTAAAATCACTTTATTATTCACTGATAGAACCCATTCAGTAGCCTCTGCCCGCTCATGGTATTTCCTTCCTCAAGATATCAGGGGTTGCCGCACACTTGGAAATTTAAGTCAGCCTTATAGAGTTACCTGTTGTCAAATAATTATTTTTTTCGAGAATTAAATTTATTCTTTGTCATTAATAGCTTTTTTTCTCGTGTTTACATCTTGTACATTTTATACTTAATTTATTAAATATAGATTAAATAAAAATATTTTTAAAATAATAATTATACTGTAGACATGCTATGTAATATTTATTTTTCTTGTAATTCACTTACTTACTTACTCACTGGCACTATCGAACCCGTAGGTTCATGGCCGCATGGACATAAGCTCTCCATACATCCCTGAGCTAATGCTTTCCAATCATTCCCTGTATAATCTACTTCCCTCAAATCATAGTTAATGTTATTCTCCCACCTCATTCTTGGTCTACCAACTGGGCGTTTTCCCTCTGGCTTTCCTACAAAAAGCTTCCATGCAAGTCTCCCATTCCCCATACGTGCAACATGTCCTGCCCATCGCGTCTACGAGAGACTTAACTGTTCTTATTATACCTGGCTTCCTATAAAGACCATGTAGTTCATTGTTATGTAGTCTTCTCCATTCACCTGTCTGTTCATCTCTCTTTGGTCCAAATATTTTCCTAAGTACTTTATTCTCAAATACTTGTAATCTCCTTTCCTCTCTTAAAGTAAGAGTCCATGTTTCGCACCCATATGATATAACTGGTAGAATAATAGTTTTATTGTAATTAGACGTAAAACTATTTTTGTATTTTTTTAACCTAGTTGTGTGGTAGACAAGGCCTTACGGTCTTAACTCTGCCAGGTAAAATAAAGCTATTATTATTATTATTATTACTATTATTATTATTATTATTATTATTATTATTATTATTATTATTATTATTATTATTATTATTATTATTATTATTATTCAATATTTTGGATATACGCGAGGGTGGCCTATTCAATAGGATTACTATTCAGGGAAGAAGTCTTAAGAGTTTGAGATAAGTAGGTCGTGTGGCTCCAATTCAAGACGGAAGAAATGTTTTCAACATTTTTATTGGGAAACCTTAGGTAGGAAGATAATGTTTAGATGGATCTAAGTTAATTTGATAATGAACATATGTGCTGCATACAGTTAGCTGAGGATAGGTACCACTGGAGAGCCTTAGTAAAGGCGGCATTGAACTTATGGATTCCATATAGGTATAATTAGTTAACTTACAAAAAAAGTCTATCTTTAGGTAACGTGATACCACTACAGGCCTCAGGACGCCCTTGGTGTAGTTGGAGTTTTTCTTATAAATCGGCACGGAATGTCAGCCGAGTTGTCAGCCATGCGTGACGGCCGCAGAACAAATGACTGCTACTCATTTTGTCTACTCTCGGAGCCGTGATGCTGACGAAAGGTTTAGACCAATGTAAAAGTCCTGACTGGATTTGAACTCTTGATCTTATCCCTTCAAAGCGCATTGCCTTAAGTAATTACGCTACAGCGTGTCTATATATATGTGTATGCATATCATGAAAAGAAAAATTAATGCCTGAACCAGGAACTTCTTACTATATATGTTAGTGCGTTTTCCGCTACGATATTCAGGCATCCCAGTACAGTAAAGGTAAAGTGATCCCAATACAGGCCTCTGGAGGCCCTTGGGGTAGTAGGAGGTTAAAGTTCCTGCTTTTCTGGACAATCAGCACTTGATATCAGCCGGGTTGTCAGCCCTGCGTGACGGCCGCCTTTACCCCCAGAACAAGCGTCTGGTACTCATTTCCGTTAGAGGCTGAGTCGACCCTAGGGCCATAATGCCGCCAGAGGGTTCGGGTCAGTTTAAAAATCCTGACCCACCGGGACTCGAACCCTCGATCTTTCGGTTTGTAGCGTAGTGCTTTAACCACTACAATACGGCGAGGCATCCCAGTCCAACATTAATTTTCCTACCTTATGTATAATTGTCGTATATGTATGGCAATGCCAGGGGAAAAAGACCCTTAAATTGTAAAAAAAAAGTATGTCTGTTTACAGTGTATTTTAATTCTGCATTAAATTATGCACATTAGAAAGAAATGAGCTAAATTAAAAAAAAAATTGTTTTCGTAAGCAATTGAAGTTCACTATTTGAAAATAGGAAATTAACAGTTTACAACTATGAAACTGTTTAATTTGTAAGTGTTTGCAATACATATTATGAAAGTTACGTATGCACACAGCACATAATTCAATATTCATTCTAACAAAATATAATTTCTTAACCATATTACTTATTTCGTTTTTCTACAAAAACACGGTTTGCGAACACACACACACACACATACACACACACACACACACACACACACACACACATATATATATTATTATATATATATATATATATATTGTTTTGTTTTATATATACAATTATTTTTCATAAGTGGCAGCGGGACATGCCCGCAGTGCAACCATACTGCTTGTAGGCCTATAACATGAAAACATTTTAATGAGAATATTTTACTTCAGAGCAGTATCGCAAATAAAGGCCTGTACTCATTAACAGTGTTGTTAGTAGGCTACATGCTAAGGCCAAATGGAAAAACTGTCATTATAAATATACAATGCATTTTAATCGAAACGAATGTGTCACACCATTTGTAAAGAGATAAGTTACACATCTAAACATAAAAAAATATATTATTATTTTAAATAAGTTGCAATTTATTGAAAATGGTGCAGATTTCAGGTAACAGAGTTATTTCTACACATGATGGTTGTAATAGTAGGATTAAATGTTGTTTTGTTTTATACTGTGCATGCACATTATAACTGTACGAGCGACTTGTCTCGGTGCAAGTGTGCATGTATTGTTTACTATTTTCATCAAGGGGAGTTAAAAATAGAGTAGAGGTGATGATTTGAAGAATGTGATCGTACATTTACATTGAGGGTTTTCATATGCGTGATATAAGTAAGCACCTTATTAAGTCACTTTAAACTCTTAACTACAAAGCTGATACATTAAATATCGTGGTACTGTCAAAAATCTGTCAAGACGAATAAAGATAAAAAAAATTGCAAAGCAAGAGTATTTCCCAGTTCGTCATGTAAAATTAAATCCAAGATTAAAAGCACGTGGCAGAAGTCTCAGGCAAAATAATGTCGAATCAAATTTTACGGAAAGTCTTGTGGAGACTTCGTTATATTGGTCGAATGTCACGAAAAAAAGGTCAATTCGTGAATATAAAGAACAGAATGATCAAATTTCAGTTACCTAAACAGTATCAAAACAAGAACAAAGGGTTTTGGAATAATATCATATTGTCTCATGAAACTCAAACTGTTTGGTCCTGATGGTAACCATAAGGTTTGGTATAAAGTAAATGAATTCGACAAAAATGGAAACACTATTCTAATCATTAAGTATGGAGACGGCTTTAAAATGATTTGGGGCCAGCATGTCAGCATATGGAGTAGGAAACTTTTAATTCATTGACTGCAGTATGGACCAATGGGTTTACCTCGGCATTTTGAAGCAAAATTTGACACAGGGTGCAATTAAAATGGGAATATCGAGCATCCTCATACTTCAGCAAGATCCAAACCGATATTAATAGAAGAGACATATGGAATGTGCCTAAACAGCTTCAGACAGTAGATAAAATCACCGGATTTAAACCACATTGAGCGTCTGTGGTCCATTCTTAAAATAAGAGTCTATAAGAAGAAATGTTCATTAATAGAAGAATTGAAGTGTATAGCTCTGAAGGAATGAAGTGAAATTAAGCCAGAAGATTGCCAAAAACCTAGATAATTAAATGAAAAAAATATATAGAGAGCAGTGTTAAAAGCTGAAGGCCATGTGACCTCGTGCTGAACTATTGAGAATGTCTACATACCGACATTCATTTTTACACGCTTTAGTATCTGTCTATGTAACGGAATATTTCAACACGATTTTCACCCACTTAAAAACATTGGATCGACTTGAAACTTTGTATACTTGAAAAGGATTATTGACAATATGATAATTTCATAAGTTCTTCTAAGATCCTGGCCAGGATCATCAGGACTTCAAAAACATAATGACTGGTATAATAGGTTGCGGACTTATTGACTTTTTAGTCCATCGTTGTATAGGTTGCTGATTCAAATTCGGCCCGGAGGATTTTTATTGGAAGAGTATTACTTTTAGCTCATACTACATTAGTATCGAATTTAAACATATTAACATTTTTACCTTATTCTGTAAAATATTAATGACAATTTTGTAAACTTACCACACTTTAATTCATCGAAAAAATATGACAAGGATACCATTAACTGTAACTATTTATCTATATTAAAATATTAAAATATATTATAATAATGTTAGATAGTAATAATTTAAAAAAATATATAATTATATTCGTGCCTAGACACTAAAAAATATCGTAAGTAATTAAATTTTAATGGAATTCCGGTTTATGACAATCAATTATGTAAGAATTAAAAAAATAATAGTTAAAAACTAAAACAACACGCTTTATTAGAAAACCAAACTAAAAAATTAAAAATAAATTTATAGTTTAAAAAAACTAAAACAACACGCTTTATTAGAAAACCGAACTAAAAAATGAACAATAATTTCAATTCCCAACACGCTTGGGATAAAATTAAAGTGGTCAACAAAAAAATCATCTCCAACACATCTTGAATAAAACTAGAGTTATCTAAAAAAAATAATTTTACCATCAAAACCGTGTGGTGCTTTTTATGGTTTTACGTTTTCTTCTTAGATACTTTACTTTTACCAATATCTGTTTATTATCAAATATATTAATTGATATAGAGCACCCCACGCTTTTGATGGTAAAATTATTTTTTTTGTAGATAACTCTATTTTTGTTGTAGATGTGTTGGAGATGGTTATTTTGTTGACCGCTTTAATTTTATCCCCAGCGTGTTGGAAATTAAAATTATTTTTCATTCTTTAGTTCGGTTTTCTAATAAAGGTGTTGTTTTAGTTTTTTTAAACTATTATTTATTGACTTTCGATTTAGTTTTGTTTATCTGTACAAACAAGAATGTTATATAAATGTATTAAATTTTTTCTTCAACTTATTGTAAACAGCGTATATCAAAAAGCAAATACTTTTTTAAAAAATTTGTTCTATGTGTAACAGTTGTGAAAGTCATACTTTTGCTATGCACTAAATGCTACAACAATAAACAATTTTTTATAATACATTTAAAAGAATATTTGCCTATAAAAAATACTGGTTTATAATCTTGCGAAAAACAGCCACAAATTATCGCCATATGTAACTAAAAAAGAGTTTTTTTTATCTCTCTTAAAATGACTTACGTCCTTTTAGAAAATTAATTTAATTCCGAGGGGTGTAAGAGGTAGTGATGTGCATTCTATAACCTCTCCTACCTAATTCTCAACCTCACCTGCACGTGGTACACCCTGCTTTTAACTAACGAGGTAATGGGGACCGAGTCACGGCGGTATAACCGTTCCATCGAATATGGAGGAAATTCCATATTTCGAACGCCTGACTAGAGGCTATAAGGTAGCAGCCCTACCACTAGTCTTGCTCTGCGGATGGTTGGTAACCAACCCAGGGGACTTCCTACTACTCGAAGAAACTTAAGCAAAGACTGGAATGACTTCCAAAATTGGCATTCCAATATACCCCAACTGGACATAGGGACCAAGGAAGACCAAAACATCGGTGGAAAGATCAAGACCATCTTCGCTAGGTTTACCGTACAGGCCACATGGCCTAAAACGAATTTGTTCATGATGATGATGATGATTTAATTCCGAATTAGTGACGTATGGAATTAGCATTTGTAAACTTACGTCAATCCGCCTCAATATATTCGAGATAATCTAAGAATATTTTTAAACAGTAAATATGAAGGAAGTAACGCACCGTAGCCGTGCGCTTTAAGGCATCATACCTTGGGGTAGAGCTATGGGAATTGCGCTGGTTCGAGTCCTCATGGGGAAGACAATTTCTCATGGAATTTCAGCCAGTATAGGACCGGTTTCAACGCAACTTCATGAGACATTTGTGCAGCTAGAGTAAGTGAAAACTGTAGTTGGAGAATACTAGATATAACGGCTGGGTTATTCGACAAGCTGACCTCATGCCACCCTTACACTAGATGAATGTACTGCGCCATAGGCCGAGTAATTAAAGCAAGAGATTTTGGCACAGAGCTACGGAACATGCGCTGGTTCGAGTCTCCAGGGGGGTGAGATATTTTTTCATGGCATTTCGGCCAGTATGGGACCGGTGCCTACCCAGCATCGTGAGGAATTTGGGTAGCTACAATAAGTAGCGGCTCTAGGTTGAGAAATCCAGTTATAACGTCTAGGGGACTCGAAATGCTGACCATATGTCACCCCCAACACTGGAAGGACGATCATATGCCTCTGTGATTAACACATGTGGATGTGAGGCCAGCAGACGGATAGTAGGCCAAGGGCCTCCTAGGCATTTCGCGCCATGGAGTAGTATTACTAGCTGATTGATCGCCCATCTCTGTAAATGTCATACGTTGATGTGAAGCCAGTAGACTAAGGAGTTCTAGGCCTGTCGCGCAATGCGATTTTATATTTCTAAAGAGTGAATACATACATGAAGGGGGCGCGCCGTTAATATTGTTGATGTTGACAATACACTAAAAGCCGGAAGGTTGGGATTCGAGTCCCGGAGGGGGAGAGGATTTATAAAATGGTCTGAACCTTCTGGCGGCACCATGGTCCTGGCGTCGACTCGGCCTCTAACTGAAACGAGTACGAGAAGTTTGTACTGGGGGTAAAGACTGCCGTCACGCAGGGCTGACAACTCGTACCGATTGTCTAGAGGAGTGCAAGAAATCGAAAACATTTATTGTCTACATTATCAAGATTAGAATTTATTGTACTTTCACTTTATCTTATTATATATTTTTATCTAATCTCTTTTAATTATGAATTATATTTTAGAATGGTTTTTTAAGACTCATCCAATAGTATTTTTGTCTCATTTTTCTATTTTGTACGTTTTATAATTCATTCGTTAAATCTAGAGTAAATAAAAATATATTATAAATAATAATTATTGTGATCTTGAAGAAGATTTTCGGGCTGTAGGCCGTGGTCGTGAGGCTTGTAGTTATTGTATTGTAGATATAAAAAGTGATCCCACTACCTGCCTCAGGAGGCCCTTGGGGTAGTACGAGGTTAAGGCTCCCACTTTTTCTGAACAATCGGCACTTGATGTCAACCAAGTTGTCAGCCCTGCGTGACGGCCGCCTTTACCCCAGAACAGGCGTCTTGTACTTATTTCCATTAGAGGCTGAGTCTACCCCAGAGCCATAGCGCCGCCAGAAGGTTTGGATCAGTATAAAAAACCTGATCCACCGGTACTTGAACCCTCGACCTTCCAGCTTGTAGCGCAGTGCCTTAATCACTACGCTACGGCTTGCTCCCGTATTGTAGATATACCATGTAATAATTTTGTTTATTGTAATTTAGGTGTAAGAGTATTTTTTGTATTTTTTCTATCTTGGTTGAGTGGTAGAGAAGACCTTAACTAAATCCATCCATAGTAACTCTGCCCGAAGGCACGTCATTCGCTGCAATCATAGCATTTTCATGCTATGCTTGCAGCTTTACTAGGGAATTGTACGTGCGGTAGCCTCCCGTTGCTTTCCACACCGATGAAGGATAATGATGATGGTAATGATAAGGATGATGATGATGACCATATGATTTCGGGGACCGTTTGGGCCTTAAAGTTTTCCTGACATTTGTCTTACAGGTGAGGAAAAACCTCGATAAAAACCTCACCCTGAAAAACTGCCCCGACCGGGGATCGAACCCGGCAGCACGCTACCTCGAGACCACAGCGGTGGACTGGCCTTAACTCTGGCAGGTAAAATAAAGCTATTATTATCCTGGTACTACTCAATGGTAATATAAGGTCATTTGAAGAATCACTCCTCCTATTTAAATGTAGTCTATTTGGAATATATGGCGAATTCCGAATTATCGAGGTTTGAAATACATAGTTTTTATGGGACACGTACGACGCAGGTCAGTGAACACATACTTCAGTATTCTGTCTGTATACAAATTGGATGGATACGACGTTTTTACAGGAGCTTAGTGAAACATGAAGATGACAGGGTTCTGGAAATAGGAATCCCAATTACCGTATATCATAATACGTCACATTTCATGAATCGTAAAGTTGGTATGTGAACGACTGAAAGTCATTTCTCAGAAAGTAGATTCAAGAAGAAATAAATAAAGGTTTTTCGTGTAGCGTGTTTAATAATATGTACCAGTTCGTATATTTCAAAGGGGACGTCGTAATTTACTATCAGAAGAGTCGTTTAATTTATTTCATGTAATTTGAAACGGAATTGACTGTTTATGTAGGGAGTAATTGTATCACATTTTATTTGCTATCATGAGACATGTATGAATTAGCTAGTGACAGGCGGAGTTATAATAAAAGTGATCACAGTTTCAAGTTGCTGGCACTGGGTTGCTCTAGGGATAGCGTGCAGGAATCACAACAAACATCACGAGCTCATAATTAATCCGACTTACAGTAATATAGACTCTTAGTCGTCTCGAAGTCTCAGCAATCTTGGCATCCCGAGATGTAGGTATTTGGTAGTACTTCATTTAATGACACTTTTTTTTTTCGTTTATAGTGTTTTTCCTTTTTGTTTTACCGGTTTTGTCAACTTTATTTTATCCTCACATAGACACAAGGACAGGACACACACACCCAGACCCATGGTGGAGATTTAAAATCCCCTACCACGCCACGAATCGAACCCCGGTCGCCGGAGTGGAAGGTAGGGACTCTACCGTCTACACCACGGCGACGGACTAATATTTTTCGCTGTTTTTCCTTCTTATTTTACCTTTTTATTAACTTTCTTGTATGCTCACAAAGAGACACAAGGACAGGACACACACCCAGACCTAAGGTGGAGATTAAAACTCCCCTACCCCGCCGGGAATCGAAACCGGGTCGCCGGAGTGGAAGGTAAGGACTCTACCGACTACGCCACAGTGACTAGCTGATAACATTTTTTTTTTCTTTTTCGTTTACACTGTTTATCTTTTTGTTAACTTTCTGTTATTCTCACATATAGACATAAGGACAGGACACACACCCAGACACATGGTGGAGATTTAAAATCCCCTACCCCGCCTCGAATCGAACCCGGGCGCCGGAGTGGAAGGTAGGAACTCTACCGACTACGCCACGGCGACTGACTACTTTTTTCGCTGTTTTTCCTTCTTATTTTACCTTTTTATTAACTTTCTTGTATGCTCACAAATAGACACAAGAATAGGACACACACCCAGACACAAGGTGGAGATAAAAATCCCCTACCCCGCCGGGAATCTTACCCGGGTCGCCGGAGTAGAAGGTAGGAACTCTACCGACTACATCACGGGGACGGACAATGATCGATAGATAGAATAGTAAGTAAAGGTGGAATATTAAATCACTTGTATAGGTTCAGTATTAATATAATTGAAAATAAAATTCCATTGACGTGAATAGTCATAAAGTAAGATATTAAAATGGACTAGTGTTCGCCCTTAGGTCGAAATTCGACCATAAATAACATGTTATTGCACTTACAATCTCACTTTATATTAGATATTGTTAGTTTTAAATTGTATTTTATTTTATTTCACATTTTACTGGATGTTTAATTATCTTTATATATATAGGCCTATATATAATACGAAAAGAAAAATTAATGCTTGAATTGGGATTTGAACCCGAGTTTCTAAACTCTGTACGTTTAGTGCTCCAACGACCTAATGCAGAGAAGTAATCCATTTCAAACACACATTTTTTTTATATATTTAGTATTCTCAATTCACAAAAGAGGTAGCGAAAATTGATTCTGACTGACATCTAGTGGCTAACATAAGAGTTGAGCAAATTTTTAAAGAGAATATTTACTTTATAGCAGTAACGCTTATATATTTAGATGGTATAAATATATTTTTGACATTTGACAATGAAGGCAAATATATGAAAAGAAAAATGAATGCTTGAGTCGGGATTTGAACCCGAGTCTCTAAACTCTGTAAGTTTAGCGCTCTAACGACCTGATATATATATATATATATATATATTAGGAAATGGATTAACTGACACCTTAAAATTAGTATTATTTTGCTTTGACATTCATTTCATGGATTACATTTTCTCCTTTGTTTTGTTCTTGACACTTATTGACATTTCTGTTTATTTTGTTATTCTTTATATAATATAATAATAATAATAATAATAATAATAATAATAATAATAATAATAATAATGTCCACCGCTGTGGTCTCGAGGTAGAGTGCCTTGTCACGCAGCGGGCTGGGTTCGATCCCCGGTCGGGGCAATTTTTCTGGGTGAGGTTTTTAATCGGGGTTTTTCCTCACCTGTAAGACAAATGTCAGGAAAAATTTAAGGCCCAAACGGTCCCCGAAATCATATGGCCATCATCATCCTTATCATTATCATCATCATCATCATCCTTCACCGGTGTGGAATGCAACGGGAAGCTACCACACCTACAATTCCATAGTAAAGCTGCAAAGCATAGCATGAAAATGCTATGAATGCAGTGAAGGACCTGCCTTCGGGCAGAATTACTATGGATGGATGGATAATAATAATAATAATAATAATAATAATAATAATAATAATAATAATAGTACGTAATAATAATAATATGAATTAACAAATAAATTGACAGACAACAAATTAAAATATTTTCAACATGTAAATAGAATGGAGACATCTCGTCCACCAAAAGAGGCTTTACAATATATTCCAAGAGATAGACGTTCCGTTGGACCCCCCTTGACCAGACGGAAGGATATGCTTTGAGTAGGCACATGCTTCTACCCTAACCCTGAAGTCGAATAATAATAATAATAATAATAATACAAAATATAATAATATAAAAGTGATTTGTAACAGATCTGTATAGAGTACTGCACAAATATTTTAGATTATAGACGCAAGGAGCGTGATGTATGACGAATAGAGAGTTCTAAATAAAGGCATCGTCGAGAGTAGGGGGAAAAAGCTGTTTCCAGATTTTTTATCGATAACACTAAAGCTCCTCTACAGCTAATCAAATAATCGGTTGACAAACAGAGGAGAAAAAGGTACTTTACTGTTTTGTGTCGAAGATATGGAAATATATGTTTTCCAATTTATTTTATTGATAAAACTTAAGCTCGTCAATAGCTACTAAAAATCAGTTAACAGAAGAGAAGAAGGCACTTAACTGTTTTTTTACCTATTCACTTATATATATATATATATATATATATATATATATATATATATATATATATATAATACCTTGGCAGGTGTCGTCGTTCTCAAATTGGTTTTCAACATTTTTAAACTGAATGGCCTTTCAGAAATCGGCTTCCATCTCTAGCAGAAGGAAGTGCGTACACCCTTGTGCCGAAGATGGAAATCGGTTTTTGAGAGGAATTCAACTAAAAATCAACCTAGTTGAGGACGACACCAGCCAAGATATTTATTTATTTTTTTAAATATTTTACTTTATCGTTATGGAGATATTGAAACTTGTTCGTCGCTGTGGCGTAGTCGGTAGAGTCCCTACCTTCCACTCCGGCGACCCAGGTTCGATTCCTGGCGGGGTAAGGGATTTTTAAAATCTCAACCTTGGGGCTGAGTGTGTGTAGTGTCCAAGTTGTACCCATTGGGTTTATTTCCTTAAAAAAATACATTGAAACTTTCTCTGCTTCAATATTTATAAGAGAGTACGCAGCAGATTAGGGACGTTTAGTTGCCTTGGTGGACCGCGTGGCTGGAGCGCGCGACACTTCTCAGCATCTTCAGGACAAGTTAGTTGCAATTTGATATTAAGTAGCAAAATCTCGTCAACAGAGCTGAAACTAAATAGTGATAACTTCCTTGTACACCCACGGGCTACAAGAAATTGCGGTTTAATAGTAAACCTTGAAAACAAAATATAATGGTTTTAATGGCTTATTTATTTTACCTGATGGAGTTAACCGTAAGGTCTTCTCTTCCACTTCACCAGAGTTAAATTATACATATAAAAACAATTTTGAATTATCTACAATTTCATTAATAATGCAAAATATGCACAGACTACCATAATATACAGATGACAAGGAAGGAAAAAAAATATATTAAAGTAATAATAATAATAATAATAATAATAATAATAATAATAATAATAATAATAATAATAATAATGCTTTATTTTAGGTTTCAGAGTTAAGGCCATAATCGGCCGCGATGGACTAGTGGTTATGCTCCTTGTCTCTGGTTCCGAGGGTCGCGGGTTCAAACCCGGCCGGAGTCGATGGATTTTTTAGGACGGAAAAATCCAAGGAGCAAGTCCTCCGGGAGGGACTTTAAGCCGTGGGTCCCGAGTCTGAAGATTTTCAGGCCCGTAAAAGATCCTTAAGCCTGAATTAAAAGGCCTCTAATCAAAATTTACCGAATTTTCCCGTCCTAGTACTACTTTGGTTTCCTAGATGTCAGTATGAGGCGGAACCCTCACCACGGACCACTCAAATGACATCTATACGAAAACAAGTGTAACTAAATTAGTATGGTTCAAATTTTTCCCTGTAGGGGGAGAGCGCCTAAATCTCTGTTAAGGGAAACATGGGCTTACAAGAAGACGTTAAGGCCATAAGGCCTTCTCTTCCACTCAACCAGCGAATAGTAGAATTATACAAAAATTACATAATAGTAGTAATATAATAATAACATATAAATAAGATATCCTCAATTCGTGTCCAACTCGGGGTCGGGTAGAGGGATGAAATGAGATGAAGCCCCTATATTTATAGAGGTATCTTAAAGATAAGGGTGCCGGCTGACCAATCCTGACGCACCGTCAGAGGAGCGGATGAATGAAATGAAACGAAATGGGTGAGATGAGTATGGACAAATGTTGGAATTAAATTTGTGGCAGGGGAAAACGGGAGATAACCCGAGAAAAACCTACTCAAGCTTCGTTTCGTCCACCACGAAACCCACATGTAATGACCGAAACTCGATCTCGGGACTCTAGCGGTGAGAGGCGAGCGTTTAACGCTTGCTCCACGGAGCCGCCCAATAATAACAAATAATTTGATTAAATAACTTGCGTGGTAATGGAAGTGCAAAATATTAAGAATAATAAATGTGTACCTAAATAAGGTTACTTACTTACTCACTGGCACTATCGAACCCGTAGGTTCATGGCCGCGCGGACAAAAGCTCTCCATACGTCCCTATCCTGAGTTAATGCTTTCCAATCATTCCCTTTAGGTTATATATTATATTGTTTCAGGAAATATTTATATTTAATGAGTTTTTTATCTGATTTTGAGTCGGGCAGGCCTTCATAATATAAGGAGGGAGGAAATTTCAGAGTCGGGTGGCAGAAGGACGAATCAGGAATAATGAGATGTTCGATGTAGAGGTACATCTTGAGTTTAATTTTCTTTCGATCGTATGTTTAATTTGTGGTGGGAAGATTGTGAATATGAACTAGTAGAAATATGAGGGGGGGTGATGAGGTGGGCAAAGTGTTGCCATTGAAGCAGAGGCCAATATCTTTCTCAAAGGATAAAAATAGTTGTAAAACATTGCAATTGATAACTTTGAAGATGCGAAATTATTTCCCTATTAAACTTATAGGCCTAAAAATCGCCTGCGACACGTAAGACTGTATTAAAGACAATCCAATATGGCAATATGGCATATTTTGTAAATACACAACTGTTTAAAAATCAGATGATGCCGAAAACAAAACAAAAAACCCTATGTATACAGGAAATCGACCCGTTTTATAGTTACATGTGGCTGAGAACAATGACCTGTGCTCTTGGCGACATGTTTGAATTTAACGTGGGTGTAGCTTATTCATCGTCATCTGGTTACAGGTAGAAATACACAATACAATGGAAATAGGCAATTATTGACAAATGAGGAAAATTTTGAAGTGGCTGAATTAAAATACAGTTCAGATTCAACCCAGGAAGTTACTGTTTGTTTAGAATAGGGAACTGGGTTGCCATTTTAACAGTATTTTCTTGAGAGAAATCCTTATATAAAACTGAAGATTGCAACACAGCAGCTACATAGTTGTAAGTTGTAGCCGTCCAAGTCACCCTCTCTTAAAGAAGAAAAAAACAATTACTGCTTGTCACTGAGCTCGTGCGGATCTGTACTATCCTGTGTGAATGTGTCGACTCTCATATTTACTATAAAACTAGTTTGCATGCCGTAAAATAAAAAAAACTATGTTTTTTAAATGTATAGTGCATAGATTTGGAGAAAGTACTGCTAAATCTTGCCCCTCCACCCCTCCCTAAACAAATAAATACCGTTATTATGAGTTTGACAAAATCTACCCTCTGTATGTAGGGGGACACTGACATAGCCCATAAGGTCTGTTGTAACTTCCTGGGTTGAATTAGAGGGTGGGAATAATTATTACAAACAGTAATGTGACACAAAAATTAATAAAACATACGTTCAACTCGAAAGGAATCCAATGATACATTAACATACTCCTATCATCTCTACTTCTCTCATAAAACGTTAAATTAATAATACTTATAATTGTTATTCTTACAGTTATAATACAACAGTGAACTACATAGAACTTTGTAGCATTATTTATTAATAATATAGAATACTAACTTTGTTTTCTTCAATGACGCTGTATCATTTTTCTTCGCTGCGTTAATCATTATTTAAATCCAAATTAACTCATATCTTAAGTTCGACACAATGAAAACATTAACTGCATAACAACTATATAGAGAATTCCATTAATAATCATCTAGGAAGCTACTTACTTTATTTTATATCATTTTAATTTTATTATATTCTATGTTTTTGTTAGTAGTAGCTAGTATTAGATTACATCATCATTGTATTTTGTTTAGTTTGTATTTTAATAATATCTTAAAATTGTAATATGTACGCAATTTTTGTATAATTTTACTATTCGCTGGTTGAGTGGAAGAGAAGGCCTTATGGCCTTAACTCTGCCAGCTAAAATAAATAAATAAATAATAATAATAATAATAATAATAATAATAATAATAATAATAATAATAATATAATAATTATTATTATTATTATTATTATTATTATTATTATTATTATTATTATTATTATTAATTAAGCACTCCAAGAATTGTTAAAAAATGTATCACAATATACCATTCTAACAAATAGAATCTTCAACATTAATCAAAATTCATGATAAAATTCCGTTGAGGTATTAGTGACTAAATTAAAAGTTATAATATAAAACTATAAAATAGTTACCTAAAACGTGAGCCTCCTCAACTAAAAAAATTATTACTGCACAGGGAAAATAATTCAGCTAAGATAAACATACATGAGGAGATGGGAATATTGAAGACAGTTAAAACGACCATCTGTTAAATGAGAACGCACCCGGTTCGTGTAATCCCCTGTGTCAGATTTTCAGTGGAATACCAGTATTGAATCAGGGGTCAACTGATAAGAACCCATATCCTGTTACTTCTGCTGATGATGGGACTAATCTCGAAAGCGCTACAGATAATTAATAATTTTTAAGTGTAGGAGACGGACCTTTTAGGTAACTACAGTGTGATTCAAACATATGGCTAAACGTTTGATCGCATTTTGTTACGAAAATATTATTATTAAAGGAAATATGATGTTATCATTGGAAAGAGAATCCTTCAAATTACAACAATAGAACAAAACGAAACACTTACAACAACACTAAGCAAGTCCCTTTATTGCTTCAAACTGTCCGCCGTTTACATCCAAGCATAATTGGCAACGCTTTGGGAAGTCATTCATTGCGTTATGATACATGTTTAGAGGAATAGCTCTAATTTCTTCCTCAATCACCAATTTCAGCATGCCGACGTCTTGAGGTTTCCGGGCATAAACCCTGTCCTTCAAATAACCCCACAACCAATAGTCACAGGCTGTGAGGTCAGGGGAAAGGGCTGGCCATTCAATGGGGCCCCTTCTTCCCACCCACCTGTTTTGCAAATGATCATCCAAAATTCACCTCACCGCAATTGCATAGTGAGGAGGCGCAACATCCTGCTGGAATAAACATTGTTCATGTTCAGCACTTTGCATTACCGGCAGGACAATTTGTCTAAGGATATCACTATACCAATCATCATTAACAGTCTCATCCAAAATTCGCATTCCTAACAGTCCTTCCCATCCGATCATAGCCCAAACAGTACTTTGCCGCATCTTAAACGTATCTCTTCAATAACATTAGCATTCTCTTTACCATAATATGACAATTGTGTCGATTAACACGTCCGTTCACATGGAAAACATCTTCATCAGAAAAGTGCAATTTTCTGTACCAATGTTCGTCGTTTGCTGATTCCCTTACAACAAATTCACAAAATTCCATCCGCCTGTCAAGGTTGTCTTCATTAAGTTCGTGGACACGAATCGGTTTGAAGGGGTGGTACTCCTCACGTTTCAAAACACGACACACACTCGATTGCCTGATACGAAGCTCACGTGCAGCTTGGCGGGTTGATTTTTGTGGGCTAGCGTCGAACGCCTCCACAATTCTCTTCGTTGTTTCTGCATCCGTGCTAATGCGAGGCCTTCCAAGAGGTTTGATTTTCTGCATACTTCCCGTTTCCAGCAGTCGTTTTCTCCACTTGCCCACAGTCGACGGCTGCAATGCTACTTTAAACTCACGTCTTGCCGGTCTTGCGGCCTAACGATCAATAGCATACGGCAATAGCATGCAGCAATTGTAATTTGCATATTCAACGCAATTTTGACTAATGACGTAAGTTCTACACTGTTTTGTTTTATTCCATTGTTGTAATTTGAATAATTGCCTTTCCAACGGCAATTTCATATTTCCTGTATAGCCATATTTATGATTCACCCCGTATTTTATAATTTCATATTATAATTTTTAATTTTGGAAATAGAGTCTTATTAATGGAATCATGGATTGGTCGTGGAGGGGCAGTTCATTGGCCTGATCGATCTCCTGATCTTATCCCATTGGATTTTTTTTCTCTGGGGAGTTAATAGAGACATTGTATATTGGGATATTCCGACAAATTCAGAGAATATGCAGGGCCGTATTGTGCATTCTTGTAATTCCATTCAGCCGGTAATTTTGGCGATTTTACATGCGTTCCATTAAAAATGGTCATCAGTTTGTGCACTTAATGTGAATACTCCGTATTCTATTGTTTATAATTCATATGGATAGTACTGTTATATTGCAGAAAAATCCCACTTTATTTTTTCAGTAACAAGGTTATATTTTTTATAATGACTCATTGTGATACTTTTTCAACAAGGCTTGGAGAAAAAGTACATAGTGCCGCTGAAGAAATCAAAGTTAGTATTCGTATCTTGTTAATTAATATACTACAAATTTCACTTAACATCAGTTTTGTTTTTCCCTCGTAGTTGGACATCTTCTATATAAAACCGTTTTTTCATTTCGCACTTACATATATATATATATATATATATATATATATATATATATATATATCATCATCATCATCGTCTGGTATCATGACAGCTGCCGCCGTCTTCCGAAAATCAAACGCCATTCTAATCTGTCCATCCATTAATCTTCCTCCGATCCTATGATATTCATAGCCGCTTGTACACCTTCTATCCAAGTTTTCTTCTGTCTTCCTCTCTTCCTCCTTTCCATTTGGATCCATTCCATAACAATTTTAGGTAATCTTTGCTCTGGCATTCTTTTGACATGGCCATACCACTGTAAACTTTTCTTTACTAAAATGTCTATGATGCCCGGCTCCTCTAGTACACCCATAATTTTCCTTATTTCTTTATTTCGTATTCTATCCATTCTAGATAAATAAAACAATAAATAAATGCTTTAAACTCTGTTTGGTGGGGCAAAAAATGTATTGCAATATATATATATATATATATATATATATAATCATCATCATCATCTTCATCATCCGATATCATGACAGTTGCCGCCGTCTTCCGGAAACCAAATGCCATTCCTCTCAGTCCATCCAAGTCCATCCATTGATCTTCCTCCAATCCTCTGATATTCATAGCCGCTTGTACACATTCTATCCAAGTTTTCTTCGATCTTCCTCCTTTCTATTGGGATCCATTCCATAATAATTTTAGGCAACTTTGCTCTTGCATTCTTTTGACATGGCCATACCACTGTAATCTTTTCTTTACTACTCGTATAATATCTATGATGCCCGGTTCCTCTAGTGAACCCATAATTTCCCTTATTTCTTTATTTCGTATCCTATCCATTCTAGATAAAAAATACAAGCAATAAATGCTTTAAACTCTGTTCGGTGGAGCAAAAAAAAAAAAATACAATATATATATTTCGGGTGGTCAAGATAAATGGGAAACCCTGTATATGGATGTGAAACATGGTCTGTTAATTTCAAGGAGGAGAAAATATTACTTATTAAAGAAGCATGGTATATTGTGATAGAATTTGAACATAAAATCTTCCATAGAATATTTGGCCCAAAAGAGTTCATTAAGGATGAATAATATGTTCTAACTCTGAGCTATATAATTTATTTGACAAATAGGACAGGTGGATGATTGGGTAACTAAATTTCTTGAAATAGGTTAATGGGAGTCAGCGGCTGATTATACAAACAAAGATGAAAGCTGTTGTCGAAGCCGTCAAACCCATTCAGGGTTGTAACGCCTGGAGAGGGCGATGAGTGTAATAAATAAAGACTAATTAACACACTAGCACCATTGAACCCAGCGGTTCATGGGCACGCAGACATAAATTCTCCATTTATCCCTATCTTGAGCCAACGTTTTCCAATGAACCCCTGTATAATTCAGCTGTCAGAACTCATGGTTAGTGTTACTTTGTCATCTCATTTTTGTCCTACCTACTGGGTGTTTTCTCTCTGGTTCCCTTAAAAGAAATTTCCATGGCGCTCATTAATTTCCCATTAATGCCACATGCCCTGCTCACCACTGTCTACGAGACTTAACTGTTCTTATTACATATGGTTTCCCACTAAGGTCATGTAGCTCACTGTTGTGCAGTATTCTTCATTCACCTGTTTGTTCGTCTCTCTTTGATCCTAAAATTTTCCTTAAGAACTTTTTTCCCAAATTATCGTAATATTGTCTCCAACTTTAAACTACGAGTCTATGTTCGCATGCATATAATATAACGGGAAGAATATATGTTTTATATATTGTTAATTTAACATTTCCATTTATGTTAGAGAATTTGGGTAGTGTCCTTGTAACGCGTAATAACATGCATTTTCACAGTTGAGCATATGTTTAATTTAATTCTGCGTTTCATTGCTGTTTTTAATTATTGTACCTAGGTATCTGAATTCAGCCACTTCTTCAAAATTTCCCTCATTATTTATTAAATGTCCATTTATATTGTATGATGTATTTCTACGTGTGACCAGATGATTATGAGTAGGGTAAAGGGAGGTAAATTCGTAGTATATGTAATTCCGTGATAGATAATTTTGAAACATTGTCCCAAAGTTAAATGGCGTGATAAATATATATTGAGGTATCTAGACTAAAGGTCATGCCTTTAGATAACATACTTTTTAACTTCAGTATTCAACCTAGAATGATAATAATGTACCGAGATTTCAAAATTAACTACACAATATTACCAATATCATGAAAATACCTCCCTTTACCCTATTTCCCAGTTAATTCTAGACATTTCGTCGGGAACACAGGTGTTCACGAGGTCCCGCATTACACACGAGTGCAATTAAAATTTTGTGATTTGTAAGTTGTGCATTTCAAATTATTGATATACTTTAGATTAATAAAGTTACTACTGTATATTCTTGTAGGGGGCACTCTGTAGCGTGGTTGATTAAGGCAATAAGCTACAAGCCGGGAGGTCGGGGGTCAGAGTCCCGGTGGTACAAGGATTTTTAAACTATCCCAAAAACTTTCTGGCGGCACCGTGGCCCTGGGGTCGACTCAGCCTCTAACGGAAACTAGTATCAGACACTTTGTTCTGGGGTAAATGCGGCCGTCACGCAGGACTGACAACCCAGTTGACAGCTCGTGTCGATTGTCTGTAAAAGTTAGACGCCTTAACTTCCTACTGCTTGAAAGACCTTTTGAGGCTTGTAGTGGGAATATTTCCTCCATTACCTTATATCCCAATAATACAATTTTAAGCTATTCTATGCCACCGTGCCACCTGTGAATTTTCTATCGGAGAACAGGTGACTTTTGACCAATGTGATAACACATGTTCCAGCTAGAGCCAACTGTCAAGAATTTTAGTCACAAAAAAGGGTATTCTACCCCAAGAGTCCACCTACATTACTGGGCACGTTAGGGTGAGAAAATGGGCAAGTAAGTGTTAGATGGGAAAGTTAGTGATAGTTTGGTCAGTTAGGGTGAGAAAACGAGCAAGTTAATACACAACATTAATTTTAGCTTTCACTTGTTTGTTAGCAGGTTTTTGAGATAAGTTGGTCTCACTGCCTGAGCAATTACTAACACATTTTGGATTGAAGTATGCTGATTTGTAGGTTAGATTTAGCTCAATTTATCACTGTATGTTAAAGCATTTTTCACATTTTTTGGGGGAAAAATCAACATTTGTATTTCTCTCAGGTAACACTGACCAACAAAAAGAAACTATTTTTTTCTCTCAGAAAGAACAATATGTGATTCTGATAGTATTTGTTTCCCTGAATTCAAATGTGTTATCGGTTTTTCTCCATCACACATGGTTTCCGAGAGACAGTAATTCATAATTTCAAATACTTTAATATTTTCTACATTCAATATTTTCTGTAATTCATTTACACCCTGTATGTATGTTATATATATATATATATATATATATATATATATTAACATCTCAGTATATTTTACTACTGAAATTTATTTCGAAGTTTTTCCTCACCTTTAAGACAAATTTTAAAAAATTGGACCCAAATTATCCCCGATCATTATCATGTGACCTGCATATTTATCAATCATATTGGCCTTGTTAATATAAATTAATGAATGAAGACTGTGTTGTCTAGGAGGTGATCACTCGTCCAGAGAGTCCATCTGTGTCTTCGTGTGGTCAAAAAAAAAGTATTTTGTCATCCAGAGTTGAAAATCCTCTCCGACAGATCATGTCTCTCAAATTCCGAATGGCGTGGGACATTATTAGGTGCCTATAAAGGAAGAGGTTGAACTAAGATGAAGAGAGAAAGAGAAAAAAATTAAAAAAATACTTGAACCCTTCCACAAAAATAAAATTACCTTGATTTACAGATCAAAACTTCAATACCGCTATGGTCTGAAGGTAGCATACTGCCTTGGCACCTCAGCGGGCCCGGATTCGATACCCGGTCGGGTCATGTTTCCTGGATGATGATTTTTTTCGAGGTTTTTCCTCACCTATAAGACAAATGACTAGAAACTTTAAGGACAAAACGGTCACCGAACATCAATATCATCATTAATATATTAATTAAAACAGGTTTAAGGCCTCTCCTGGCGCATCATTACCATTATCATCACATATCATCACGGCAGCGTAACTACGCATTCCAGGCGTCCAAACCTCAGAATTGGGTTACAATAGCGCCATGTCAGGAGAGAATACCAGGATGTCGAAATGTCAACGTGGTGGCATTGAATACAAAAATACTTGAATGAGTTTCTGTACCATAATAATAAATAATAGTTTAAAAAACTATAACAACACACTTTATTAGAAAACCGAACTAAAATATGAAAAATAATTTTAATTTCCAACACGCTTGGGATAAAATTAAAGTGGCCAACAAAAAAATTATCTCCAACACATCTATAATTAAACTAGAGTTATCTACAAAAAAAAATTGCCATCAAAAGCGTGGGGTGCTTTTTATGGTTTGTAGTTTTCTTCTTAGAGACTTTACTTTTACCAATATCTGTTTATTATCAAATATATTAATTGATATAGAGCACCACACGCTTTTGATGGTAAAATATTTTTTGTAGATAACTCTACTATTGTACTAGATGTGTTGGAGATGATTTTTTTGTTGACCACTTTAATTTTATCCCAAGCGTGTTGGAAATTAAAATGATTTTTCATTTATTAGTTTGGTTTTCTAAAAATGTAAATATCTTTAAATTCGATTCTATTCTAGTATGAGCTAAAAGTAATAATCTTCTAAAAAAAATCATCTAGGCCGGATTTGAACCAGTGATCTATGAATTACTGAAATTATATATGATTGCAGTCCACCACTCTACCAACTGAGCTACCACAATGTTAGATTAAAAAGCCGATACGTCCGCAACCTATTGTACCGGTCTTTATTTCTTTGATGTCCTGATGATCCTGGCCAGAATTTTAGAAAACAATTATGAAATTATTGCATCGTCATTGGTCCTTTAAAGTATACAAAGTTTCAAGTCGATCCAATATTTTTAAGTATGTGAAAATTGTGTTGAAATATTCCGTTACATAGTTAGATACAGGTGAAGCTAATATAAAGCGTGTAAAAGCCACAAAGTATCGATTCTCTACTGAACAAACATTTAGTTTAGGTCTAAAAGTGTCATATTTCCTTAAATTTCAAATTATTTTAGAGCAACAGTGTTACTGGGTGAAATCAGAAGGCTGGAGGCCATAAAAAAGTACATAGCTTTGAGTTCCCTTCTACCTATGCAAGATTCAAAAGATTGAGATATTATACTGATTTAGTTTGCGAATATTATTTATTTTCTTACGTTTGTAAAAATAAATATTGGAGAGAACTGGCTTTCCTCCGACACAGATTGGCAAACTAGATCATAACAAATAAACAGCTCATTGATCTGATACGTTAGATTTAAATATCCCATTAACCTGTTTTATGGACTATAAAATGTGAAATATAGGATTTTATTTACTCCTGAACATTCTAAATCAGTTAATCGAAACTGTCTAAGAATACTTGATTTTCATGAAGAAATGATGTACTTTCCATTAAAATCCGTTCACCTGCATTTCCTGATGGGATATTTATATTCATTTATATTCTTATTTTGTCTAGTGTTCCTAATGTCAATATTATTCGTTTTTAAACATCTTAATCATGGAAAAATTATATTTTAAAAGAAAAGTATACGCCTAGACTGGGGTTTGAACCCAGGACCTTTGACTCTCTATATCAATGCTCTTCCATTTGAAAAGAAAAATATACACCTAGACTGGGGTTTGAACCCAGGACCTTTGACTCTCTATGCCATTTGCAAAAATCGTAGCAACGGCTCGTAGCATTTGGGGTTAGGGTATTAACCATGTATAATAGAACAATACGCGTTTAGATTGGAGGCCTAGATAGCTCAGATGGAAGAGCATTGACATAGAGAGTCAAAGGTCCTGGGTTCAAACCCCAGTCTAGGCGTGTATTTTTCTTTTCAAATATAACTAGTGTTCCTAATTGAGGAATAGCAAAATTGAAGAATAATGAGGAAATATGTATCCATTAATAATAACTTCAATATGTTATTTATTTCCAATCTTCACTTGCATTATTCATCATCGTCATCATCTCCTTTATCTCCCATCATGAGCACAGGGCATCCACAAAACGTCGCCAATGAATCCTATTCTGAGCCAACTTCTTGATTTCCTTCCAGGTTTTCCCCTCCTCTGCAATTTCTTCAAGGATGGTTCTGTTCCATGATGTTTTGGTCTGCCTCTTCCCCTGTGTCCTTTGGGGTACCAATCCAATGCAATTCTGTCAATCTAATCATAGTTTTTTCTTTATGTATGTCCCATCCAGTTTCATTTTCGCTGTTTTATTTATATTTTAATTTTTTTCTGGTCAGTTTTTTCATAATTCTTTAACTGATATGGGGATTGACCATATGACCTTGATCTGATTAATGAAAATACGGAACTATAGACATTGTTAATAATATTAAAATCAAAATCATGTACAGCTTGTTGACGGTCTAATAATAACATAAAACAAATGAATAATATAATTATAACGTTATAAATACATTGATATAATATTATAATTACATTTAAATAACAATTAAGCTAATTAAGTATTATTTACTATTAACAGTTACACTTTGTTGGACATATATATTTATTTATTTTCCGTGTCTTTCCCAGAAAATTGTCCACGTTTATCCAATCTTCTGGGTTTACCATTAACTCATAACATGCTAATCTATATAAAGATTTTTATTAGAAACATTTGTGACAACAATTGGTGCCCTCCATTATTCCAAAACGTTGCAATTTCCTGAAATATGAGGAGTTCAGAGTAAAAGTGGACAATGTCCAAAAATGGAAAATCCTACATATGTGTGTGAATTGGGTTTAAAATATCACTAGTTTTTCAGAGAAATGGTGAACCAAATATTGTATTTTTTCTTTTCCACTTTAAAAATTAATATTGAATTGTTCATCTGTTATTAAACGTTTTACTTTAACTTTATGCCAGTTTTTATCAAAAGAGTAAAATATGGACTTAGTCCACTTTTGCTCTGAAACCATAATATGTAGTTATTTCGTCTTCAGCGCTCCCATATAATGGATATATTCTGATCTCATATAGTAATTTGGTAATAATATAGTAAAGTCAGTAATTTTTAATAGAACTACGATGTCTATTTTTTCTTTACTGTTTAAAAATACATTTGTAATTGGCGAAAACTGAAAAGTTATAATAAATTTGGGCTTAATTTATATAAATGTATGAGTTATTTAAGAAGAACAATGAATGGTTGGGAACTTGTATCTGTTTTATTCCATGACAGTATAGAAAAGGAGTAGGTGTGAAGGCGATGGTGCAGAATTCTACAACTGTTTGAAACGACACATGCCAAGAATCGGATTACGCCTCGACAACCCTAGCTAGATGTTCCGGAGCACATGTGCGTTAGAAAACTTGCGTAGGCATCAGGCGATTGTAGCGCAAAATGTACTGTTCCATGGTCAGTTTTTTTTTAATAAATTTTCAGAATTACGAAAGAAAGTAAATATATATATGAAATCACATGTAGTTCTATATCACAAATTAACATTGTACTCTTATATAAATCATAATGTATATCAAGCAATCATGAGTTCAATTCAAAGATATATCACTGAATTTTTAGCTCATATGATCTCAAGCGGTAGGCTGACTCTTAACTATACATCGTACGTCTCCTATTCGGTACAGCAGAGAAGCATTTGATTGTTATAGGCTATGCAGGAGGTTGGAATCTAGTATAGTCATTATGAATAATAACTACGCATTGTGTACTACTAACATTTATTCTAGTTGTAGTATTTATTCCAAACGATTAATTTTTGTATGCCTATGTTTTCCCTTCACAGAGATTTAGGCGCTCTCCCTCTACAGGGAAGAATTTGAACCATACTAATTTAGTTACACTTGTTTTCGTATAGATGTCATTTTGAGTGGTACGTGGTCAGCGTTCCGCCTCATACTGACATCTAGGAAACCAAGGTAATACTAGGACGGGAAAATTCGGTAAATTTTGCTTAGAGGCCTTTTCATTCAGGCTTAAGGATTTTTTACGAGCCTGAAAATCTTCAGACTCGGGACCCACGGCTTAAAGTCCCTCCCGGAGGACTTGCTCCTTGGATTTTTCCGTCCTAAAAAAATCCATCGACACCGGCCGGGTTTGAACCCGTGACTCTTGGGACCAGAGGCAAGGAGCATAACTACTAGTCCACCGCGGCCGACCCAAACGATTAATAAGTATTAATAATCGCTGATTAATCATTCTGACCGTAATATATGTATACAGTAACAAGCTCCTTATTCGCGGGGATATGTTCCGTAAATATGCCCCAAATACAGAATGGTTATTTGTATAGGTATATAGGGGATGCATATAAAAATCCAAATTAAAATAAAAAAAACTATTAAAATAAAATACACGTAATGAGAGATTTTGAAACATTTCTATTAATTATCATTGTCAGGCTAGGCAAGGGCTAGAAGAACAGTAATTGTTTCCTGTTTTGCCTCTCTTAAAAGTTCTTCCAATCCAGATTGATATTCAGCTGTGATTCAGCGAAAGAATTCCTTATTTTGTCTTAGGATTTCTTGATGAATCGTACAGATAAATTATTAGTATTGAAACAGCCTAATACGGATGCAAACGACTCGCCAACGCGTAAGCGGCAAGCATTTCTACTTTTACTTTAAGCTGAAACACTATTTTTTTCCGCTTCGGACCTTATAAAATGGGAACAAAGCAGAAGACACGTGATATTCAGTCAAAATTATTGCAACGAATGATAAGTTGAAGCAATATAACCCCGGCGACATTTATCAACGGACATAATGGCACGTGAAATACGGCGGCGGCGGCTTTAACAACGAACTTTAGGCTTAGTGACAATAAGATTTGTTTCACTTAGATATATATATTTGTCATTTGGTGTGAATCACCCTTTGTAAAAACCGCCGGCAGTAAAAAAAGTTGCCGATGCGTTAATAAAGAATACTAAACCTTCTAATATACCGACTGGATCCGCGAATAAATACATGTTTAGCCGCGAATATTGAAAACGCCAATAACGGAACCGTGAATCAGGAGATTTTACTGTATATCAAAATGAGGCGTTAACCCAGGAACTGTTTAAACTAAGCTAATCCTCTGAACGTTATACTTATGGTCCTATTTTAATGATTTACGGAATATATATGTATATATGTGCCAATTAAATAGTTATATCCGACTAGTTGCAAGATAACATCATGGCATTTACTAGAACTACCTCTAATTGCGTAGCCCATTGTTGGGCCATAGCCTCTCCTTTGTTAGGAGTTACTAGACCAAGTTAATTTATGATGATCTTGATGAAGATTTTCAGGCTGTAGACCGTGGTCGTGAGGCATGTAGTTCCCCGACGTTTCGCCAGAGACTGAGTCTGGCATCCTCAAGGGAATATCTTATATTGCGAGTTGCTTTGCGAAAAATCGAAAATTGCGACTACCAACTAAAACTGACTCTATCGAACCCGCAGGTTCATCGCCGCGCGGACATAAGCACTTCATAATTCCCTATCCTTAAGTAATATTTTCCAATCGTCTCCTGTGTAATATACTTCTCTGAAATCATGGTTAAACGTTAATTTCCCACCTTATACTTGGTCTACTAATTGGGAGTTTTCCTTCTGGTTTTCCTACAACAAGATTTCATCCCTCTCTTTCAATCGCCTTTCGTGCCACATGGTCTGCCAATCGTAGTCTACGTGTCGATACTAGTAAAATTCATGGTAAGTTTCGGTTGAGGTATTAGTTCACAGTAATATAATGAACGGTTAAAAACTATAAAATAGTTACCTTGTAGGTCCGTCTCCTCAACTTAATTTCTTTTAAAACTCTGTAGGCCTTTCGGGACTAGTCCCATCATCAGCAGAATGCATTAGGTCCGTTTTTGTTGACCCTTGTTGAAGCACTGACTTGCTTGTGAGAATTTTGTACAGATGATTGTGTGGATTAGGTGTGTATTCATTGAGAATCAGATTGTTGTTGATTTCTCTTAGGAATGCGATTTCCTCCAGTATATTTATTCTCGTTGGAATGTTTCCTCTATGTATTATTGTGAGGGTGTTATCGATGTTATGCATATGGTGTCCAGCCTGAATTACATGTTTTGCGTAACTTGATTTTCCTCCATTGTAAATGAAATCTCTGAAATGTTCCTTGAGGGAAAACTAACAGAAGCTTCAACATCAGATTCAAGGAACATATCAGAGATTTCATTTACAATGGAGGAAAATCAAGTTACGCAAAACATGTAATTCAGGCTGGACACCATATGCATAACATCGATAACACCCTCACAATAATACATAGAGAAAACATTCCAACGAGAATAAATATACTGGAGGAAATCGCAATCCGAAGAGAAATCAACAACAACCTGATTCTCAATGAATACACACCTAATCCACACAATCCTCTGTACAAAATTCTCACAACCAAGTCAGTGCTTCAACAAAGGTCAACAAGAACGGTCCTATTGCATTCTGCTGATGATGGGACTAGTCCCGAAAGGCCTACAGAGTTTTAAAATAACTTGAGTTGAGGAGACGGACCTACAAGGTAACTATTTTATAGTTTTTAACCGTACATTATATTACTGTAGTCTACGTGACTTAACTCTTATTGCATATTGTTTCATATAATGGTGATGTAGCTCACTGTTATGAAAAATGCGGCCACTAGAGCGATTTGTATTTTTTTCACTTTAGTGAACCCTCACTGATAATGGTACGATTGTGCTGATTAAAGATAACTACCTCACATTTTTCAATTCATTACTATATCCCGAGTTTAGTTCCCCCAAAAAAAGTTCGGCCTCTAGAGCGTTAATAGGCACGTAGGTGTACATTTATATAACTTTTATCATGGTCATTTTCGTTTAAGATAGATGAAAATTAGCAAAAATTGTTTGACTCTATAACTCATGCCCCAAATGGGAGTCAATGACCAATCACGTTTCAATGAATTTTGTTTTACAACCAATCACAGTAGTGATTCACCTCGATATTTAATTAATTACTTCTATTTATCATATTAAACAAAGTTCCTCCTTTTTAATATTCTGAACAGGTCAGAGCATTATTTTGCAGTGACTGACTCTCGAACAAATACGTTGAACATAACAAATAATGAACAGATTCGTTCGAACTACAGATTTTTATAATTGTGTGTTCAATAATTGTGTTTTTAAATAATGATTTTACGCAGTTGTTTCCTAAAAAAATAATTAATAACCTATAATGTTCGCTATAATATACAGTTTGATGTGTTTCATTTTTTCTCCACTAGGGTGCATACTTACAATATTGCGATTCTATTTGGCAATAAATAATATGATCTAGTTGCTCTGGATGAACCATAACCAAATGTTTCTAATTTGTTTTCAAACATCGCCGTTTATATTAATACATAAATATTTTAAAATAACTATATTTAAATAATGATTTGTGAGTAAACAGCTTAATTTTATTCGTTAAATAGTCCTAACAAATGCCACTCTTGATTTCCAAATCCTCTAGATAAATTGGAAATCACTCATGGCATTACTTATGACTATTTAACTCATGCCCCAAGTGGGAGTCAATGACAATCACATTTCAATGATTTTTTAAATACAACGAATCATAGTCGTGTTTCGCCTCGAATTTATCAACTGAAGTTTATCATATTAAAGAAAGCACCCCCTTCTTAACATTTTGAATAGGTCGTAGCATTATTTTGCAGTGACTGACTCTCTAAGGAACACGGCTACCAGATTGTATATATAGTGCATGAATGTCAGCACATAGCGCATGCGAGAGATAATATAAAAACATTTGTAATAATTGATTATACCACAAAAAAAAAAAAGAAACGACTGTTTGCAGTTCCTTAAACGAATTATTTTCCAGGGAATGACGTTGCAGATAAATTTAATTGACATATTTACATCATAGGATATCAGAAATTAATTAATACCTAAACGTTGGTTATAAATTTCTCCACTAGGGTGCATTCTAACAATAGTGTGATTCTTTGGCAATAAATGATATGATCTAGTTGCAGTGATGAATAAAAGAAGAAAATGAAGCGTACCAACCGTTTCTCATTTGTTTTGAAACATCGCCGTTTACTTTAATATATATTATTATTTAAAAATAAATATAGTTAAATAATGATTTGTGAGTAAACGCTTAATTTTATTCGTTAAATAGTCCTAACAAATGCCACTCTTGATTTATAAATTCTCTAGATAAATTCACTCGTCACTTCGTGAGTCGTGAATTTATCGGTAATTTGGAAGTCACTAGTGGCATTACTTGTGAAAAATATTTTCATAAGATAACCTCCATTGCTACATTCCTTCAGAATTCACTAATTGTGAAGTATTTTAGAGATCAAGTGAACCTACTTTTTAGTTCTTCATAACACGTTCTGTTCATTGCAGTATATTTTTTACTTTATTTAGTAGTGTTAGAGAAAGTTTCTGAATCAGAGCACTCGAAAACGATTTCTATCATATTTTCGACTTGGTGAGGATTGTCGGAAATTCGTTGCTCAGTTACTTGTCATCGGTGTTTTACTGAAGACTTTAGTTGCTTCCTCTCGAAAAGGTTTATTGATATCATTGATATACGAGCTCCCATTTATCCCTTTTCCTATGTACGGTATCACGAAGCCAAAGAAATATGATTCCAGTCTTTCATTTGCCAACTGGCTACTTTTTATAAAAAGTTCCCTCAGTGAAACATAAAGAGAACGAAAAAAAACTATATCAGTTAATGTCGGACTTTTTTAAACGTTCTAATTTTCGTGATATAATGCTCCGCAAATATCTAAAACAGAAACATATTTTTAAATAAGACTAATTACTTTTGTATTTTGTTAAAATTAAATTATTCGTGACAAATTAAGGTGCAATTATTTATAAAATCTGTGTTAAGACAGAACTGCGAATCGTTTATAACTTAATGTTTTATTGACGAATTCCGAAGGAATGTAGATATTTATGTTGTTCTCATAAAGTATTAATTTTTTTTACAAATCTTCATTGGCCTTTCTTTGTAGACGACACGGAAAATGTTTATTACTGACATAGATTTCTTCATTCTATTTATATTTATAAAATTAGAGTACTCGGGGTTCATGCTTTAATTTTTTTCTTTTCATGTCACACACATGCTATGGATTTAAAGTAACTTTTTTTTTTACAGAAAATAAGATTTATTTCATTTTTACAACTTTTCACTACATAAGACTGAGAATTACACACCTTACTCCAATTATTATTGAATGTTTCCTTCCGACAAAGAGGACATTCGAAATGAAAATACAATTATTAAATATACATTAACTAAATCGGTAATCTCGATTGACTTACATTTTGCAATAGGTGGTAAAATTTTACGGCCATACATACACCATTGGATAACGAATTAAAATACGTACCAACAGTTACTCATTGTCATAAGTAATGCCACGAGTGATTTCGAAATTATCGATAAATTCACGACTCACGAAGTGGGGAGTGAATTTATTTAGAGAATTTGAAAATCAAGAGTGGCATTTATTAGGACTATTTAACGAATAAAATTAAGCTGTTTACTCACAACTCATTATTTAAATATAGTTATTTTAAAATATTTATATATTAATGTAAACGGCGATGTTTGAAAACAAATGAGAAACAATTGGTACGCTTCATTTGCTTTTTTGTTCATCACTGCAACCAGATCATATTATGTATTGCCAAATGAACGCAGTCGTGTAAGAATGCACTCTAGTGGAGAAAAAATGAAACACATCAGACTGTATATTAATTCATTTCTGATGTCCTATGACAATTATATTTTTCTGGAATGTTGTTACATGGAAAAAATACATTTAAGAAAGTGCAAACAGTGGTTTCTTTTTTGATAGTATAATCAATTGCTACGAGTGTTTTTATATTAACTCCCACATGCGCTAAGTGTTGACATTCATGCACTATATATACAATCTGGTAGCCGTATTTCTTAATGAGTCAGTCACTGCAAAATTATGCTATGACCTATTCAGAATGTTAAAAAGGAGGTGCGTTCTTTATTATGATAAACTTTAGTTGGTAAATTCTAGGCGAAACACGACTGTGATTGGTTGTAAATAAAAAATCATTGTAACGTGATTGGTCATTGACTCCCATTTGGGGCATGTGTTAAATAGTCTTACTAATTTCTTGTTTTGATGATTTTTTTATGTACACGCATAACATAAAATATATAAAAAAATAATGTTTTGTTTGTTTGTTCTTGCTTTATGCGCGGCCATACCGCTGATCCGATTGTGATGTGGCTTTCTGCAAAATGTTCAGGTGATTCCAGGGATGAACATAGGCTATAAAATAGTTGTAATACTCAACGCTTCACCCCTAAAAAATCACCCTTTGTAGTGAAAAATGAAAAATAAGGTTCCTATTTTGACGCATAAATGGCTGATGCTGCCTAAACCATAACAAATACACCAATTGAATATCTCAAAAAACTCTAAAAGAAAGTCCGAGATAGCATATGTTTATTTCTTACGGATAACTCACTATAACCATTTTTATCTTTTATTGATGCCAAGAAGATGGGGATAAATAGATATCCGGGCAAGTGTAGCAGCGCACGGAGGGTATTCTTTTATAACGAATTTTGTGTTTCTGCTCATTTATGCCAAGTGCTTCGGGATACGAAGATTCCCAGGCAACGCCGGGTAATCAGCACATTGCACAGTGATCCAGAATGCGAAAAAATCGGCAAAAATCTGGAAGTCACTATTTGGGCTCCAAATCATTCCACATGTGTAAGATTAACAATTATAAGAGTAAAAAATTATCTGGGTCTGCATACTTGATGCGAGAGCCTTCAATTAGTTGTTATATGCAAAGTATTCGTAATGACTGATTTAACAAACACAATTTATTTGCGGAGATACTTTGAAAAATAGATTAATCTAGTGATTTATATAACCTGTACAGAAATTGCAACTCAATACAGCAAGAGATGATGGCTCCGGGAGATTAGCTTCTTTTGAAATAAATTTAAATCTTTCTTTGTAATTGTCGTCTTAGCATATTAATTGAAGGTTTATAATTTTGCGTTTCTATTGTTCTATTAATTTGAAATGTTTTAACTTCAATTTAATTTGTGTAGATAATATAATTATCGACTCTATCTTATGAATTTGTGATCTTATGTAATTTTTCTGTATCTGTTTATTTTTTCACTGGTTGAGTGAAAAAATGGTCTTACGGCTATAAAACTGACATTTTAAATCGTCATCGTCATCTCCATTATCTGAAATTAGGAGTATAGGGCATCCGCAAATCGTTGCCAACGGATTCTACTCTGAGCCAAATTCCTCACATTCCTCCAGGTTTGCGCTTCTTTTGCAATTCCTTCAAGGATGGTTCTCTTCCATGTCAGTTTCGGTCTGCCTCTTACCCTGTGTCCTTGTGAGTTCTAATCTAATGCAATTATTTCAATCGAATAATGGTTTTATCTTAATGTAGGCCTGTGTCATATCCAGTTCCATTTTAGTTTTTTTATTTATATTTCAATTTTTTTATGGTGAGTTTTTCCCCATAACTCTTTATTTGATATTATTTCTGGCTATTTTACTCTTAATATGACATTTTAAATGCATTAATAATAATGATGATGATAATAATAATAGTAATAATAGTAATATATAATATAATAATAATATAATAATAATAATAATAATAATAATAATAGGGCATGGAAGTCCTTGCAGGAAAATCAGAGAAAAAAATGGCCAGGAGATAGGTCAATAATGAGGAGTGAGAATAACATTAACCATGATTTTAGGGAGGTGTATTACACAGGAAATAATTAGAAAAGAAACTCACGATAGGGATATGTGGATAGTTTACTTTCGTCCGTTCATAAACATCTGAGTTCGATAGCGCCAGGGATTTAGATAGTAAAAGATTAGTAATAATAATAATAATAATAATAATAATAATAATAATAATAATAATTATAATAATAATAATAATAATAATAAATGTAACAATATTAATACTGTAACCAATAAGCACAAATTACTATCACCTGCAAAAATAAAAATAAATTATTATCCTTACGTAGTCCACCGCTATGGTCTCGAAGTAGCGTCCTGCCTTGTCACGCAGCGGGCCCAGGTTCGATTCCCGGTCGGTACAGGCTCCTGGGTGAGTTTTCTTTCGGGGGTTTTCCTCACCTGTAAGACAAATGTCAGGAAGCTTAGGGCCCAACGGTCCCCTTAAATCATCATCATCCTTATCATCATCCTTCACCGGTGTGGAAAGCAATGGGAAGATACCACACCTATAATTCCCTAGTAAAGCTGCAAAGCATAGCATGAAAATGCTATGACTGCAGTGAAAGACCTGCCCTCGGGCAGAATTACTATGGATGGATCCTTATGTATGCCATGGGATACAGTTATCATACCATTTTTATCGTTTGCTTTATTTTGATATTCCGGCTTAGATTGGAGTCAAGATAAAAAACCTAAACTTTTAACAAATGACGAATAAGGTTTTTGCTTTTTTGTCGAGCATTATGACCCACAGATTGATATTGCTAATAGTGTGCAATAATCTTGGATTGCCAATTATTTATTTTCCCACAGAGTAAAATATTTATTCTTCTTTCACCTTATCACCTTATTATTATTATTATTAATAGCAATTCTGCCCGAAGGCAGGTCCTTCACTGCAATCATAGCATTCTCATGCTATGCGTGCAGCTTTACTAGGGAATTGTAGGTGTGGTTCTTCCCGTTTCTTTCCACACCGGTGAAGGATGATGATGATGATGATAATGATAAGGATGAAGATGGTCATATGATTTCGGGGACCGTTTGGGCCTTAAAGGTTTCCTGACATTTGTTTTACAGGTGAAGGAAAACCCCGATAAAAACCTCACCCAGAAAAACTGCCCCGACGGGGAACGAACCCGGGCCCGCTGCGTGAAAAGGCAGCACGCTACCTCGAGAACACAGCGGTAGACATTATCATAAGTAATGCCACGAGTGATTTCCAAATTATCGATAAATTCACGACTCACGAAGTGAGGAGTGAATTTATCTAGAGAATTTGGAAATCAAGAGTGGCATTTGTTAGGACTATTTAACGAATAACATTAAGCTGTTTACTCACAAATCATTATTTAACTATAGTTATTTTAAAATAGTTATATATTTAATGTAAACGGCGATGTTTGAAAACAAATGAGAAACGATAGGTACGCTTCTACTGCTTCTTTTGTTTATCACTGCAACCAGATCATACTATTTATTGCCAAAGGAACGCAATATTGTAAGGAGGAGCTTTCTTTAATACGGTAATTATAACACTGATAAATATTTGGTGAAACACGACTCTGATTGGTTGTAAAATAGAAATCATTGAAATGTGATTGGCCATTGACTCCCATTTGGGGCATGAGTTAAATAGTCACCTTAAATGTACTTTTATATGCTTCACGCCACCTGGGCCCTACAGTAGCACGACCTGTCTGCGAAGACTTGGATCACACACATACTTTTTTCTCACAAGTACATGAAGGGCATCCTCAAATTTTTGATCAGCTCAATCCATGACCTCCTCCGGGACAACACGAACATTTAAGTCGAAACACACCGTACACTCATACAGTCATATTAAACAAGGCGAATGTGATAATAAACATTATGATGACCAGAAAATGTTCAAGAACCATTTGGGTTTTAAATTATCCTAACAATTGTCTTGCAAGTGAGTAAAACCTCGAAAAATCCCATAACCCGGAAAACCCTCTTGACGGAGATACAAACACAGACCTGCTGCATAAGTAGGAGCGGCGCAATCCCGAGACCACGGATGTGAACCAGATGGAAATTAATTACACTGAGCAACAAAAAATTAATTTTGTTTTGTCTCGGAAAGAAAAATGTGTGATTCTGATAGTATTTTTTCTCCTGAATTCAAATGATATCGGTTTTTCTCCATCATGCAAGGTTTCCGAGAGACAGGAATTTATAATTTCAAACACTTTATATATTCTACATTCGTAACTACACAATATTCGAACATTCGGACTCGCCTAGAAAGTAACAAATTACGATTTTCTGCTATATTTCGCCCGTCGAGCATCCATCTTGATGTTCCAACAATAATCGGCCAGCATGTTAGGATTCCATTTGCCTTGATCTCTTTTCCATAGCTGAAACCATTTGAGTTAACTCATTTGGATTTATTTTACAATGGACAAATGGACGGAAAAAGGTTTATTAAAAAATAATTATTTAAGTCCATTAATTGAAATTGAAATAAAAAAACTGTGGGTGATGGAAAAATTCCGAATACATATTTAAAAACACGATAAAATCTGCATTAAATACAACTATATTTACTCATGAGACAAAATTCATGTTGACCAGTGTAATACAAAATAAGTAGGCCAAATTAAGTAACCTTTAATTGAAAGAGTCAAATGTGCGAGAACCACTGATATTTTGAGGTGAGGAATTCCAGAAATCAGGCAGCAAGTATCCGGAAGGAGCAAAATTATGAAAGTTTATAGTTGAAGGTCGAGACCTTGGCATAATGAAGACGGTGTAGGAGGAGGAAATTATCCTATTAAACGCCTCTTTCTTGCGAATTAACTCTTCATGTGCATCACTTGAGATACTGCCAGACAATTAACATACTACATTGTCCTCAATTGTCAACATTTATTTGTGTTTTGTTGCTTCTTTGATAAGCAGAATTTCCTTTTGTCTTTTCGACAGTTTTAACTCTTTAGAAGGTACTTTCACTTGTCGCACTGATGTCCTACGTAGACTGGACCCGTAACGAGAATGTTTTAGTCTGGGTAACATAAATTGTTTTATGACCACACAAATGTATGAAGGCCCTCTCTAAAGGAATAGCATCAATGTCGTGGCCACCTTGGAGATAACACTAACATTAAAGACAAGGTAAACTTTTCACTTAAATTAAACATTCACACTAATAGCCAATGACGAATATGATATGGTTGATTTTCATGGCCAGATGGAGTTCCCGGACTATTTTACTTAAAATAATGATGATGATAATAATAATAATAATATAATAATAATAATAATAATAATAATAATAATAGTTCACACTGCTGTGATATCGGGGTATTCTCACGTCATTGCCTTGTACGGAGCGGACCCGTGTTCGATTACCTGTCGTGACCAAAGTTCCCTACATGAAGAACTTTCGGGTTATTTTCCTCACCTATAATACAAAAGTGTGTCATTTTTGAAGCCACAATATTCCCACACACCCTAACACAACTGCCTTAATATAAATGTATGAATGAATGACCTGTCTTGTCTTAGATGTTCCTGTTGTCTCGGAAATGGCCCCGGCTCTGGACCCTCACTGTCCTTGTGTGGTAAGGAAGTATACATGTGATCAAAAATTTAAACATTTTCTCACGACAGGTCATATGTATCTACATTAGATGAAGTTAAGCAAATAATAGAAAATAATAATAATAGCAATAATAACCGAATTATCACAGGCCTGCGATGATTTTGCGGCATGAGATATTTTAATGCAAATAAATCACATCCCCTGATGACGGAACTGTTACTAGTTTTTACATATCACATACAGATTTTGCACAATTATATTTTTAACACAAAAATGAGAGCGCGCAGTCCATCACTTACACGCCACCCTATATATGCTGTATTAAAATATGTAAACTCCTAAAATATAATACAATTTTATAATATAACTGATTTTATTCATAATCACTTCTTATTTTGTTTAAATAAGGATAGGTTTATCCTATGACCCTCTCCTGGTTACATTACACAGTTTCCGGCGAAATACTGCGGAAACAATAAACCGCTAAGCACAGGGGCCAGATATTGTAATTCCAATACCACCAGCATCATTACAAAAGAGTAGTACCATCTCTGCTTCCACCTCCAGCACAGAATATGATTTCTAATTTGTCCCCAGAATCAAAATATAGGGCCTAACAATTCGTGTTCTTTCAGATAATCAAAATTAAACGATTTGGTACGCGATTTGGGTCTTACAAAAGAAAAAAAGTCAACTTTTAGTTTCGAGATTTAAAGAAGACAATTTTAGCTCCTGCAACAATAATTTATTGGTATAAATATTGTGAAGAAGAATTAAAAAAGTATTGGGGGAAATAGTGTTCTTATACCCCTGGTTTGAATTGTCGCCTAGGAAAAGTTTGTGAACCGAAAGATTGGCGTATATTTATTGATTCTAACAAACATAGGACTAAAGGGCGTTCTTCTGCATAGTGGGTTTTAAATTAGTTTCAGTTCGAGGAATTCAGTCAGTGTACATGAACGAAACATATACAAACTTGTGTACTATTCTAGAAAAAAATAAAATATATAATGAACACAAGTGGTAGTGTGTTGTGACCTTAAGGCGTGGGGTACTTTATTGGGTCAACAATGCAGGGTACATTTCCGTGTTTTTCGTGCTAGTAGGACTCTAGAGCCAGGGAAAGACACTGGAAGGTTATTAGTTGCCGAAAAGAAAACAAATGGTGCCAGGGACAAAAAATTCAATGAATCATCCATTATTTGATTCTGAAATAAAATTACTACCTGTTTTGCACATAAAAACTAGAATTAATGAAACGATTTGTTAAAGATTTGGACTAAAATGTCCATTGTTACCATATATTGCTACAAAATTCAGTTACTCTCGGAATCAAAAGGGAAAGAAGACTTTGATGGCCACAGATTCGCAAACTATTTGGGGCGTTGCTTTAAAAAATGCATGTCTGACATGGAACTACAAGCTTTGGAATCATACAAGGATATCATCGAGAAGTTTCTGGGTAATGTTAAAGATGATCAATATGAGAAAATTGTAAAAGCCATTGTCGAAAATTTCATGGCACTGGCACTTGGATGTAATATGAGCTTGAAGTCGCAATTCCTCCAATCTCATCTTCAACATTTACCAGATAATTTAGGAGCACTAAGCGAAGAACATGGTAAGAGATTCCATCAATACATAAAAGAGATGGAAACGAGGTACCAGGATCGATGGGATGTCTCCATGATTGCCTACTATCGTTGATGTTTGGTAAGAGAAAATCCTCGGCAGGAGCAAAAACTCCAATCAACTTACCGTTCATTTCTTGCTAATCGGAGGAGAATATTATGATATTAAGATATATTAGTAGTTTTTTTATTTATTTAAAACTGTTTCAACTGCACAATTGATATTGTATCAAGCCTCTGTAGTTTTTAGAACAATTTAAAGAATTATGACTACTACATGTAATGAAAAAACTAATAAATATTTATTTCAACATGGCAAAAAAACCTTACGTGATACGAAAAAACTGTTAACATATTTGAATACAGCACACCAAAATTAGGTTTAGAGACCTGTTAAACCTTGTACCGCAGAAAAAAATAAATAAATTCGCAGGCCTGTATTATCATTATAAACGGTAAATTGCGTCAACTATTTCCTTAGGCAAGACGTTTTCTCATCAGTTGCTCTTGCTATAGAATGTATTAAATAGGTCATAACCCAATTAGGTAATATTATGATTATATCGTTATTAGAATAACATCCATCTTTCTCCTGTTCACGCTTCAGGCATTTAAACATACGGGAACCGTCTGACATCTCTCCCAGTTGCTTCAGAACCATTGCATTTCCTATTTTCCATAGAAATTTCATGTTCGACTAAGTGTGATTTTATTTTATTCGCTGTGTGCTAAATGATCTAAAAAAATTAGGATCCTTGAATCAGGAATTCTAAAATTTTCGTCACGCAGGATCTGCGTAAACTAGGCATATTCCTCAAAAAGTCGAATTTATGGCCTGCTTTTTCTGGTTTACAGGATATATTATATTTCTTCTATTATTTGTAACGTATGTACCAAATTTAGTTGTGAGAAAGCAAACATGGCGGTCGCTATAGCGATTTTTACATTTTGTCTTTGAGGAAAACCCCCACTCATAATGGCCAGAATTTGCTGACTTTTTTTCCAGTTTTATGCTGTTCATGTCCTTTGTGTAGAAAGACAAATTCTTTTGTAGTCAGATTTGCAGTTCTTAGAATGATGATGATGATGATTATTATTATTATTATTATTATTATTATTATTATTATTATTATTATTCTTAGCCGCGGTGGACTTGTGGTTATGCTCCTTGCTTCTAATCCCAGGGTCGCGTGTTCAAACCCGGCCGGGGTCGATGGATGTTTTTAGGATGGAAAAATGCAAGGAGCAAGTCCTCCGGGAGTGACTTTAAGCCGTGGGTCCCGAGTCTGAAGAATTTCAGGCTCGTAAAAGATCCTTAAGCCTGAATAAAAAGGCCTCTAAGCAAAATTTACCGAATTTTCCCGTCCTAGTATCATCTTGGTTTCCTAGATCTCAGTAAGAGGCGGAACACTGACCACGGGCCACTCCAATGACATCTATTAGGAAACAAGTGTAACTAAATTAGTATGGTTCAATTTCTTCCCTGGAGGGGGAGAGCGCCTAAATCTCGTTGATGGAAATAAGGGCTTACAAGATTATTATTATTAATATTATTATTAATATTCGGGTTCGATCCCCGGTCGGGGCAGTTTTTCTGGGGGAAGTTTTTATCGAGGTGTTTCCTCACCTGTAAGACAAATGTCAGGATAACTTTAAGGCCCAAACGGTCCCCGAAATCATAAGGCCATCATCATCATCCTTATCATAATCATAAGTAATGCCACCAGTGATTTCCAAATTATCGATAAATTCACAACTCACGAAGTGAGGAGTGAATTTATCTAGAAAATTTGGAAATCAAGAGTGGAATTTGTTAGGACTATTTAACGAATAAAATTAAGCTGTTTACTCACAAATCATTATTTAAATGTAGTTATTTTAAAATATTTGTATATTTAATGTAAACGGCGATGTTTGAAAACAAACGAAAAACGATTAATACGCTTCATTTGTACATCACTGCAACCAGATCATATTATTTATTGCCAAAGGAACGCAATATTGTAAGAATGTACTCTAGTGGAGAAAAAATGAAACACATCAAACTGTATATTAATTCATTTCTGATGTCGTATGATGTAAATATGACAATTATATTTTTCTGGAATGTTACCTGGGAAAAAACACATTTAAGAAAGTGCAAACAATGGTTTTTTTTGGTGGTATAATCAATTGTTACCAATGTTTTTATATCAACTCCCACATGTGCTATGGGTTGACATTCATGCACTATATATACAACCTGATAGCCGTATTTCTTACGGAGTCAGTCACTGCAAAAATAATACTATGACCTATTCAGAATGTTAAAAAAGGAGGTGCTTTCTTTATTATGATAAACTTTAGTTGGTAAATTCTAGGCGAAACACGACTGTAATTGTTTGTAAATAAAGAATCATTGAAATGTGATTGGTCATTGGACTCCCGTTTCAGAAATGAGGTAAATATTCATCAATATCCTTCACCGGTGTGGAAAGCAACGGGAAGCTACCACACCTACAATTCCCTAGTAAAGCTGCAAGCATAGCATGAAAATACTATGATTGCAGTGAAGGACCTGTCTTCGGGCAGAATTACTATTAATGAATTATTATTATTATTATTTTTATTACTATTGCTAGGGCTATTATTATTATTATTATTATTATTATTATTATTACTAAAATCATTACAAATTTAATTGTATGTTTGGTTACGTTATTATCTTTCTATAATAGGTAACCGTGTTGTAAGGATTTTGGAATTCCGCAACATCAGTTCGAGGAATCTGGAGGTTAAAAATTTGTATGTTCTGCATTCGAAAAACCGAAAAAAAAATGAGCCTAAATGACACGATACAATTTGTGTCTCGTTATAAGGGGAGATTGCATTGAAACAAAAATTGACAGATCAACTTGTGCTTCACCATATGCGAGACAAAGGATTCTTTTAAGTGGCATTTGTCGATATTCAGCTCATGTGCCAGCTTTCCCTTGACTAGCAGAAACTTTTCCTCTGCCGCACATCTCCTTCGTACCTCAAACACTGAGCCTGTTTCACATTGTTACGAAAATTCTAGTTTTCATAACAATATTGGTATTCATAGAATTAACCTGTTTTTTTTATCATTTTCGAAGTATTGTAGTATTCTCTACATTATTGTGAGTCACATGTATTTTGCCTAAATTACGGGACTAATTCTAGGATTATTTTTACTATACGTTTTAACATTCTTCTTATATTCATTATGAAGTCAATATTAAGAAAAATATTCTAGATTTATTAAATAAATCTATTACTATTATCAATAATAATAATGATAATAATAATAATAATAATAATAATAATAATAATAATAATATTTTTATTTTGGAATATTCCACAATACAGTGTTTCTCCTTCAATCCAAAGTGATTTGTCGCCAGAGGTTCATGTCTAAAGCATCTTATTCCCTCAAATATCTAGCTTTCATACTTCTCTTCACTCCATCCATCCATCGTTGTCTAGGCCTGCCTCTTCTACTTCTTCCATAAGCTTTCCAATTAAGGATCATCTTTGGTATTCTCTCTTCTTCCATTCTTATGAGGTGTCCATACCATTTCAAACGTTTTTCATCTATTTTTCATAATATGTTTTTTCAACTTGCATAATTTCCCTTATTTAATAATAACAATAATAATAATAAGAAGAAGAAGAATAAGAATAATAATAACAAGAAGAATAATAATATTATTGTTATTTCATTATGGATAATATAATTATTATAGTTATTCATATTATTATTATTATTATTATTATATTATTATTATTATTATTATTATCATCATCATCACCATCTTCCTCGTCCTAAGGACAAGTTCCTTGCCATTGCTCTCGAAAGTCGCGGGATAAAACTTGACAGGTCAATGGATTTTGAGAATGGAAAAAATATTCCGAGAAGGATTTTAAGTCCTTGGTCCCGTCACTTACTATTTGGGACTAAAAAGCCTCAAGCCTAAGAGGAAAATTTAATCTACTTACCTATCCAAGTAATACATTAGTAGCCAACTAGGCGTCTCTTTGAAGCAATGGGTTAACCACTTGTCATTCGCTGATATCTGTAGGAAACTAAGCGTAGTTAATTATATTTGTTAAATAACAGTCGCAAGGAAAGAATGCTGTCCTACGTGAAATTATACTCGTGTATAAGGAATGACAAAAGTTCATACTTGTAATATTTTATCTTGTTACGTGGTAGAGAAATTGATATCGTCTTAACTTGATAGTTCCAGTGATTTATAATTATTATTGTTGTTATTACTATTATTATTATCATTACTATTATTATTATCATTATTATTATTGTTATTATTATTATTATTAATTTATTTAGCAGGTTTTACAACACCATCTTGCGCCCAGTTAGTCTAATGTCATTCTCCTCCACATCTCTCTGTCATTCCAATCTCCATCGTTCATGCTGCTCAAAACACCATCAACCCACGTTGTTTTTGGCCGTCTTATTCTTCTTCTTCTACTACTACTATTCTTCTTCTACCAAGCGGCACCTATTTTAGTATTCTTCTTGGAGGTCTGTCTTCTATCATTCTTTCTATATCACCATACCACTTTAATTGTTTATTATTATGAAATCCACAATTAGAGTTTTGAACTTTCATCTTTTGTTTAATTAGACTGTTTCATATTTGATCTCATTTAGAAATTCCAGCTGATCGCCTCCGAATATCCATTTCTGTGGAATTAAATATACTTATGGTTCTAGATTTCAATTCCCATGTTTCTGCACGGTACGTCATTATACTATTTATATTTATATTATTATTATTATTATTATTATTATTATTAGTAGTAGTAGTAGTAGTAGTAGTAGTAGTAGTAGTAGTAGTAGTAGTAGTAGTAGTAGTAGTAGTTAGGTAGTAGTGGTAGTAGTAGTAGAAGTAGTAGTAGTAGTATTTATATTGTTATACCCCCTATTACTGGGATATCGCTGTGACAAGAAGTTAGCAATGTTATTTCTCAAATATCAATTTCCGTTTGATATTTTTCCTGGTTGATTTCTTTATATTCTATTTATCTGAGAATGAATGATAAATTCTACAATATTAGACAATACAACATTCAGTTCTGCTAATGAAGAGAAGCTTTTCTTCACTCGCGAGAAATTAATCCAAATTTTAAATTACATAATATTGTGATCACAAGGAATAAGTTAAGTCAAAAATTGGTGAAAATGAGTTGTATGTACTGTTATCATTTCCCAGGCTTTCAGAACACAGTGTTGACAACCCAGTTCTCTGATACTTTCTGAGTTATAAGCATGTTGGTTACTTGGTATGAATTACTGTAAGAACAGTGTGTGTGCTCTGTTAGTATCGCAGGAATTGCATAAACAAGTGAATTATCCAGCAAGTCGAATTTATTGTTCAATTTTGGTGCTTTACGAGGATGTCCCATTCAAACCTCCCACATAATAATTAATCATAACTAACAAAGTATGCGGAATTATGAAATGAGGTCGTTATTAAACGAAACAGAAACTCAATGAATTTTCATTACCACACATTAAAACACCTCTATATGTATACCATTTCTTCAATCTTTTCTTCTGAAACGCGTGGAAGAACACTTCCTGATTATTTTTTAACGCTTCCAGTCGCCAGAAACTTCTCAAGCCATGTCTTAATGGTCTTTCTATCAGGTGCATTTCCTCCATATTCTCTCCGGTAATTTATTTGTAGTGTAATTATTGACTTCGTCTCTGTATACCAGAAAACAGTTTGTGCTCGCCATTTTGTTTTATGTCATTATTGTCCAACGTGCGACAGACGAATTAACTGCAACAATGAAAACAAGACTTATTTGAGTTTCTCTTTCTTTTTTTACCAACCTCATTTCATAATTCCGCATACTTTGAGAGTTATGTTTAAAAAATGAGGGAAGTTTGAATGGGACACGGTGTATATTTATTTTGTTAATTAAATCGTATGTACGTTACAATAATATATAAATAACTAACTAGGTACATGAAACGAAGTAATACTTTTCGAATGCAAACTGAATGCAGTGTTATAATTGTTAGGCCTATTTTATAGACTAAATATAGACATACATTATAATATTATAAGTAAAATTTTAATATGTGTCTATATTTTGTAAAATAAAGTAGGCCTAACATTTATAATACTGTATTCAGTTTGTATTCAAAAGTATTACTGCGTTCAATCTATCTACACTAACTCATGTCCCTGCGTACAATCTCTCCATACAGCCCTATCCTCAGCCAATGTTTTCCAGTCATCTTCTGTATAACCTACTTCCTTCAAATCTTGGTTAATGTTAATCTCTTAACTTATTCTTGGCCTGCTTACTGGGTGCTTTCCTCTGGGTTTCTTGCGATGAGCTTCCATGTCACACTTTCATTCCCCATTCGTGCCAAATACCTTGCCCATCGCAGTCTACGAGACCTAACTCTCGATGTACAATAAGATCAGTTCGGAATATTTTCTGAGTCGATGGCAAGATAGAATAAAATAAATCGAAACAAAAATATTATATTGACAGAATGATGCAACACAAGATCTACTTCAACCCCTAGCAAATGCAGATGTAAAATTATATCAACATGAGAGTTAAGCAGTGACCTTGATCTGACTAATAAAAAAAACCTTGGGCTGTAAGTAAGAGGGTTTATCTGTTACAAGGAAGCACGTTGCTGTGGATGCATATTTGAGAATGTTACTCCAGTAATAGCAATGCTGAGTGGAAAGTAACGAGTGTTTATGCAAGGAAATAATTTTTAGCCTAAAAACTCTGCCACTTCCTGTCGGGTAAAAACATCCGCGAGCTTCCTTTTACTTTCCACACAGTATGGAGCGAACTCTGGCGTGACACGTCTTGAATCGCATAGAGTTTCATTCGTAATGAAGTACAAGTATCTTATTATTCGTTTATTCCACTTATATTCCAGCTTAATTAATGCAATGTATATTACGTATCCTCTATAAACATCAGAAGTGTGTAATAGCGTTTATGAATCACACTGTATCTTGAGAATTTAGAACTGATTAATATGAATTATAATTTTGTAAAACTCTTAATCTCTTACCAGATACAATATAATACTATAATATAATAATGCAATGTATATTACATATCCTCTAAAAACATCAGTAGTGTGCAATAGTATTTATGAATCACATTGTATCTTCAGAACTTAGATTAACATAAATTATAATTTTGTAAACTCTTAAAAATCTATCAATATTATATGCTGATGATCAAATAATATTATCAGATTCCGAAGATAGCTTACAAATAGCATCGTAACAATATTCAAAATTGCCAGCAAATAATAATATGAAAATTTCCACTTCAAAATCCAAAACAATGGCAATGTATGGAAAAAACATACAACGGCTGAAAATTGAGATTGATGGAAAAATTATAGAACAGTGTCAGATTTCTCTTACTTAGGAAGTGTATTTGCAGAGTATAAGAGTGACATTGATTCAAAATTACAAAAATATAATAAAATGAATGGGGTAATACGAAGACATTTTGGTAAACAGATGAGGACAGAGACAAAACTAAGATTACATAACATCACATCAAAAGCTGCTCTAAAATACGGAAGTGAAATTTGGATTTTAAATAAAAGAAACTCTCATAAACTTCAAGTAAGCCAAATTCGCTTCTTACGATCATTGTTAGGAGTTAATAGACTGGATCACCAAAGGAATACTATTATCAGAGGAGAACTTGGAGTAACAAGTATAAATGAAGATATACAAAGATACCAACAAGAATGGAAAAATCATCTGAGGAGAATGGCAAGAAATAGACTTCCAAAATTGGCATTCCAATATACCCCAACTGGACATAGGGACCAAGGATGACCAAAACATCGGTGGAAAGATCAAGACCATCTTCGCTAGGTTTACCGTACAGGCCACATGGCCTAAAACGAATTTGTTCATGACGATGATGATGATAAAAATCTATCCATATATAATATAATACTATAATATAATACAATGTCTATAATGGCGTAGCCCATTGTTGAGCCATTGCCTCCATCTTGTCAGAAGTTACTAGACCAAGTTAATTTAGTTACCTTATTTGCCCACAGATGTCACGAATGGCATGCGTTCAACACACCGACTCAACGAGATTTCTAGCAGGTAACTAAGGTACACTAGGACGTTGTGGTTGGTAAATTTTGCTTAGCCGCTTGCTTTTATTCAGGCTTAAGGATTTTTACGAGCCTGAAAATCATCAGACTTGGGAACCACGGCTTTAGGTCCCTCCCGGAGGACTTGCTCCTTGGATTTTTCCGGCCTAAAAATCAATCGACCCCGTCGGGGTTTCAACCCAGGACCAGATGCAAGGAGCGTAACCACTAGTCCACCGCGGCCAATATAATATAATATCGATCCATAGTAATTCTGCCCGAGGGCATGCCTTTCACTACAGTCATAGCATTTTCATGCTATGCTTTGCAGCTTTACTATGAAATTGTAGGTGTGGTAGCTTCCCGTTGCTTTCCACACCGGTGAAGGATGATGATGATAAGTATAATGATGATGGCCGGATGATTTTCGTGGACCTTTGGGCTCTAAGCTTCCTGACATTTGTCTTGCAAGTGAGGAAAACCCCCGATAAAACCTCACCCAGAAAAACTGCCCCGACCGGGGATCGAACCCGAGCCCGCTGCGTGACAAGGCAGCACGCTACGTCGAGACCACAGCGGTGGATATAATATAATGCAATACAATGTAATATTATAGCAGATGGCCGTGGCGTCTACTTCACATCGATTTTGGCGTAAATAATACACACAGATGTATAATATTTCACTCTAACTTTATTCAATTGTACACACTGTCTGTAGCAATTAATCAGAATATGCACTAACAACTAAATTTGATTCAAAGTTTATCTGTTTCACAATTATTTTCCAGTCTCTAATGAGTACGCTCATTACAATTTGTTCTCTCTCAACTTATTTATCGCTGTCGAAAACATGATAGAATCGCTTCCGTCTTCGGCACAGATTATATAGGTGCAGAGAAAATTTCTAGGCTCTCGGCCGTGACGCTTCCAAATATGGAAGTTTGTAGTAACCGATCTTTCCCGAAAGGTGAAGTAGAGGTGCGTAAAAATATTATTTACGTTATTACGACGCGTTGCAATATAATATAATTAGAGGCGGGTCATTCTAGAACTTGCCTTATCCACTATAAGTCAATTTGCAGGAAACACTAAGTCAAACATTTTGATATTTTGACTAATAGTTCTTACTTTGATCTACAGATACTTCTTGCAGTAAAACATAAATATTATTAATAGATCGTTAGTTATTAAAGTTTTTGTTTTGGATAAGACTGGTTTTGGAGCAACAGAAGAGAAATCGGTTCATTTTAAAGCCACAGAGGGAACAAACAATTTAGGTGTTTTTGGCCCTATGAATACTCCGGCTTGAAAATAGCAATATCTTAGTGACATTACTTTACATAACTTTATTAGGCCCTTTAACCTTATGATTTGAGGTTTTAAACCACATGAAAAAAATTAACATAATATTGTTTATAAAATTGCAATAGGAAGCAACATTACGAGGTTCTTCTTAATAAATAAGGTGAGTCTGTTGCATCTTACCTTATGAGGTAAGATGGAACAGACTGACATTATTTATTAAGAACTATCGTACCAAGCAGACGTTGTCCTGCCCGAACGTTCAATTCTCATGTCATAGGCGGACGATAAAAATATGTTACTTTTTTACCATAAAATTCAGAAATTAGGATATAATTAGATATTATTAAATAAGTTCGCAAGAAAACCTCTTACAGCCGTCTGTTGTGGCTCAAGAAGTGTGAATGATGACGTCACATAGTCATGAACATTAGAATTGTACCCTCCTTTGCAGATAAGTTAAGAACCGTCATATAACAATTATATTAGAGTGAAAAAAAAGACAAATTGATGAGAGTGAGTCAAAACAGTTTCCCCCCCCCCAGCTATATTTCATTTCTGACCCATACTGGCCGACATTCCATAAGAATTTTTTTTCTCCCCCGTAAAGACTCGAACCAGCGTAAGACCCGCAGTTCTGCGCCAATACTTCTTGCCTTAACCACTCGACTACGGCGCGAGACTCTTGGTATTAATGAAAGACAAAAATGGTTATTGTGAGTTATCCGTAAGAGATAAGCGACTCTTGGTATCAATGAAAGACAAAAATGGTTATTGTGAGTTACCCGTAAGAGATAAGCATATGCTGTAGTGGACTTTTTTGTAGAGCTTTTTGAGATATTCAATTCTGTGTACATTAATTTTGTGTCTTTCTTATGGTTTAGGCAGCGTAAGCCATTTAAGCGTCCAACGAGATACTTTTTTTCACGTTTTCCACTACAAAGGGCGATTTTTAAGAGTGTAGGAGTTGAGTATCACAACTCTCTTATAGCCTATGTTCATCCCGGGAATCTCCTGAACATTTTGCAAAAAAACCCATCACAATCGGATCAACGGTATGGCCGCGCATAAAGTACGAACAAACAAATATACAAACAAACATTAATTTTTATATATAAGAAGATATTGTTTTATCATACAATATCAAACTACCATATCATAATTTTAAAGAAAAAACGTTATACAAAACTCAAAATATAACCATTATTATACAAGGTTTTAAGAAATCAAAATAGACAAACTAGTTATGGGATGCACAAGAATATTATGTTAATGCCTAATCTACAATACCCTACACAACCATTACAATTATAATCTGTATTATACTCTTAAATCTGATTCTTGTGAGTCACATCCTTCACAAAGAATTTCTTCTTCAAGAGAAATGCTGCGTTTCTCAGCTGAGATTCTTTCGAATAATTTCTAATAAAATTAAGTAACTCATGAATTTGCCAGTTTACCCCCAAAATGTTTTGCCAGCAAATTCTTTACATCCTTCACTTTAGCGGGATTTAGGACTACTTCGATTCTTCTCCTGATTCTTTACTCAAGAATTTGGATCGCTTTTCCGATGTCTTACTTTGCCTATAGAAGCAGGAGTAATATTATATATCATTCTCAAAAACGAACAAAATATTATATTACAAATTCCGTTACTACTCTTATTCACATCACGTAAAATATATCAAATAACACTGTGATACACTTTAGAGATAGACTGGGTTCAAACCTCAGGAAAACATGTGACCTCATATCACGTGTCACATAGTCTGTATTTTATTGGTTGATTGCATTAGGCAAATTCTGGAACAAGAAGTACAATGTATAAGACAAATTACGGAACAGCACTACATTTTCCTATGCAGATTTATATTGGAATATAGTCACTTTTAACAAAGTTGCTTACGATAGACTATTTAACTCATGCCCCAAATGGTAGTCAATGACAATCACGTTACAATGATTTTTTATTTACAACGAATCACAGTCGTGTTTCGCCTAGGATTTACGAACTAAAGTTTATCATAATAAAGAAAGTACTTCCTTTTTAACATTCTGAATAGGCCATAGCATTATTTTTCAGTGACTGACTCACCAAGAAATACGGCAACCAGATTGTGTATATAGTGCTTGAATGTCAACACATACCGCATGCGGGAGTAAATATAAAAACATTTATAGCAATTGATTATACCACCAAAAAAAAAAAAAAAAAAAAGAAACAACTGTTTGCACTTTCTTAAATGTATTTTTCCCCTGAAAAATATAATTGTCATATTTACATCATAGGGCATCAGAAATGAATTAATATACAGTTTGATGTGTTTCATTTTTTCTCCACTAGAGTGCATTCTTACAATATTGCGTTACTTTGGCAATAAATAATATTATCTGGTTGCAGTGACGAACAAAAGAAGCAAATGAAGCGTTCCAATAGTTTCTCATTTGTTTTCAAACATCGCCGTTTACATTAAATATTTAAATATTTTAAAATAACTATATTTAAATAATGATTTGTGAGTAAGCAGCTTAATTTTATTCGCTAAATAGTCCTAACAAATGCCACTCTTGATTTCCAAATTCTCTAGATAAATTGGAAATCACTCGTGGCATTACTTATGAAAAATTACACGCATAACAAGGAATGCTAGGGTACTATCGACCCAATATTTGTAAAAAATGGATAAGGAAAGTTTTGGAATGACCCATCTCATATAATAACACATTATCTAATAAGTGTCTTCTATAACCATCAGCTATGTGCAATATTATTTATGAATCATTCTCTATATTGAGGATTTAAAATTGGTGCGTAGTGGTTAAGGCAGTGCGCTACAAACCGGAAGGTCGAGGGTTAAAGTCCGGGTGGGGTCAGGATTTTTAAACTGACCCAAACACTCTGATGGCTCCATGACCCTGGGGTCGACTCAGCCTCTAATGGAAATGAGTACCTGATGCTTTATCTGGCGGTGAAGGCGGCCATCACGCAGGACTGACTACCCGGATGACATCACGTGCCGATTGTCTAGAAAAATTGGGACCTTAACCTCCCACTACCCCAGGGTCTCCTATAGCCTGTAGTGGGATCACTTCACTAATCTGAAAGGCAATTTTGTAAACTCTTAAAACTCTTTTCATGTATCATTATGTGAAACAAATTGTTAATATACGCCACATGGCCAGTAAACACATGGAATGGTAGTCTTGAAGATAATGGTGTCTTCATCGGAACATAATTAAGAAACTGTCTGTGGATATGTCAGCTTGCACAAGGACGTGATTGTGACCACAGAACACTCTGGACATTAAGAAAAAAGAAGCTAATGAATGACATCCTTGTCTTGTGTGAATATAATAAAAGTGTCCATATGGCTTTCAAGAGTCATTTGGCTTCTGCTAAATCTGTTGAACCATCTTATTTATCTTTCAAAACGATTAAGTTCTAATAAATGCTAAATTATATATCAAGAATTTCAGCAATGATAATAATAATAATAATAATAATAATAATAATAATAATAATAATAATAATAATTTATTAGGAATAATCCACAATACGGGTTTTCTCCTTCAACCCAAAGTGATTTGTCATCAGAGGTTCCTGTCTAAAGCATCTTCTTCCCTCAAATCTATAGCATCCATACTTCTCCTCAACTCCATTTATCCAACGTTCTCTGAGGTCTGCCTTTTCCACTTCTTAGCTTTCCAATTAAGGATCTTCTTTGGTATTCTCTCTTCTACCATGCTTTAATAATTAATAATAATAATAATAATAATAATCTTGTAAGCCCATGTTTTCCCTTATAAGTGATTTTAGGCGCTCTCCCCCTACAGGGGAGTATTTGAACCCTACTAATTTAGTTACATTTGTTTTCGTGTAGATGTCATTTGAGTGGGCTGTGGTTAGCGTTCCGCCTCATACTGACATCTAGGAAACCAAAGTAAATTTTGCTTAGAGGCCTTTTCATTCAGGCTTAAGAGTCGTTTACGAGCCTGTAAATATTCTAACTCGGGACCCACTGCTTAAAGTCCCTCTCGGAGGACTTTCTCCTTGGATTTTTCCATCCTAAAAAATCCATTGACCCCGGTCGGGTTTGAACCCGCGAGCCTTGGGACCAGAGGCAATAATAATAATAATAATAATAATAATACTAATAATAATAATAATAATAATAATAAAGGCCGCCCCCTATCCCCAACACTCTTTGCGATTTATATCAAAGAAGTTATATGTTGCTGGAAAAAAAGAAATATAAATTTGGAATAAGAATATCAGAAAATACAAAATTAAACATCCTATTGTTTGCAGATGATCAAATAATAATAGCAAATTCAGAAGATAATCTGCAGAAAGGTCTGTATGAACTTAACAAAATTACAGAAGAATATGGGTGAAGATATCTACAGAGAAAACAAAAATTATGACATTTCAAGGTGTAGATCCTGTCAGAACTAAAATTGTACTTGACAATACAATTTTGGAGCAGGTGAATAATTTTACATATCTTCTTCTTCTTCTTCCTTCCAAGTATTAGGCCAAGGCCTGTTACGATCCTATAGAAAATTTTCCCTCCAGCGTTTCATAGGACGGCCCAGTGATCTTCGTCCTCTTGGTATATAATTATAAACAGCATTGGGGATCCGATTTGAACTCATTCTTTCAAGATGGTGTTCCAATTTAGTTGGTACTGTTTAATATATTCCAAAATTGGCGTAGTCTTCAATTCTTTTAAGATATCGGTGTTCCTTTTCCGATCCCATCAGGTGTAACCCGCTGTTCGCCGCATGAATCTCATTTCACAAGCCGTTATTCTGCTTTCATGTTGTTTTTTTAGTGTACATATCTAGGCTGCAATATCTCATATGAAGAAGAAAAGGATGTAAATGCAAAAATATCTAAATGTTTGAGAATTTTAGGGTTAATAAATTCTATCTTCAAGCCACAGTTAGTCCAAAAACATTCAAGACTAAAAGTTTATAAAACACTGGCTCTTCCGACTCTTTTGTATGGTAGCGAAGTACTGACGTTGAAACAGGATATGCAGAGATTTAGATCTGCTGAAATGAGATACCTTCGGAGGACTGCAGGATACACACTACTAGATCCCAAATAAATGAAGACATCTTAGAAGAATTACACATGGAACCTTAAAAAAAACAAAATTTCTGATTATAAGTCAACATGTTCATCGAATGGAAGATCACAGGATACCGAAACAAATGTTAAGATATCAACCTGCAGGAAGAAGACCAGGACGTCCACTCAAAAGACTTTTGGATGGTGTTTCTCTTGAGGCCGAAACAGGTCAACAAATGGCCTAAATTCGTGAATGTACTATGATGATGATGATGATGATAATAATAATAATAATAATTAAGTAAAGTGATCCCACAACAGATCCCGAGGCCCTTGGGGTAGTAGGAGGTTAAGGCTCCCACTTTTTCTAGACAATCGGCACTTTATGTCAGCCGGGTTGTCAACCCTGCGTGACGGCCGCCTTTACCCCCAGAACAATCGTCTGGTACTCATTTCCGTTAGAGGCTGAGTCGACCCCAGGGCCATGGTAATAATAATAATAATAATAATAATAATAATAATAATAATAATAATAATAATAATAATAATAATAATAATACTGATTCCACCGCTTATAATAATAATAATAATAATAATAATAATAATAATTCCACCGCTGTGGTCTCGAGGTATCGTGTTACCTTGTCACGTAGCGGGCTCGGGAAAAAGTTTCCTGGGTGAGGTTTTTCGGGGTTTTTCCTCACTTGTAAGACAAATGTCAGGAAACTTTAAGACCCAAACGGTCCTCGAGCATCATATGGCCATTACAATAATCATCATTCATATTAGCTTAGATTAAGTTTAGGATTAAGAACTCTCCTGGCGCACCTCTATCATCATCATCATCCGTCATATCATCGGGACAGCGTAACCCCGCCTTCCAGGAGCCCCAGCCTCAGAAGTAGGTTACAGTTACGCCAATGCCAGGAGAGAATACTAGAAATGTCGTAGTGGCAACCTGAGACATTGAACAAAAATGATGATAATGATGATGATGATGACGATAATATATTCCATTCAATTCAATCAAATTAGTTTAACCTCTCACCTTGTAAGACCATTTTGCATGCCACACGGCACACGGCCTTGCTGTAGTATGACCTGTCGCGTGAGGAATTTTAAATTATGTATCCACACACATACATTTTGTTCACTCAAAGACATGGGGAGCCTCTCCGAATGAGTGATGAAAATAATAATAAAATAATAATAATAATAATAATTCTATTTTTCTTTTTTTTTTATTAGGAGTTTCTTTACAAAACACCAGGTTTCCTACAGCCCATTACAAATTTTACTCCTCCATAAATGGCCTATTCTCTGCTTCATTCCCTGTTAATCCTCTCAACACAATACCCCTACACACTCCTTGAATTCACTGTCTTTTGGTTTCCCTTTTCTCCTGTTGCCCCCCGCTTCAAAATTTAATGTCATCTTAGGTATCCTGCCATCTGACATCCTCTTTACATGGACAAACCGTTTCAGTCTTCTATATTCAATTACTTGTAGAACATCTTTTTGAATGTAAATTACTTTTCTGTTTTAGTATTTATAATTTTGTCTCTTCAAATAATAATAATAATAATAATAATAATAATAATAATAATAATAATAATAATAATAATAATAATAATAATAATAATAATAATAATAAAATAATGATAATAAACAATCCCACTAACACTATCGAACACGCAGGTTATGACCGCGCGGATATAAGTTATTATTCTAAGCTAAATTTCATTTATACTTCTGTGTCTCCAAGAATATTTTAACAAGTTATATAGTCATTATTGTGCTTAGTGGCTTTATAGGGAGAAAAATAAAACATTATGGCAGTTCAAAACATTTTGTGGTTTCTTTTATGGGGGTCCTGAATTTAGATACTGAAAATTATAAGTTAACATTCACATTTTAGGGGTCAAATAACACATTTTCAAAAAAAAAATTGAGGGTGAATTTAAGGGGCTTTTGTCCTTTAATTAATGCTGCCATTTGCAGACTGCAGGAAAAAAAAACTGAAGCTCTGAAAGTATCGAATATGATACCATTGATCACAAAGACTTTGAGTCGTTCCCGAAGAAGTAAAAAAAAAAAAAAATGCGAAAGATATTTATGATACCAAAGTTTGCAGGACGTTTTTATACAACCTGACAATTATTTTAGGTCATCTTGTGTTGATTCTTTTCCTTTCGCAGCCAAGTAACTGCTTTTTATTTATTTTTTAAATATTTTCTTTATTTTGTACAACCGTACTGATTGAATTGATGGGGTAAGTAGCTACTTCGTACTTTGTGAAGTCTTCATAAAAGAAAGTTGGAGATCGCAGTATAAACTCACTTCCTATTCATAGAATAATGGCTAGACTTTTATATTAGTTAATTTTGATATCTCAAATAGCATGGCAATGTAACTTTTTTTTATTTTAACGTTAAACTTCTAACATATGAAAACTGTTCTTCTTCTTCTACTTAATGAAATTAGGCCTTTTGTCCTGTTTTCACATCAAGTGAGATTTAATGAATCTTCCGATCTAGTAAATGGGTGCCCAACACTTCTTTGTCCTATTGGTTTGTACTTTAATAACAGCTGAGGGATTCTATCTGTAGGCATTCTTTTAACATGTCCATACCAGTTGTTTCTCATTATGTCAATTCTATTTGTTAAATTAAGAGTATTTAAATCTTTTCTAATATCTTCGTTTCTTTTTCCGTCCACAACTGCTACTGAACGTAAGAACTTCATTTCTGCAGTTTCTATTTTTCTCCTGCATTAAAACTGTATTTTACTAATTATGTTTATCTGTTGGGAATATTTTTGACTTTTAGTAAATTATGTTTGTCCACCGGTGTGGTCATGGGGTTGAGTCACTGCCTGGTACGCAGGCACTGCCTGGTTTTCGATTCCTGGTCGGGACAAGTTTCCTGGTATAATGGATTTTTCTGGGTATTTTCTCGCCTGTAAGACGAATGCCAGGAGACGTCAAGGACCAAACGGCTCCGAACATCATCTGACCATCACAATCATCATTATCATTTTCACAATGTTAGTATGAATGTGTGTGTGTGTGTTTCGTCCTCATGTTCCGTCACGGATGAGTCCCTGAAGTTGAGGTGATCACTAATTCGGGGAGGACCTCCTTGTCGTTGTGTGGTCAAACAAAAAAGTTTCTGTGTGATATATAGTTTGCAATCTTTCTCTCGACAGGTGGTGCCGGGTGGCGTGTGGCATGTAAATAGTACCTACAATGTGAGAGGTTAAACTAATTTAATGAAATGGAATGGAGTAAAATATGTTTAAATATATAATCAATTTTTACAATTACAGTACATTTTTGTTACAAATCAGAGATTATAACGAGAAACGAAAATTGATGAAACAAAACTGTACTAAAAAAATAAAAATAAAACACTTGTTGCATCATTATATAGATAAGAAATACACGAATATTACACTTTAGTAGGAGTTCGTTGAAGATATGAATAAAATGATCGACCAATATACTATTTCACGAAGTGTGTGTATACAGGGTGTTTCTAAATTAGACCGACAAACTTTGGGACTAGATAGATAATCTTGAAACATATTTTGTTAAGGAACGTATGGGCTGAGTCGCTTCGTTTCAGTTCTAGACGGATCTTACAGGTAGGGATTAAAGGAAACGGTTAAACACTCGTTTTAGTTACTGTCGCTTGGTTTGTTTATTTCCGGAGCTCAGTAGCATTCTAAACCTTACATCAAGTTTGTTTACATCCATTGGTATGATCTGTTGGATAGGTAGTGGTTGACACACTGCCTGGCCGGTACGCTCGCCTGACCTGATCTGCCTAGAATTATTTTTGCGGGGCTACATGAAGGCAATTGTTTATGAAACCTATATTGACTCAGAAGAAGATCTTGTAGCAAGATTGTCAGCGCAGCAGCAGAAATAAGGGAAACTCCTGGTACGACAAAGTATGGCACGTCGGTGCACTGTTTGTCTAGATGTCAATGGACGTGTGTTGAAGCAATTTTTGTGTTGGTACAATAAACTGGATCCATCCTGACAATGCAACACTGGAGTTAGTGCACGCTCTAACTTACTTCCATCCTTTCGTCTAAGACCACTCTTGCACTGAATCGAAGCGCCACAGCCTGTAGGTTCCTCAACAAAATATACTTCAATGAAAATTACCTATCTGCTCCCAAAGTTTGTCGGTCTAATTTAGAAACACCCTGTATATTCAATACCATCAGGTTGCATTACGAGATTTCTGGTTTTCTCTCCTGGTATCGGCGTTATTGTAAGCAATTCTAAGGTTTGGGCGACTGGAAATGGTAGTTACGCTGTCCCGATAATATATGATGATGGTCATGAGAGGCCTTAATCCTAAATTTAATATATGGAGGTGAATATAATAATGATGATAATGGTGGACAGATGATATTCGGAGAACGTTTCGGCCTAAAAGCTTCCTGACATTTGTCAGGTGAGGAAAACCCCCCAAAAACCCTCACCCAGGAAACTTGTCCCGACCGATGATCGAAATCGGGCCCGCTGCGTGACAAGGAAGAACGCTATCTCGAGACCACAGATGTAGACCTGTTTCACACAGTAGAACATAGAGAAATTAGAGTTTTCATTAAACAATTACATTAAGCGGGAGCCTCCTAGTGCAACATGTCTACGAATGAATTTCTGCATTTGAATGTTACAATATAGTTATCACGGAAATATGTCAATCTGTGGTTTATAATACAATTTGAATTTTCGTACACGATACCCAAGATTTGTTGAAAATATTGCGGGAGTACATTCGGTAGACGGGGCACGCCGTAGCGTAGTGGTTAAGGCACTGAGCTACAAATCGGAGGGTCGAGGGTTCAAGTCCCGTTGGGGTCAGGATTTTTAAACTGACCCAAACCCTCTGACGGCACTATGGCCCTGGGGTCGACTCAGCCTGTAACGGAAATGAGTACCAGACGCTTGTTCTGGGGGTAAAGGCGGCCGTCACGCAGGGCTGACAACCCGGCTGACATAAAGTGCCGATTGTCTAGAACAAGTTGGAGCCTTAACCTCCTACTACCCCAAGGGCCTCCGGGTCTGTTGTGGGATCACTTTACTTTTTACATTCGGTAGACATAGACCTACCAAATAAATAATTTCCGTTAACTTCTGAAGTTGGTTAAATTGATAACCACAAAAGTATTATCAAAATTATTCAGATTGTTACTTCGCAGTTGTATTATATCGTATAGTATCTTATATACTCCTGACCTTTTGTTTACATTTTCAGATACTTAAATTAATTCATCTGCCACTCGTGACGGAGAATCTGTACAAGGCACCGCGCATACATTGTCAGCAATGGATATGGTACAGGAGATTCAACGTATTGTGAGTAAATTGTTCAGAAAATGTTATACTCCTACTTCTAATAGTTTTTGAGAAAAGTGTATAATAGTATGGGGATTTTTCAATAACTATTTATAATTGAACTTTTATAAGAAAAATCACTAACCGGTTTAATTTAAGATTTAAATGAAAATTCACCTCGTATCCAGTTATCTAAATATACCGGTTTCAAAACCTAGGTGGTTTCTTCTTCAGTAATATCTCCAACGATGTTCTGTCGTTCAAGAGAACTGCTTCTTACTGCCTCTGTTGGTGCACCGATGAACCTCCATATCAAATTAAATTCCACGGGAATTCAAAATTAATAAATTTTTTCTTGATTAAATTTAATGTGGATTTTTTCTTTCCAAACTGTGTGCTCATTTGGTTTTTCAATTTGTCTACTTAAATAGATATACCGGCTAGTTTTATTAAACAAATAGAAAAACCAAAAGAGCTCACGATCTGGGAAAAAATTACAAATTTAAAAAAATAAGAAAGAAAAACACATGAATTTTGAAATTCCTGGGGAATATGATTTGATTCAGAGGTTCATCAGTCCACCAACAGAGGGAGTAAGAAGCAGTTCTCCTGAACGACAGAACAACGATCGAGATATGACTGAAGTTGAAACCACATAGGTTTTGAAACCGGTAAAATTAGAAGACTGGACGTGAGGTGAGGTATACATTTTAATTATAATCTTAACCACTTATAAATTAATTCAAATTGAATGTTTTTAAGATTTTAAAAATATATTTATATTTTAAACCGAAATTATGAACTAAAAATTTGAGATAAAACTAGTAACTGGAATCAGAAACAAGCGTTTTTGATTACAAGTTACTTTTTACCCTTCTTCACACTTGCTTCCCTTAAAAAGTGGTGACAATTCTATATGCAAGTCTAATAATGTGGAGGTTTTTTGTTAAAATTTCCTCTCGCAGTAGAAGCAAACACATTTATTATTGCGAACGCTATTTTTCTACTTACGGCTGACTTAGGTAGAGATAAATTTGTGCATGCTCCGGGAGATGTGAATAAGTAGCGCAATGATGATCAACAGCTCCTAAAGCTCATCATATTAAGCTCAAGTTGTGAAATCATGTCTGCTATGGCAAGATTGTCTTGGAGTTCATCCACATCGAATAGGAATTAAGAGATGTCCTCATTGCCCACTCTGCTCCACGAACTTAACATGTATAGAAACTACATACTACAGTGTCAGGCACTTCACTCTGCTACGCCCAAGGATAGACCCTGGGATGCAAGAGCGAAACTTTCTGTTTTGCTGTAATATTCTTCTTCTTCCTCTTCTTTTCATGTGATATACCTAGTGGTCTGTTATGTTCTCAATCCAACGTTTGAAGGGTCTGTACAATGATGTCTTGCCTGATGGTTGGTAATTTAAGATTTGATCTTGTTCTGCTCATTCTTGTTACGTGAGACTTCCTGTTGTTTCTGTATTTTTGCACATATTCCATGATTGATTCTGTTTGTAATTCTTTGAGAATCTCAGAATTCCTTTTAGGGTCTGTTCTTGAGTAACCTGCAGTACGTCTCATAAATTTAATTTCCGCCACAGTTAGTCTTTGTTTATCTACACTGCGAATTGTCCAGGTCTCACTGCCGTAACATAATATGGGTCTGGCCAGTATTTTACAAATTCTAGTTCGTGTGTGTTGTTGTACTGTGTTTGGCTTGAAAATATTATTTATAATTCCTGTTACTCTGTTAAATTTTATAATTTTTTGACAAAAATATTTTTCTTCTTCGTATGTAACTTGATATTCGAGGTAGTTAAATATGTTAGTTTGTTCTAATATTTTATTATTAATAATAATTTTACTGCGAACTGGGTCTTTTCCTAGGAAAGCTATGACTTCAGATTTTTTTGTTGAGATTTCCATGATGTAGTTTATTGCAATTTGTTGAAAAGAGTGGACTGAACGTTGCAGGTCAGCTATGATATTCTATTGTTTTAATTTACTGTTATCAATTGTTTCTTTACTCATAATTATGGGCAATGACTTCTGTCAAGTCCCTTGTATTTGTATAACTAAATAAGATACATATTTGGTTCAAAATCCGATTTTATGCAAATTTCTCTGTTTCTAGCAATTAAACATAAAAGTTATTAGCTAAAAACTTATAATTTGAATGTTTCTGACCAAGATCACGTCACTCGTACACTGCGGGACATTAAAATGTCTTGCATCTGACATCAATATTTATTCTCAATCATGGGAGAGGCTGATAATTTACGTTGACTGTCTCCTCATGCATAGGCTTCTAGCACATTGGAAGGTTTTTAGACGTATGACAAAAAATAGTGCGTCCATATTCCAATAGTGAAGTGAAGATAAGCATAGTATCATTCACATTACGCTTCCTTCACATTGGATGGTTTTGGACGCACGGGAAAATATTGTATATTTACGTTCTTTTAGTGAAATATAGAGGAGCATGTGGCATTTCACCTAACACGATCACGGCACAACGCCGTTTTCGTGTCATGTAGCAGTCGTTCATTGCCACTAAAATGTTTCTTACGTCTAGAATAAAGCATTGATGTTATGGACCAATTCTTTCTAGTGAACGTGTCCTTTATGTGAGATTGATTTATTAGTTATTAGTTTGAAATAAATAATTCATTTAATCAATTTCACTTATAACTTTGCCAAGAAAGTGGGTGCCCGATTTATGAAAAAATACCATTCAGAAACGTACAATTATCACACAGTTATTTAATAAAGTTAAGGGGGTGAACGTAATTATCGGACAGCGGCTAGCGGAGAAGCCAATGAATCATAACTAGGGAACGGATTTGTATGTAAATACATATTTTTCTTGCTTGGAGATAGACATCTCAAATTGAGTTCATTGTTCTAGATGAGACTGTCAGAGCAGATGTACCAAATTTTATTTAACATAAAAACACATATTTTCGATTTATTTTATGTAAATAAATATTTAAAAAAATTATGTCGAAAATACATATTTTGTTAATTTTTTGACAATTTTCAACAGTTTATTGTTTTTCTCCCTCCAGAAATAGGCCCATACCGTATTATTAAAACCTGTTTATATATTGAAAGAATTAATTCGTTATTTTCTCTTTGTTCTAATTTTTAATTTTAATAAAAGGTAATATGACATTGGTCAACCACAGCTCGCAACAGGAACAAGTGGAAACAACTAGCGAACAATCTAAAAATTTACTAAAATTCTTAATAAACTACAGTGAAGTGCACAAGTGAAAGACTCTATAAACATAATGTTCACGTGAATTAGCTCACCACGTGAACCAATTAAAACTTTAAAATTTGAGCCCCCCTCTTGTAGGAAGCCCAAGCCCATCATGGGACATAGTGGCTACATTCATTCATTCAATATATATATATATATTATCAAATTCATGAAAACGCAATGTGCATGGATTTTGTTCATAAAGTATTGCATCATAAAATGACCTTGACTGTACATGCTGGTTTCCAGTCTCATAGCGGGGAATCCCTCACTTATGACGACGACTGAGTCATGCACTCAACTCGAATATTTGCAGTCAATGGTGGATTAGTGTTGACTTTTGTTAAAACAGTACCGGTGCATAAGGGAAGTGATAGGTGTTATAATACCAAAAATCAAGATCAGTTTTAATTCACGTTCGTAGCGGTACGTCGTTGAATTTAGTGGAATTTTTACAAGGAATGGTAAAATTATATTCTGTAAAAAATGTGGGAAATCTGTAAATGCGGAACAGGAATCTCAAGTTCTGCAGCATTTAGCAGGTAGTAAAGATCAAACGGCCGCTTCGTGTGCAACCTCCAGACAAGTTCTTTTAGGTGAAGTAGCTTCCTCTACACAGACCCCAGTTTCAGAAAGTTCCGAATATTATGCAGATTTATGCTAAACTCTTTTTGATGCGATATTCCTCTATATAAGTTGAAACGTTCAGTGCTTAAACATTTTCTTACAAAATATACTAATTTTGAAACACCAAAACAATCGACATTAAGAAAATTGTATGTCCCTGCATCTTATGAAGAAATGCTAGAAAAGATCAGAGCAGAATGTGAAAATAAAAAAAAATATATATGGGTAAGCATGGGCGAATCACCGGACTGTAGTGGCAGGAAAGTGGGAAATGTGGTAGATATGCTAGAAAATAATGAAATAGTTTCCAAGCGGTTTATTTATTAGCATGCAGAGATATATCAACATCGAATCATGTAACAATATCCCTCTTATTCAATGAATCTCTCCAGTTGATATGGCCAAACGAGGTGAAATTTGATAATGTTTTACTCTTACTTATGGATGCTGCCCCTTATATGAAAAAAGGCAACAAAAGACCTTTCTGTAAGCTTCCCTAACATGATACATGTGACTTGTATGGTACATGGATTTACACAGAGTATGTGAGCAGGTACGTACATTGTATCCTGAAGTGGACAAATTCATTTCAAACGAGAAAAAAGTGTTTTGTTAGAATTTCAATAGGAATTGTTTCATCAATTGAAATTCTTCAGAATTTACTTAAGAACAGTAGGCCTACATTAAAAAAATATACTGACACATACATACATACATACATACATACATACATACATACATACTACACTATACTATACTAACACACACACACACACACACATATATACGAGAGATGAAAAGAAAATAAGCGCCTGAACCGGGATTTGAACCCGAAATCACTGACTTTATACGTTAGTGATATAACCAGTTATGCTCATAGCACAAATAGGCCTAATTATTTTCCTTCCTTATATATGATTCTTAATCATGTGAGACAATGGGACTTGGTATCTCTGCCATCTCGCGGATTTAATAAGTTAGCAATTTAAAGAGAATATTTACATTACAGCAGTAACGCTTTTTTTATGTCGATACTATAATTAAATAAATAAATAAATAAATATATATATATATATATATATATATATATATATATATTACTCATATTGGTATAAACGAATGTATGAAAAAAAAAGTAAAACACATAGCAATAGAATCATTTAAGAAAAATTTACCGCGAAGTTAATATCCCGTCAAATTTACATTTGTAGATTCACCTGAACATCTTCGTGAACTTCGGTTATGTATCAGCCGAACATTACCGAATATCGAAGAAGAGAGACCTGTTGTTTATGCAAGATGGCGGTAAAAGCTAATTATTGTGCGATGTGTTGTTGAATATTTGATAATATTACATGTGCAAATGATAGAAAAGTGGAAAATTTACGTTATATTTATTTAAATATGGTGTCGGTGAATTCGAGTGCAGTTTTGGATAATTGTAAATGCATGACACGCGTTTTAAAAGCTGAGAAATAATGGATATATTTTTCAGTTGGAATAACTTGTTCCTGTTTCAACATGACTGCAGCTAAGGGTAAGGCTGTGTTGATATGTAGCATCTAGCTCTAGCAGATAACACGTTATCGAACTTTTATTCTTTTGTTGAGACTGCACATGATAAAATTAAAATTGTTTAGACGTGAAAGTGGAGCATGCACAATTGCCAGTAAAATAAATTGTTTACACATTCGAACTTGTAACAGGCAAAAAAATAGTCCTATTATAATATTTATCAGAATATAATTTATATTCAGAGTTCTGAAATTTATTTTCTCATAACTAAAGGGCTAAGAAATGAGCTCTACACGCGTTGTTATGGCGAATAGATGCATTCACAGGTACATCAAACTAAATAAAAATGACCTATTTGAAAATCCAAATTTAGAGATTTTCTAAAGAAATACACGACGCAACGTATTCCATGAGTCTACAATTCGCAAATAATTCAAGGGTATTTAGCTTTTTAATCAAAATAATTGGATCAATCAATCAAAAATTAATGTTATTCATAATTAAGTTATAGCCATTATAATTTCATCCCAGTATTTATAGATTACTAGCTAATACCCGGCGTGCGCTGCTACGCCTAAATAAATGAAAAATATTGTGCTTTTATATTTAGTTGAATAAGAAATAGGAAAATATTTATATCGTAATTACTTTTTAGATATCCCGTGCTGTTTACCCGGCGTTGCCCGGGAATCTACTTATTCCGATCATCTTGACATAAGATGAGCTGAAGTATGAAAATGAATGTGTTTTATATTTAGTTGAATAAGAAATAGGAAATATTTATATCGTAATTACTTTCAGATACCCCGTGCTGTTTACCCGGCGTTGTCCGGGAATCTACTCATCCCGATCTTCTTGGCATAAATGAGCTGAAAGACGAAAATTAATGTACTTCTTATGATTAGTTGAATAAGTAAATGAAAAATAATTATAAATGTATATCGTAATTATTTTAAGATTTCCCGTACTGATTACCCGGTATTGCCCGGGAATCTACTTATCTCGATCTTCTTGGCATAAATGAGCTAAAAGACAAAATTCGTTATTGTGAGTTATCCGTAAAAGAATACCCGCCATGTGCTGCTATGCTTGCACAGGAACCTACGTACTTGTCTTGATCTTCTTAGCATCAACGAAAGACAAAAATGGTTATTGTGAGTTATCCGTAAAAGATAAACATATGCAGTCGCGGACATCTTTTGTAGAGCTTTTTGAGATAGGTATTCAATTCTGTATACATTAATTTTGTGTGTTTGTTATGGTTTAGGCAGCGTAAGCCATTTAAGCGTCCAAAGAACTACTTTTTTTTCGTGTTTTGCACTACAAAGGGCGATTTTTAAGGGGTACGGTAGGAGTTGAGTATCACAACTCTCTTATAGCCTATGTTCATCCCGGGAATCTCCTGAACATTTTGCAAAAAGCCCCATCACAATCGGATCAACGGTATGGCCGCGCATAAAGTACGAACAAACAAGCAAACAAAAATTAATTTCTATATATTAGATTTTCCCCTTTTTTACTACATAAAAAATATAATATTTTAAGGTTTTTTAGCACATAAAAATCCGTTCCCTAATCATCACATTCCAGGTTCAGCGTAGTAAAAATAAGGATACGTAACTAATAGATAATGTGTGGTTTACTCTGCGAGAATGTGCTGAAGCTACTGGCGTCTTTGTGGCCACAATCTATAAAATTCCAAATGTTAACATTGTTCTTCAGTAACCACATTAGAATGATCACGATTTAGATTTATTAGCAGAAATGAATATACTTGTGCCGTAAACTTGTGTAAAAGCTGTACTTATATTAGAAGGAGATGAGGGAGTTACATGTCCACCTCTGTCACTCAGTCTGCGGCGTCAAAGTGACAACAGAGTTCCCATAAGAGCAATAGTATGTTCTAGACATGAAAAACCGTATAGTATCAAAGACATTTGTGCCGGGGTTTGTTTTAGGAGAGTACATGATTAAATGCATGCTTACATATTGAACGGTTTTAGGTCATACGGCAGCTGTCATGAAGAGCCCATGTGTAATATTATTTGCGTTTGATTTTAAAACATACATAAATATTGTAGTCGATTATTTTTTCTGGAAAATTGTTTAGTACATTACTTTTCTGCGACTTGGCTGAAGATAATGCCGAAGTTTTGAGTAAAAAGCTCTTCATACTCTCCTTCTACAACTTCTGCAGAATCTTCAAGTGCTGATAATATTAACTTTACTAGGAATTAATAAATTTTAATCCAATCACAAGCACCATGTTTTCTTTTATAATACAACAAATGTAAACTTAAGTATTACATTATATGGAAATTAATGTTTCCGGAAAAATCGTCTGTAGGAAGTGGTTAATATAATTAGAGAAAAAATTTGCACCAGCGCGTGAAGTTGGAGATCTTGGGTTCAATCCCCGGCTTAGATGCAAAATTTTCTCTCCAGTTATATTAATCACTGCCTACAGACGGCTTGTATGGAAATATTAATTCCCATATAAAGTTCGTAATTAGCTAAATGTTTGGCTATTCAATGCCACTGTGCCATCATTGAACATTCGATCGGAGAACAAGTGGATTTTAACGTCGTGTTGGGCAGTGTGATAACACATGTTCCCGCTAGAGCAAATTACCAACATGTATACTCATATATAATGAGATTCTACCCTAAGAACACTCGCACATTCGAGGGAATGTTAGGGTAAGAAAATGGGCAAGTTAGTGTTAGTATGGGCAAGTTAGGGTGATAAAATGGGCAAGTTAGCACATCAGATTAGTTTAGCGATCATTTGTTTATTAGCGGATTGTTTGATAAGTTGGCTACACTGTCTGATAAATGACTAATGCACATTTTATTTTGCAAATATGATGATTTTAGGTTACTTTAAGCTCCACTTCTCACTTTATTTTTAGGCTTATTCGCATTTTTAAAAAAAATATCTTCACATACTGCAACAATAAATTGTGTTATTATTGTTTTTTTTATTTTAATTTATGTTGATGGCACGGTGACATATAATCCCCAATTTTATAAATGAAATCCTATCAAAATGGCTTCATCCAGAAGACGTATTTCCATTAACTTGTGAACGAAGAGTCGTTACTTACGGCGGACTTCACGGTTAAGGAGGAACATTTGTGCTTGATCCGGGAAGCATCAATAAGTAGCTCAATGATAGAGTGCCGGCGCATGAAGCTGGTAATCCTGGTTCAGTTGTAAACAATTTATTTTTCTCTCTAGTTATGTTAAATTTAAATTATAAAATTTATTGCACTTTATTCGTAATGTTTCATTCGCTAATAAAATGCCGATTACATTAATTGCTTTCGTGTTTAATTTATTAGCGTTACCTTTTAATCATTACATGGAATTGCTATAAATCTCTCAATAAACTAATTCTACATTAATTTTTATAATAACAATTCGGTTATACGATACCGTTGAATGGAGTGATAATTTGACATTTTTGAGGTTTTTTTGTTTTTTTTTTAATTCCAACAAAAGTAGCTGCAATTTATGAACAACATATCTACAAATCTTATATTTCCATTATTGGTTTGTAAAAAAGTATATCGGCTTAAGTAATGCAGGATTAATTTTATTTATTTACTTTTTTGGAACGGACTCATCATTTCCGACAGCAGTTAAAATATTGAAAATAAAATATTAAGCTCACTTGTACTAACTAAATCACTGGCACCATCGAACCCGTAGATTCATGGCCGCCCGTCATAAGCTCTCCATACTTCTCTATCCTGAGCTCATGCTTACCAATCATTCTCTGAATAATTTATCTCCCTCAAATCACTAAGCTTTTTTAAAACAAAAAAATCTTTATATAAATTTGGATATAAAATTGTAACAGTACGTTAATAGCAAAATAAAATTTTATCAATAAGTGTAAAAAATAATTATCACAAATCTACATAAAAATTACACTCAATAGCATTTACAAAAATAAATAATTTCATTGTAGACGAAACAGAGCTTGGGCAAGTTTTTCTCGTGTTTCTGCTATTTTCCCCTGCCACAAATGTCATTCCACCATATCTCCATACTCATTTGATTTCATTTCGCTTATCCGCTTCTGTGACGATGCGTCAGGCGTGGTCGGTCGCATCCTTATCGTTCACCTCTACAAATAGAGCGTTTTAATCTCATCTCATCCCTCGACCCAAGCCTAAGTTGGACACGTGTTGAGGATGTTATATTTATTACAAATAATTTCATAATGCTTTATTTCCGTAACGTTACAGATAACATTTTAATTGTGTACAATTTATAAATTGTGTATTTTGACGTTTTAGAATATTAAACGCTTTTTGAATATGTAAGAAAATATGTAAATAACTTTTCCGGCTACTTTCGCTTTAACTTCAGTCAGCAAATTAATTCAGAGAACAGTTTATCAATAAACACATTATTTCCGATTTGTTCCCTATACATCCAAGAACGTCCAATATAAACGATCCTTACAACGACAGTCTTATTTACTACTAGCTAATACAGACATGCGCTGCTACGCCTTAATAAATTAAATGCATTTTCATGTTTAGTTGAAAAATAAAAAGAAAAGTAATTATATATTTATACCGTAATTACTTTTAGATACCCCGTGTTATAAACCGGCATTGCCCGGTAATCCAATTTGCCCTGATCTTCTTGGCATCAACTGAAAGACAAAAATGGTTATTGCGAGTTATCCAGAAAAGATAGACATTTCTGTAGAATTTTTTGAGAAATTCATTTTCGTGTATTTGTTAAGATTTAGGCAGCATGAGCCATTTAAGCGTAAAAAAAGCTACTTTTTGTGCAATTATACACTTTTTTTTAGCTCCACCCCTATAATACGTTCGGTAATATGTTATATACGTTAATTGTCCCAAAATATCTAAATAATGTTTAAAAAAACGTATTCAAACCGGTCAGGTAGTTTTTGAGTCCAAAATGTACAGATTTGCTCACAGACGTTCGTCTTTATATATAAACATGAGTTACACTGGTCAACATGATTTTTGTCTCATGAGTACCAGCAGTTGTACTTATTGCAGTTTTTTTTACCGTGTTTTCAAATATGTATTCGGAATTTCCCCATCACCCACAGTTTTTTTACTTCAATTTCAGTTAATGGATTTAAATAATTATTTTTTAATAAACTGTTTTTCTTCCATTTGTCCATTGTAAAATAAAACCATATGAGCTAACTCAGGAGATTTCAGCTATGGAAAATAGATATGAAGGCAAATGGAATCTTAATATGCTGGCCGACTATTGTTGGACCATCAAGAGGGATGCTCCACAGACGAAATATAGCAGAAAATCGTAATTTGTTACTTTCTTGGTGAGTCCGAATGTTAGAATATTGTGTAGTTACGATTATAGAAAATATTAAAATGTTTGAAATTATAAATTCCTGTCTCTCGGAAACCTTGTGTGATGGAGAAAAACCGACATCATATTTGAATTGAGGAGAAAAAATACTATCAGAATCACATATTTTTCTTTCTGTGACAAAAAAGTTTTATTTTTTGTTGCTTAGTGTTATCAATGAAATAACAGATAAGGTTTATAGTGATTGAGAAAGTGGCTGACTGGGTGGTGGCGATGAGCAGCATCGTCGAGTGAACCGCATGTGGAACCAATTGAGGCTCCTTGACATTCAAATTCCATAGTGGTTATCAGTATCGAGTTAAAGTGTAAAAAGTGACCCTACAAGAAAACAGTTTTACTTATAGTTCAAGTTATTGTCAATCGATAAACATAATTAGTATAAAATATATTTTTTTCATATGTTTCATGGCACGTGTAACATTAATATACAAAGAAAATTGTTACATTCTTACTTACTTACTCACTGGCACTATCGAACCCGTAGGTTCATGGCCGCGCGGACATAAGCTCTCCATACATCCCTATCCTGAGCTAATGCTTTCCAATCATTCCCTGTGTAATCTACTTCCCTCAAATCATAGTTAATGTTATTCTCCCACCTCATTCTTGGTCTACCAACTGGGCGTTTTCCCTCTGGCTTTCCTACAAGAAGCTTCCATGCACGTCTTTCATTCCCCATACGTGCAACATGTCCTGCCCATCGCAGTCTACGAGACTTAACTGTTCTTATTATATCTGGCTTCCTATAAAGACCATGTAGTTCATTGTTATGTACTCTTCTCCATTCACCTGTCTGTTCATGTCTCATTGGTCCAAAAATTTTCCTAAGAATTTTATTCTCAAATACTCGTAATCTCCTTTCCTCCCTTAAAGTTGTTACATTCACATACTATTTTTTAATCGATGCCACCAGTATGTCATTACGACATTTATGGTATTATCTCCCTGGCATGGCGTACTTGTAACCCATCTCTGAGGTTGGGATGCCCGGAAGGCGAGGTTACGCTGCCCCGATGATATTGGTAATGATGCGCCAGGAGAGACCTTAATCTAAACTTAATCTAACGAGGCGAATATGATAATGGTGGCCAGATGGTGGCGGGGTTTGTTCTTTAAATTTTCCTGACATTTGTCTTATAGGTGAGGAAAAACTCTCACCCAGGAAACTTGTCCCAACCGAGGATCGAGCTCGGGCTCGCTGCGTGACAAGGCAGCATGCTACACTCTACTTCAACCCAGGAAGTTACTATAGACCTTACGGGCTACGCCAGTGTCCCCTACGTACAGAAAGTAGATGTAGCCAAATTCATAATAACGGTATTTGTTTGTTTAGGGTGGGGAGGAGGGGAAGGTTAGTAGTACTTTTTCCAAATATATGTACTATACATTAAAAAAACATAGTTTTTCTTTTACGGCATGCAAACCAGTTTTTATAGTAAATATGGGAGTCGACACTTTCACACAGGTTAGTACAGATCTGCACGAGCTCAGTGACAAGTGGTAACTGTTTTTTTCTTTAAGAGGGGGTGGCTTGGACGGCTACTACTTACAACTATGTACCTGCTGTGTTGCAATCTTCAGTTTTATTTAAGGATTTCTCTCAAGAAAATACTGTTAAAATGGCAACCCATTTCCCTATTCCAAACACACAGTAACTTCCTGGGTTCAATCTGACTGTAGCTCGAGATCACAATAGTGGACACATTTCCATACTATATGAGGCATAAAAATAAGCAAATATAACATTATATTTGAAAAGAAAAATATACGCCTAGACTGGGGTTTGAACCCAGGACCTTTGACTCTCTATGTCAATGTTCTTCCAAGTGAGCTACCTAGGCCACCATTAAGATGTTTAAAAATCGAATAATATTAACATTGAAATATAACATATTAGACATCATTCTATGAGTAGGAAGTGAGTGTGCAGTACCCTCCCCCATCTCTTATAAAGACGTCACAAGCTACAGATACCAACCGCAATAGTACAAGCAGTACTGTTAGCTATGCAGAATGCATAAAACAGTTACATGACTCTGAAAAGAAAAGAAACAACTGAAGAAGAACATGAAATTAGTGTTCGGTTGCATAACAAATACAAATTAGAGTCTGTAATATCGAAAGTGATTCTACAGTTTGTAATTTTCTACGAGAAAATGATTATCATGAAAGAGTGGCCCAAAGGATGTATAGTCATTTCTGGTAACTGTAGTCGTCTTAGTGAATCCTAAGGCATGTGGCAGGAGGTAACATTGTCGAATGGGAGAGGGAAGTAGTAGCCATGCAAAAAACTTTTTCTTAATAATAATAATAATAATAATAATAATAATAATAATAATAATAATAATAATAATAATAAATTAATGGTTATAAAAACAACACTATTCTGTAATGAACACTCCAAAACATATGAGAAAACATAAGTATTCACTGACACAGAACCAGTAGATATAACAATTCAACGTGCAGTAACTATTATGTTTTCAAAACTGAGTGTAGTTGCTGGCAGTACTTTCAACTCGCCCTCCCCTCTTACCGCACCGTACAACATAGACCCCTCAAATGGGGCTATAGAAGCCAGAACTGAACTATACATGGCTCTGAAAAGAAAAGGAACAACTGAAGAAGAACTTGAAATTAGTGTTCGGTTGCATAACAAATACAAATTAGTTTCTAAAGTATCGTGATTCCACGGTTTGTAATTTTTTTTAGGAGAAAATGACTTTCATGGATTAGTTGCCCAAAGGGATTGTCCGTCGCCGTGGAATAGTCATTAGAGTCCCTGCCTTCCACTGCGGCGACCCGGGTTCGATTCCCGGCGGGGTAGGGGATTTTAAATCTCCACGATGGGTTTGAGTGTGTGTCACGTCTTGTGTTCATATGTGTGAATAAGATAAAACGATTAACAAAGGTAAAACAAAAGGAAGAACAGTGTAAATGAAACAAAAACGAGAAAGAAATTAAAAAAAAAAGAAGTAGGAATACTTTGTTAATTAAAGAAAAATAAATAACTTACCACTATAGGATATTTTTTTGTATTCACTAAAAATGCAATATATATATATATATATATATATATATATATATATATATATACCAGTTTAATGGCATAATTATCACACATAATTTGTCTTATGTATTTCACTTTATTTAACAAAAATACAGATATTTAAAATACTTGAATGTTTAGAAAGTTATCGTACAGTTTTATCAGATTTGAGTACCGTTATTCCTGAGAAAATAAGTTCTCCTCGCAGGGATGACGGTCAACTGCGGCACAGGGGTGTTAGGTTTATGTGTAGGTGGATTTCTTGAATACCATTGGCTAGTGATGACGTGGCGAATGTTGTTTCGGTGAACTACCCGTAACGTAATAAATTAGTACGGAATCCTACTATCGTGATCTATAAAACAAGCCTAATAGACATTAATTGTTTTAATCTGATAATAAATAGCAATTTATATTAAATGTTAAATTAGTTTTATATATTATTGATTTCGTACATCTCAATGATGGATAAATCATATTTGAAGAGAAAAATTATACGCTCAGACCGGGGCTTGAACCCGGGAAAGGGTCCCGGGTTCAAGTCCCGGTCTGAGCGTATAATTTTTCTCTTCAAATATAGTTTTATATAGCTTATAATAAACTAACTAACTCACTCACTGTCACTATATAATCCGTAGATTCATGGCGCATGGACATAAGCTATCAATACATCCCTATCCTGAGCTAATGTTTTCCAATTATCCCCTGTATAATCCACTTCCATTAAATCATGGCTGATGTTATTCTCTCACCTCTTTCTTGGTCAACCAACTGGGCATTTCTCTCTGGTTTTCCTACAAGAAGCTTCCATGAAACTTTTTCATTCCCCATTCGTGTCACATGTCCTGCCCATCGCAGTCTACGAGACTTAACTGTTCTTATTATATTAGGCTTCCTATAAGGGCCATGTAGCACACTGTTATGAAGTATTCTCCATTCACCTGTCTGTTCTTCTCTCTTTGGTCTAAACATGTACCTAATAACTTTATTCTTATGAGTATTTGAGCATAAAATACACCTACTGGATATATTAAGTTGTATAATTCTGATAATAATTAGCGATTCATATTAAAAATTATTAATTTTATATATTAAATTAGTTTTACTTATGTTTACAGCGTATTTCCCCAAGATATGTTTTCGAAGTGTAAGATACAACCGTGACTCCGTGGCGTTCGTCTGTCTCGTGCTTGAAAGCATTCCTACTCGCGACTTTCTTTCTCTGGGAGAACAGTAAGTGGTAATAGTTTTCGACGACATAAGTTTTGTATTCGTCAGTTTACATTTGTTTTGTTTTCGCATTAAACTCTGAAAGTAAACAACAAGGCAGAATGTACTGTGTGTTCAAGCGATGAGATGGAGTGGCTAGTTGGTGAACTACGAGTTCTTGTGTAACTATATATAATACATTATGTGCATTTGTTTTGATCTGTATGCAATACCAGCATCGAAACGAGACATGCAACGCCCTCCCTTGTCTTCTCTTGGACACAGAGTACATTAGACGCTATGCATTTTAGAGCTAGGTAAAAACAAACAGCGTTGTCGATACATAATTCACTTTTTTATGTTTATGTATTCAAGACGTTCTAATGTCCCCCAGTGAGGTTGCCTGCCTCCTCACCCTTACTCCTACAATCTTATTTATTATGCGCGCTATCAATTTGTAAAGCAAAAACGGGATAAGTGCTGTATACATGCTAGTGCCAGTGTTACAATCCGAACGCTAACGTAATGGGTCATGCGTAATATATTATACTAGCGAGACCCGCGACGTTGTTCGCGTGGACAAAATAATTTAAACAGATTATGTACAAACAATTTATTAAAATGTACACAAAGAAATATTAAATCAAAATATGTACTTACTGCAATTGAATAGTTACCCTGAAAAGAGATCTAACCCACAAACTACAAATTGTTAGGAAAACGAAAAAAAAACGCGTAATGTTCATTTTGAGACTAACTAACTAACTGGCACTATCGAACCGGTAGGTTCATGGCCGCGCGGACATAAGCTCTCCATATATCTCTATCCTGAGCCAATGTTTACCAATCATCCCCTTTGTAATCTACTTCCCTCTATCATAGTTAATGTTATTCTCCCACCTCATTCTTGGTCTACCAACTGGGCGTTTTCCCTCTGGTTTTCCTACAAGAAGGTTCCATGCACGTCTTTCATTTCCTATTCTTACCATATGTCCTGCCCATCGCAGTCTATGATACTTAACTGTTCTTATTATATCTGCCTTCCTATAAAGACCACGTAGTTCATTGTTATGTTACTTTTCTCCATTCACCTGTCTGTTCATCTCTCTTTAGCCCAAAATTATTCCTAACAACTTTATTCTAAAATACTCGTAATCTCCTTTCTTCCATTATAATAGGCCTAAGTATAATATAACTGGTAGAATAATAGTTTTATATATTTCCAATTTAATGTTTTTTGAAAGGAGTTGGGAAGTCAAGAGTCTCTGTAATTCATAATAACATGCATTTCCAGGATTGAGCCTATGTTTGATATCCTTGTGCATCTCATTCCTGTTTGTGATTATTGTTCCTAGGTATTTGAATTCAGCCACTTCCTAAAAATTTCCCTCATTTGTCATTAGCTGTCATTTTGAGCCTATTACGTTTACTATATCATATTCATCCACCGCTGTGGTATCAAGGCAGCGTGCTGCCTTGTCACGCAGCGGGCCCGGGTTCGATTCCCGGTCGGGACAGGCTCATGGGTGAGGTTTTTTTGGGGTTTTTCCTCACCTGTAAGATAAATATCAGGAAGCTTAGGGCCCAAGGTTCCCCGAAAATCATCCGGTCATCATCATCATCATCATCATCCTTCACCGGTGTGGAAAGCAACGGGAAACTACCACGCCTATAATTCCCTAGTAAAGCTGCAAAGCATAGCATGAAAATGCAGTGAAGGACCTGCCCTTCGGGCAGAATTACTATGGATGGATATCATATACATTTTGATCTTTCATCCTATTGGAATCATATACAGCCAATTTGAATGCAAAATAACATGCTAATAACTAAATATTAACAATTTAATGCAGAATTGAGTGCAGAATTGATCTATCTGTATAGAGTGGAAAAATTATCGAACACAAATTTAACTAAAAATGCTACAATAAGAAATAGAAAATACATATTGAACACTGATTCAGTTAGAAAAATTTCAAACTTAATCAGTTCTCAGTATTTATTTTTCATTTAATGTTATTTCGTTACAGTTTTTGTTACTCTTATTTTCACTCAATTTCTCTAATATTCTGATTAGAATTCCCGGAACTGTGGTGGAATGAATTTGCAGATGTACAATAATTATTTTTCTGCACTACTACACGTGATTTGACTAATTGCTTCCACTATTTACATATAGATCACTATTCGCTTGAAAGCCAACTTTTAGTAATAAATAAAACAGGTCTGGAAGAGAGTAAGGATAATTTTACATGCACCATGCCACGATACTCTCCGGATGTATCACTAATCCACTGAAAACTCAACTTTCGAATTTTTGTGGGTCAGATCTCTATTCGGGGCAACTATTCATTTGTTAAACATTCCATAATATTATAGCACTAACATTATGTTGTTGACTATGTCCACCGCTGTGGTCTCAGGGTAGCGTGCTGCCTTGTCACGCAGCGGGCCCGGGTTCGATCCCCGGTCGGGACAGTTTTTTCTGGGTGAGGTTTTTATCGGAGTTTTTCCTCACCAGTAAGACAAATGTCAGGAAAACTTTAAGGCCCAAACGGTCCCCGAAATCATATGGCCATCGCAATCATCATTCATATTCATCTTAGGTTAAGTTTAGGATAAGGGAATCTCCTGGCGCACCATTATCATCATCATCACCATCATATCAACGGGGCAACGTAACCCTGCCTTCCAGGCGCCCCAACCTCAGAAGTTGGTTACAAGTATGCCATGCCAGGAGAGAAACCAAGAATGTCGAAAGACAAACCTGGGGTATTTGGAAAAAAAAAAAAAAAAAAAAAAAAAAACATTATGTTGTTGACAAAGACTTTCAACACTTTTGAAATTTATGTTAAAGCACCGTTGGGGTTATGTAATAAGATGTTAATTATATAATTTTTACCTGGTAAGTCAGTCGTCGTCGACTAAGGGTCGGTTTCACCAACAGAGGTAACTGTATTACGCCAGTTTAAGCTATGTATTATATATCGGGAAAACTGGGGTAATACAGTTACCTCTGTTGCTGAAACTGACCCTAAGTTATTAAAATAACTTGAAGTTTAATAACTTAGTTAAGGACGACTGACTTTCAAGACAAAGACTTTGTAATTAAATTCTTACTTTTAATCTAATTCTGAAAGACAAAAATGACTATTGAAAGTTATCCGAAAAAGATAGACACATGCTGTCGCGGACCTGTCTACTCGTTTTTCCCCCCTATAGTACGTACGGTAATATGTTATAAACGTTAACTGTCCCAAAAAAATCTCTAAATGATGGTAAAAACCCCAATCAAATTGATCAAGTAGTGTTTGATTCCATAAGGACAGACGTTGATTTTTACATATAAATATTTAACAGAACAACGGATCAGTCAAGGATTTAATTGTCTAGAATGTTTTTTTAGAGCATCCTAAAATTTGATCAACATATAATATTATTTGGCAAAGAGTGAAGTTCTTCATCCGTCTGGTGACATTTGTTCCGTTTTTGCATAAATCGCTAAAATTAAACACACTGCAGGAACTACAGTAGCGGCTACGTATTTCGGAGCTTGGTAAAAACTAACAGTGTTGTCGATGCATAAATCATCCATTTCTGTTTATATTCTCAAGTTGTTTTAATATCCCCGATGTAGGCCTACTTGGGTATTTTACAAATACCATAAAAATAAATACAATTTGGAATAATAATATAATGTTAATGGAGAATGTACTTGTGAGTTTTGAGACATTTGGATTCGAGAAGTTTGGTTGTACGCTATGAATACGCCATATCTCTGTGCCACCGACTGATCCTTTCCAATAAATCCTTCAAGTGTTTAATCACAGCGTTGATTTATTAGAGTGAAATTCACCCTGACCCAATGCTGCACAACTCCTCTCCAAACTTAACCGCACCGCACGCCCAACTTGCCCACAAACATATAGTAAACCTACTACAAATCTCATCCCGAATATAACCTACTTTTATTACATACCGAAGAATACGTTTCTATAAAATAATAGGTGACTCGCATATTTGTGAGTCACGGGGTTCAATTTCCGGCTCCTTCTGGTATGTTTCAAAGATGTTATACTGTGATATAATTAAATATAATTGGATGATCTCGCTAGGAATGTCGCCAAAATGTATTTGAAGGCCACAATTATCATAAGTAATGCCACGAGTGATTTCGAAATTATCGATAAATTCACGAATCACGAAGTGAGGAGTGAATTTATTTAGAGAATTTGGAAATAAAGAGTGGCATTTGCTAGGACTATTTAACGTATAAAATTAAGCTGTTTACTCACATATTATTTTTAAATATAGTTATTTTAAAATATTTATATATTTAATATAAACGGCGATGTTTGAAAACAAATGAGAAACTATTGGTACGCTTCAATTGCTTCTTTTGTTCGTCACTGCAACCAGATCATATTATTTATTGCCAAAGGAACGCAGTATTGTAAGAATGCACTCTAGTGGAGATAAAATAAAACACATCAAACTGTATGTTAATTCATTTCTGATGCCCTATGATGTAAATATGACAATTATATTTTTCTGGGAAAACATATATTTAAGAAAGTGCAAACGGTGGTTTCTTTTTTTGGTGGTATAATCAATTGCTACAATTTCTTTATATTAACTCCCGCATGCGGTATGTGTTGACATTCATGCACTATATATACAATCTGGTATCTGTATTTCTTAGAGAGTCAGTCACTGCAAAATAATGCTATGACCTATTCTGAATGTTAAAAAGGAGGTGCTTTCTTTATTATGATAAACTTTGGTTGGTAAATTCTAGGCGAAACACGACTGTGATTGGTTTTAAATAAAAAATAATTGTAACGCGATTGGTCATTGACTCCCATTTGGGGCATGAGTTAAATAGTCAATAGACTGGATAACAGAAATCCGAAACAGATTACTCAGTACAAACCGCTAGGACGAAAATGTAGGAAGTTCCAGTAAAAGGTAGAGAGATCAATTATAAATGAGATCGGAACAGACCTTAAGGTCTGATCCTTGATCCAGCTGAATATGAAGATGAAGGCACAAAAAAATTGATATTAACTTCCTTAGGAGGGGATTAAATGATGTGGTCCCATGTAGTAAATTTAGGAAACGTAATATTACTCAGGCCTAAAATAAGTGACTCTGTGCATTTGGCGGCCCTTTCACATCCATATTTAAATTACGAATGTAAAAAGCGTAATATACACAAAGAAATTAAGCATAGACTCAATTCTGCAAAGTGCATGCTAATTTGCATTACATGTACTATTGCCTAAAAACTTCTCTCAAAAAACGTTAAATTGAAAATATATAAACAGTTATTCTCACAGTTTAATATATGGATGCGAAACATCGGAACTTACTTTAAGGGAGGAGACAATATTACGAGTATTTGAGAATAAAGTTCTTACGACATTTTTTGGACCAAAGAGAGATGAACAGACTGGCGAATGGAGAAGACTAAATATATATGTTATATATGACATCCATTCGTAGTAATTCTGCCCCGAAGGCATGGCATTTTCATGCTATGCTTGCAGCTTTACTAGGGAGTTGTAGGCGTGGTAGCTTCCCGTTGCTTTCCACACCGGTGAAGGATGATGATGGCGATGATGATAAGGATGATGATGATGATGATGGATATGATTAGAAATTCGAACCCGGGCCCGCTAGGTGACAAGGCAGCACGCTACCTGGAGACTACAGCGGTGGACGTATATGAGATGACAAGAAAAATAAATGCCTGGACGGGATTTGAACCCGGACCTCTGAATTGATACTTCAGCGTGCTATTCATTACACCACCGGGGCAAATCTAATACAAATATTTATTTTTCTAATGTATACATTCTCCATTATTACGAGATGTAACGAGAACTCGGTCTTCACTGCCACCTGGTAGCTAGCTACTATAACATGTAATCAAATTAAAGAGAATATTTTTACTTTATAGCAGCGACGCTTTATAGATGTCATAATTTATATATATTTTTTGTGTAGTTACGAATGTAGAAAATATTAAAGTGTTTGAAATTATAAATGCTTGTCTCTCGGAAACCTTGCGTGATGGAGAAAAACCGATATCATATTTGAATTCAGGAGAAAAAAATACTATGAGAATCATATATTTTTCTTTCTGAGAAAAAAAAGTTTATTTTTTGTTGCTCAGTGTAATATAAAACTAAACAAATTCAGGAGCAATTTTCAAAATATGAAACTCACTCTGACACAAATTATGCAGAGGAGAATACTATAAATAATGCATTATATTATAGATTAATACCAAACTGAAGAAAATAATTGAATTCATTAGGTAAAAATATAATTATAACAACTTAAATTAAAGAGAACATTTCAAAATATAAAATTCTATTTAACAAACACAAAGAATTAATGCAGTGGACAATATAAATAAAGTAATTTATATTAGGTTAATACCAAATTGAAGAAGGAAATTAATTGCATTAGGAAAAAATAACACTGAGCAACAAAAAAGAAACTTTTTTTTTTGTCTCAGAAAGAAAAATATGTGATTCAGATACAATTTTTTCTCCTGAAATCAAATATGATATCGGTTTTCTCCACCTCGCAAGGTTTCCGAGAGACAGGCATTTATAATTTCAAAAACTGTAATATTTTCTACATTCGTAACTACACAATATTCGAACATTCGGACTCACCTAAAAAGTATGAAATTACGATTTTCAGGTATATTTCGTCTGTGGAACATACCTATTGATGATGCAACAATAATCAGCCAGTAAAGTAAAGTAAAAAGTAAAGTAATCCCACAACAGGCCCGGAGGCCCTTGGGGTAGTAGGAGGTTAAGGCTCCCACTTTTTCTAGACAATCGGCAGTTTATGTCAGCCGGGTTGTCAGCCCTGCGTGACGGCCGCCTTTACCCCAGAACAAGCGTCTGATACTCATTTCCGTTAGAGGCTGAGTCCACCCCAGGGCCATAGTGCCGCCAGAGGGTTTGGGTCAGTTTAAAAATCTTGACCCCAACGGGACTTGAACCCTCGACCCTCCAGTTTGTAGCTCAGTGCCTTAACCACTACGCTACGGCGTTAGAATTTCATTTGCCTTGATACCTCTTTTCCATAGCTGAAATCTCCTGATGAAAGTGTTCCCCGTGTTCATCGCTCACTGCGCCCAGATTTTCCGGGAAGAAATCTAGGTTTATTAAAAAAATAATTATTTTAATTCATTATTTGAAATTGAAATAAAGAAACTGTGCGTGATTGAGAAATTCCGAATACATATTTAAAAACACGATAAAAAAACTGCATTGAGTACAACTATTGGTACTCATGAGACAAATCATGTTGACCGGTGTAATTTAAACCAAACTTGGTTACTACTTATTTACTGTTTTAAAATATTTGTTATTTATTATATCTTAGAACAACATCTACTAGGTGACTGTCTGAACTTAAGACAATTTTACAAGGAAATGATGCGTTTTATAAAGGAAACCTTTTGGTTGTTAAAAAACTTTGTCTTGGACTTGTTTAAAGCGTTTCAATATCATGAGTATAAAATCGAATTTGTTTGAGGAGTTTCAATGTGAAGATGACTGCAATTTACATAATTTCGTCTTGTCATTTTATTGCATGTGCATGGCATCGCATACTTTGTTATTTAAATCAGCTTTAAATGGCCTCATATTTAAAAATGATCTTCCAAATTAAATCACAAAACATTGAACCATTCTATAACTCATACATAAATTCCATACATGGTCCGCAAAAGTTTTTTGATTTTCGAAAATGTGGATCTTCTTTACTTATTTATGTATGCAATTTCTCCAAATTGCCTCGATCAAACGCGTAAAAAAACTATGTTTACTCAATTCTTGCATATCACACAATAATAATAATAATAATAATAATAATAATAACAATAATAATAATAATAACAATATATAATTCATCCATCCATAGTAATTCTGCCCGAGGGCAGGTCTTTCACTGCAATCATAGCATTTTCATGCCATTCTTTGCAGCTTTACTAGGGAATTCTAGGTGTGCTTTCCATACCGGTGAAGGACGATGATGAAGATGATAATGATAAGGAGGATGATGATGATGGCCATATGATTTGGGAGAACCGTTTGGGCCTTAAATTTTTCCTGACATTTGTCTTACAGGTGAGGAAAAACCCCGAATAAAACCTCACCCAGAAAAACTGCCCCGACCGGGGATCGAATCCGGGCCCGCTGCGTGACAAGGCAGCACGCTACCTCGAGACCACGGTGGTGGACAACAACAACAATAATAATAATAATAATAATAATAATAATAATAATAATAATAATAATAATAATAATAATAATAATAATGTCTATTTTCTATGCTACCATGCTACCTGCGAATATTAGATTGGAGAAAATGTGACTGCTAGCGTCATGTTGGCCAATGTGATAACACACGTTCCCACTAGAGTTATTTTCCAACATGTTAACTCATATATGTAAGGTTATATGTATCTCAGGAGCCCACCTTCATTAGTGGACAAGTTAGGGTAAGAAAAGGGCATATTACTGTTAGTGTGGGGAAGTTAGTGTTAGATGAGAAAGTGTTTTTTTTTGGGAAACTTGAGGTGAGGAAATGAGCGAACTAGTGTACACCAGATTAATTTAGAGATTACTTGATTGTTAGCGGGTTTTTGTGATAAGTTGGCTACAGTGTCTGATCAGTGGCTAATACTTTGATCCATCCATCCATAGTAATTCTGCCCGAGGACAGGTCTTTCACTCCAATCATAGCATATCCATGCTATGTTTTGCAGCTTTACTAGGGAATTATAGGTGTGGTAGCTTCCCGTTGCTTTTCGCACCGGTGAAGGATGGTGGTGATAATCATAAGGATGATGATGATGGCTGGATGATTATCGGGGACCGTTGGGCCCTAAGCTTCCTGAAATTTTTCTTACAGGTGAGGAAAAACCCCGATAAAAACCTGACCCAGAAAAACTGCCCCGACCGGGGATCGAACCAGAGCCCGCTGCGTGACAAGGCAGCACGCTACCTCGAGACCACAGCGGTGGACTAATACTTTGATAATATGGTAATTTTAGGTTGCTTTGAGCGAAACGTCTCACTTCATTTAAAGTCATTTCTCACAATTTTGGGAGAGAATCAACATATATTTATTTCAGGTATTTTTTTATCATATACTGCAACAATAAATTGTGTGTTTTGTCGATTTTTTAAATCTGAATTTTATATACGGAAAAGTGGCATAGAATCCACAATAATGATAATAGTAATAATAATAATAATAATAATTAATAATAATAAAATTATAATATACTGATAATAAATTTCTGGCACTATTAGACTCGTAGGTTTATAGCGGCGCCGCCTGTCGTAAGCTATCTATGCGTCCCTTTCTCTAATGATACACTATTCAAGGACCTAACACGTGCCTGGATCAATTTAGGTATATTTTTGTCTTGTTTGTATCACTGTTACCTTATCTGTGATTTTAATTCGACAGATATTCATCCCAGATTGATTGCTGATTCTTTTAGCGGAATTAATACTAAGGTACACTGTTTTATTTTGTATATTAAATATTTCTGCTACGTTACGCCTGAATTCATCAATTTTACTAAATTAAGTTAACTTGGAAGTGGATTAGTGATGGGTGGTGACCCCTATGAGATTTGGTGTAATTTTGTCGATTGTATTTATTAGGTTTATTTGATAATTTGTGCTATTTTAACTTCTTTGCTTACATAACTGCGTTCTTTATAATTTATTTGTATGTTTTCTAGTAATTTAGGAACGCAAGATTGCGCTGGAATCGTCGTGTATGTTGCAAATCTGTCCAGTGTCTATAAATGGTAACCCCACCACTAGACATACACTCCTCTGGGCTCATAACCCAGTCAGGGCAAATTTTATTAATGGAAAATCTCAAAATAAAAACCCGAATGGATCATCACTTTAGATCATTAGCGTCGCAATTTAATTTCTTTGTGCATCTCATTCCTATTTGTAATCATTGTTCCTAGGTATTCGAATTCAGCCACTTGTTAAAAATTTCTCTTATTTGTCATTAACTTTCCATTCCATTATATGTTGTATTTCTATGAGTGAACATATAACATGAGGTTATTTTACGTTCTATAAACTATGTTACGTTCTGTAAGTAACTTCATATTTCAACAGTTGAGGAGATGGACCTAAAAGGTATATAATTTTATATTTCAATTATAAACTGTTATCTATGGTAGATTCCTCAGCTATACTTGCCTTCCGAAGGAAACGACACTCAGAATTTTTAAAACCTAAAAAAAAAAAAAAAATTGCCAACAGCCGAGTGTGAACCCGTAAACCTCGATGTCAGAGGCGAACATAGTTTATATTGGTCCACCTGCTGACACTAGAACTATGGAGTACCGTAAGTGCTGCAGAGAACTGAACTCGCAAATACTTTACGGGCCGTTGTGGTCGCTCTGGATTTTGTCAGATGAATTTGTAAAAGCCAGGAAGTTGTACTTCGTTAAATTGTAAACACCAGCATTAGTGGTCCAAGCGCCGTAAATAATAAGTTGGCAAGTTGCCACCTCGCACCTGCCTCATTACACAGATTCCTGCGCCCATGGAAAAACTTGTAAAAATCACTACCTTAGGTTGTTGGAATGTTCACTTAGTATCCGACTTCTGAAATAAATGTACCGGAAATAAGGAACCTACATTAAGCGTTTCACATTCAATCGCACCCTATATATTTATCTTGTAACTAGCTAATACACGGCCTGCGCTGCTACGCCTAAATAAATGCATTTTTTTATGTTTAGTTGATTAAGTAAATAGAATAATAATCATAAAGTTATAATAATAATATTAATAATAATAATAATAATAATAATAATAATAATAATAATAATAATAATAATAGCTTTATTTTACTTGGCAGAGTTAAGGCCTTAAGGCCTACTCTGCCACTCAACCAGGTTTTAGAAAACAAAACAAAAATTGTCTTACATCTGAATTACATTATACATAAACGATTACATGTTTTAAATACAATACAATTAATATTTATAATGTATTTTGATTTACTCTAAATTTAACGAATTAAATATATAATATGTACAAGATATGTAAAAAGAACGAGAAAAAGATTATTAATGACAGTATAAATTTAAATAAATAGAGAAAAATAATTATTAGACAATAGGTAACTGTATAAGCGTGACTTAAAAGTGCCCTGATATCTTGAGGAAGGAAATTCCAGGAGCGGGCAGAGGCTACTGTGAAGGAAGTAGAATAAGAGGAAATGCTATGAAGAGGAATTGTTAGCAGACTGCTATCTTGTGGCCTAGTGTCAATATTGTGGTAACAGAATAACTTCTCAAATCTGGACGCCAGATAAGTAGGAATGTAGGAATTCAGAAGCTTGAAAAGTAGTGAAAGAGAGTGCAATTTACGTCTGTCAGTAAGACGGAGCCAAGAGAGGTTATTAAAGTTTTCGGAAATATGGTCATAACGGCGGATATTGAAAATGAATCGAACGCAAGCATTATGAACACGCTGCATATCTCAATCATTTTAGATACCCCGTGCTTATTACCCGGCGTTGCCCGGGTATCTACTTATCCCGATCTTCTTGGCACCAATGAGCTGAAAGATAAGAATGGTTATTGTGAGTTATCCGTAAAAGACATGTGCTGTCGCGGACTTTTTTTGTAGATTTTTTTGATATCCAATTCTGTTGGACATTAATTTGGTGTATTAGTTATGGTTAGGCAGTGTATGCTATTTAGGCGTCCAAAAAGCAACCCCCCTTATCAGCTCCGGCCCTATATTACGTAGGGTAATATGTTACATACATAAATTATCCAGAAAAAAATCTCTACATGATGGAAGAAACACCGTTCTAATTGTTCAAGTAGTTTTTGAGTCCATAATGGATAGAAGAAAAGACAGACTCACACTCGTTTTTTATATACAGGGAATCCATTTCAAGCGGAAATCTTTTTACAGTGTTGCAGAGGCTCTCACTTTTCCCGCTTGCACCGGCGCGCTAGGAACAAGCATTTTCGTCAGTATGGAGAATGCTTCTCCAGAAAATTTTCCAGGATGGAATGTAATGAGGACGTTTTAAACAGGCTCTTGTTAATTTCGGACCCATTTTTGAGTGGCATTAGATCTAACCTGAAACGAAAAAGGTGGTAGACAATATCAAAAGAAGCCTTAGGGTTTTTAAAACCAACTGGCTCTTTTGATGATAGTGATAATGATTATGAAAGGTTCTAACTTGTAATGTAACTAACTAACTCACTGGCACTATCGAACCCGTCGGATCAGGGCCGCGCAGACATAAGCTCTCCATACATCCCCATCCTGAGCTAATTTCTCCAATCATTCCCTATATAATATACTTCCCCTCAAACTTCTTTTGTACATTTTATTAACCCGTGTCTGTTTAATATATGTATATTAAATATGTATTTAAATATTATTTTATACATTGTTTTCTGTTTAGTCTATATACTCAATGCAGTATGTAGGTAGTATAATTTATTGGGTTGCGCTTGAGTAAACACTATAAATATCACGAGTTTATTATTAGTAATAGCTTTTAAATAAAAAAAATGAACACCTGGGCACATAAAAAGCAAAGAAAATATTTTTGGCAAGTTTTTCGCTCAAATACCAGTGTGTGCGGCGGGGGGCGTGTTCCGTAACTACCGGCAAATGAAGATAGTTAGAAGCTACAAAATACAAATAACTCAACTAATTTAGAATATTTTTAACAAATAGGCCTACACATAGAGGCTTATTACTCACCATTTATATGAGATAGTGTTGAAAATGACCCCCGTCCGCAGTAAGACATGCCTCACATCGTTTAAACAAATTATCTGCCACTATGTTTATTTCTCAATAAGTAACATTCCACCAAATAAATTCGCTGTTAAACCTTATACTTCATTTTCGATTGATTTCTTATGTAACACACGACAACAAGCGTCACGCGTCCCACTACAACACATTGAAGCAACTAAACCAGACACGCTATTAGAAGACATATGCTGTAAGCCAATCCTGCTTCACTCTTCATGCGCCGTTGTCAGATATCGGTATGTAAGAGGAGAAGAGACAGACGATAACTCATGGTTACAGGGCTAATTGTACAACACCGCTAGAAGAAATGCACGAGCCACGCATAGCTCCGCCCGATATGTCCTCTAATAGCTATGCCTTATAACCGCTAGGTTGTTGTGTACAATTTGTCTCCCACGCTGCGATCGTACTGCTCACAGCGGCGGCGGCAATGATGCGAGGTTTCCTCTTAAAATGGATTCCCTGTATAAAGACTATAACAAACTCACTCGCACTATCGAAACCGGAGTTTATAGCCGATCAGACATAAACTATCCATACATTATTTTCTTCAGCTAATTTATCTAATATTTCCCTTTGTAATGCATCTCCATCAAATCATGGTTAATGTTATTCTCCCACATAATTCATTTCAATTTTCAATTACTAGATCATTATTACTGTTAAGGATTCAACATAAGACTATTTCAAATCTGAACCAGCCTGACATGGAGGAGCAACGAGACCAGAATTAACGGGACGGGTTTTTGAATCCGAAGGAGGATTCTCTCAGTTAACCGAGATGTCAGTGGTAGGTTACACTGGTCAACATGATTTTTGTCTCATGAGTACCAATAGTTCTACTTTATGCAGTTTTTTTATTTCAATTTCAATTAATGGATTTAAATAATTATTTTTTTTAATAAAAGTTTTTTCGTCCATTTGTCCATTGTAAAATAAAACCAAATGAGCTAACTCAAATGGTTTTCAGCTATGGAAAAGAGATATCAAGGCAAATGGAATCCTAATATGCTGGCCAATTATTGTTGGACCATCAAGAGGGATGCTCCACAGGCGAAATATAGCATAAAATCGTAATTTCTTACTTTCTAGGTGAGTCCGAATGTTCGAAAATTGGGTAGTTACGAATGTAGAAAATATTAAAGTGTTTGGAATTATAAATGCCTGTCTCTCGGAAACATTGCGTTATGGAGAAAAACAAATATAATATTTGAATTCAGGAGAAACAATACTATCAGAATCACATATTTGTCTTTCTGAGTTAAAAAAAAGTTTATTTTTTTTGTTGCTCAGTATCAAATATTTCCCTCTATAATTCACCTCCATCAAGTCAGTGTTAATGTTATTCTCCCATCCAATTAATTATAATTTTCAATTACTAGACCATTATTACTGTTAAGGGTTCAACATGAGACTATTTTAAATCTGAAGCAGTGTGACATGGGGGGAGCAACAAGACCAGAATTAACGGGACGGGGTTTTGAATTCGATGAAGGATTCTCTCAGCTAACCGAGATGTCAGTGGTGGGTTATCAAATATACATGATTCTAAAAGGGAAACGACATGATTTGTAATTGTAAATGTACATGATACCATCGAAGGTATGGATGAGGAGATAAAAGGACGAATTGTATGAATAATTAGATAGCGTAAACACAGGCTTCACATTGAAAACGTTGATATCGTGCATTACAGGGACTCAGTGTCATCCCATCTTCTCTAAAAACATATAAAACAACTATTTTTCCAGTTTTATGGATGCGAAGCATGATCTCTTACTTTAAAGGAAGGGGAAAGATTACCAGTATTTGAGAATATAGTTCTTATGAACAATTTTGAACCAATGAGAGACGAATAGACAGGTGAATGGAGAAGGCTACACAACAGTGTGCTACATGACTTTTATGGGCAACCAGGTGTAACTATGTCTCCTAGACTGCAATTGGTATGAGATATGGGACGAATGTGGAATGAAAGAAGGACATTTTAATTTCTTGTACGAACACCAAAGGAAATGTGCCTATTATGTAGGCCCATGATTTGAAGGGGATGAATAGTACAGGGATTGATTGGATAACATTAGCAGAAAACAGGGATGTATGGAGAGCTTATGCACGCGCGGCCATGAACCTCTGGACTCAATAGTACCAATGTTTGTTATAACCAGAGTAGCAGGGAAATAAATTTAGAAACACACAAGGTACACCATACTAAAATATTAAACATTTAAAATTCAAACCAGATATGTCTGTTTTCCTGTACGTCAAACATTAAAAATTGCAGCCTTTCAGAAGACTGCCTTCTAAAAGGCCTACATTTTTTTAATGAGCACCGTTTAAATGCTGATGATGGAATACTGTCTTCTGAATGCCTTACATTTTTAAATGAGTATCGTTTTAATTGATGGTGATGGAAGACTGTCTTCTGAAAGACCTACATTTTTATGAGTGCCGTTTTAATTGCTGATGATGGAAGACTGTCTTCTGAAAGGTGTATATTTTTTTAATGAGTATCGTTTCAGTTGCTGATGATGGAAGACTGTCTTCTGAAAGGCCTAAATTTTAATGAGTACAGTTTTAATTGCTGATGATGGAAGACTGTTTTCTGAAAGGCCTACATTTTTAATAGGTACCGTTTTGATTGCTGATGATGGAAGACTGTTTTCTGAAAGGTGTATATTTTTTAATGAGCACCGTTTTAAACGCTGATGATGGAAGACTCTTCTGAAAAGCCTACATTTTTAATGAGTGCCGTTTTAATTGCTGATGGTGGAAGACTGTCTTCTGCAAGACCTATATTTTTAATAAGTACCGTTTCAATTGCTGGTGATGGAATATTGTCTTCTGAAAGACTTTCATTTTAAATGAGCACCGTTTTAATTGCTGGTGATGGGAGACTGTCTTCTGAAAGGCCTACATTTTCGTTTTAATTGCTGATGATGAGAAACTCTTCTGTAATGCCTATATTTTCGTTTTAATTGCTGATGATGGGAGACTGTCTTCTGAAAGGCCTACATTTTCGTTTTAATTGCTGATGATGGAAGACTGTCTTCTAAGAAGCCTACATTTTTAATGAGCACCGTTTTAAATGCTGATGATGGGAGACTGTCTTCTGAAAGGCCTATATTTTCGTTTTAATTGCTGATGATGGGAGACTGTCCTCTGAAAGGCCTACATTTTCGTTTTAATTGCTGATGATGGAAGACTCTCTTCTAAGAGGCCTAAGTTTAATATCTTAATCAATAACCTGAACTGTGTTTTACCAAAAATTTAAATGTAATAATAATGACAATAGGAAGAAGCGCGCACACATGTGCATTAAAGGTAATGATACACCATGCTAGGTTACGCTGTATCTTGATTGAGCAAGTTGACGTAATTAATAGTGTTGCACATTTTGTAATTCATATTAGGCCGAATGCCCATGCGCTCCATTTGACAATATGAATGATTACTGCATGAGCGGCAAAAAGCGTGTTTACCTCCAAACTGGAGACGTCCAATCGTCTCTACGCTTGTATCTGTGAATAGGGGAGTCCGAACTCCCGCCTGCCTCGCTAGTGTAGTCAAGATAGTCATTTGGTTTCGCGCTATCGTCCCGGTCGGTTGATGTAGGGTTCAACTCTTCTTCGTCACGTAAAAACAAACACGCAGTAACAATAAAATAATTAACTACATCCGTGTATTATACGATTCGATAGGCTATAGAACATATTTTCACAATATTATATTTAAACAAATAATTTAATATACCGTCAAAGTGAAAGTAGATTTTGTTTTAATCACGATTTTAAAGTAAATAAATTAATTATGTAATGAACATACGAACTTACTTCAAGCATTCAATGAGTATAAGATGAAATAAGAATTCTAAGAAAACATTGTCGAGGAAAGTGAAAATAATAGAGCAAGAGGGAGCATGTAGGATTCCACGTGACATATATTACCACGTGCAGTCAATAATACATTGGTAAGTGACAAATGCAATTTATTTCCTAAATGATTTAATGTAACATAAATTGAATAAGAGCCAGAATAAAGTTTATTCACAAATAATTGTTGTACACAAAATTGACACCCGAATAAATAAGTACTCGTGCTCGGGTGCAATTCACTTACAGATATAATACATATTGAGTGTATATATTTCAAAGTTTTAGTTAAATAGAGAGGGAAAACAAAATACATAAATTTAGCGGCCAATTTCATGACGTAAAATAAATTCTGGCACGTAAAACGTTAAGAAATAATGTAAATGAAAATACAATAGACAAACCAATGTTGAATATATTAATGCCAGATTGTAAAGGAAAATTAAATATGTTAGGAAATAATATAATACAGAAATTTAGGAGAACGTTCCAAAATGTAGAAATCGTTCTGACACACAAAAATTTAATACAAAGGAGAATGGTAGAAAGAAAACATTATATAATAGATTATTATCACACTGAAGAATTTATTTAAATACATTAGGTAATAATATACAGCAAAATTAATTTAGTGGACATTTTTTGAAAATATGAAACTCACTCTAACATACATAAAGATTTAATGCAGGGGAGAATGGTATAAATTAAATAATTTATAATATATTAATACTAAACTGGAGAAAGCAATTATTTAGGTACATTATAAAATAATATAAACCAAAATTAGGTTACTCCTTATTTACTACTATTTTAAAACATTTAAATAATTAATACAATTTAATCAATTAATTAAAATAATTACTTTTATTGCATTCTTAAATCTGTGTTTAGTTTGCTAAGCTTTGGATTGGATTTAATTAAATCGTTGTATTCTGTAATTTTGGTCCTAGATATCTACTATGTTTAGTTCCAGCAGTTGTGTAGATTTTAGGAACATGTAGCATAAGGTAGTGGTTACTGTAAAACTAGGATTGTACTCTTTAAATTCGTTGTTACTTTTATGGAAATAATGTACTTGAATTATTATTTATCTAATAAATTGACGAAAAATATCTTAGTAATGAGAGATAGTATACTAGTGTACCTTTACTAAATTAAATACTTGACATACAGTTTCTCTCATTTATATATTCAGTTTGATCTTAATAGTACACCTCTTTGTCATCCTTATATTTACATTTACCCATAATATAATAATTATAATATAAAATTATATAATAATTTACCTTGTAATAACAACTATTAAAATATTTAAAACATTATTGTAAAACAATCTATTGAGGATGCGATTGGTCTCGAAGGGCCTAAAATGTTTCAAATATTTTATTAATTGGGGAGACTGGATTACACGGTACATAGTCTTGTAATTTTATATTTAGTGCTTATATTGTTTCTAACATCTCAACATAATTTTATCATCAAATTTACTATGTAGAATTTTTACCAAAGTAATTTCTTTTAGATATAAAAGTTTATATAAATTTTGTAGCAGGAAAATCATAGGGGAGACGATCAGTACGTCGGACAATAATGAGTTGGCAAAATTACTAATTTTAGGGATTTGAATTATACAGGGGATGATTGGAAGACATTACCCGAAAATAGGTATGCATGGAGAGCTTACGTTCTAATAAACTTGGTAGTTTTTTTATCAACTTATCCAATTATGATCTGCCAAATGGGACAAAAACACTTGAAATTAGGGAAATAAAAGAATAAAAAATTAATGCAGAGACAAAAAAAATAAATCTAATGTGGAATTTGTACGTTAGATACAGAACAAATTAGAACCACGGTGCAGTTAAAAGGGCAATTCTGAATGAAGGAGAAAATAGAGAACCAGAATTTAGAAATTTGATGTAGCCTATAGGATACTTCACTAGATGGAGATAGTCCTATAACCATATTTTTACTGTTTGTGTTATGAGATTGTCAGTTCCTAAAAATGCTTCAGGAATGAGTGTTTCCTTTTCAGGTATTGTACATCCAACGACTGTAAGTAAGCCTTCAACGGTGATGGTATATAGATGGTACTTAGAGTGTAAGGGGATTACACTGGTCAACATGATTTTTCTCTCATTAGTACCAATAGTTGTACTTAATGAATTTTTTTTATCGTGATTTCAAATACACTGCTCAAAACAATTAGAGGAACACTATGAAATATGCAAATATTTTTTCATTGGATAAAGGTACAAACATGAAATTAATAAAGTGCATTATTTGTGGTTATTTATTTATTTATTTATTGCTCATGTCAGTAAAAACAAATGAATAACGCTGACAATTAACTTTTCAAATAATTCCGCTATGTAAGCAATTCAATCTTGTGCTTATTTTTCAAAGTTAAACACTCGTTATATAGAGTTAGTACCGTGTATGGCCTCCACGACATTCGATGACACTTTGGCACCTTCGTGGTATGCTCCCAATAAGATTCTGGATTTCCTCTTGCGGGATATTCTCCCATTCCTCCTTCAGAGCATCTCCAAGTTGCTGCAGAGTTTGTGGAGCTTGATGTCGGTTCCTGACCTTCCTGTCTAGAAGATCCCACAAGTGTTCAATAGGGTTGAGGTCTGGGCTGACCGCTGGCCACTCCATTACCTCAATTTCATTCCTCCTCAGGAAATCCCTGGTGACAGCCGCCAGAATTGTGCCCTGGCATTATCCTGCATAAAACAGAAATCCAGGGCCTACTCCAATGGCAGCAGGTACTACATGCTCTTCCAGAACGTGCTCGATATACCGGACAGCATTCAGTCGCTGGGGAACAAGTACAAGGTCCGTACGATTGTTGTACATAACTCCGGCCCACACCATTATGGAACCTCCTCCGAATCTATCAATTTCCTGTACAGCCTCTGCAGAAAATCTTTCTCCTGGCCGTCCCCACACCCTCAATCGACCATCACAATGTGTAAGACGATACCTGGATTCGTCCGAGAAGAGCACAGACTCCCACTGGTTCAGGTTCCAATCACCATGGTTTTCAGCATACGTACGTCTTGCTGCCTTATGCCCATTTGTTAAGCGTGGTTGTTTTAACGGGCCTTTTTGGAACGAATATTCTCTTTCCTTAATCTGTTCCTTATGGTTTGGTCTGAAACCCGGGATTCCGGAAGCCATATGAAGGTCATTCTGCAGGTCTTTGCAGTTTTTGTACGCTGTCGAAGAGGCAGAAAGAACAACGTATCTGTCATCCTGGGGGCTTGTTTTAAATTTACGGCCCTGGCCACGTCTTCTACAATACTGACCTGTCTCTCTGTGCCTGTTGCGTAACCTGGACACCACGGAAGGAGAAATCCCAAGCTCTCTAGCCACTTGTCGCAGAGATTGACCTTGTCGTAAAATATGTAGAGCATGATATCACTTCAAACTCATTTAAATGCCTCATTTTGTCAGAGACATCAATAAACAAGGCAATTAATCAACATTCGTCACTATAGCAACATCAGGAAGCTTACCAATTAGAAGTGGCCAGTGCCTTCCAAAATAAAAAAAAAATTCTCTATATTTGTTATTTGAGGTAATTTCTCTGTATTTAGGCCATGGATCTTTTAAAATTTGTATCCAATGATAAAATTAATAATTCAATTTACATATTGTCCAACTTTCAGCATCACAGCTTTAAAAAACAATTACTTATTCAATTTATTACAAGTGTTCCTCTAATTGTTTTGAGCAGTGTATGTATTCGGAATTTCTCCATCGCCCACAGTTTTTTATTTCAATTTTAATTAATGGATTTAAATAATTATTTTTTAATAAACTTTTTTTCGTCCATTTGTCCATTGTAAAATAAAAACAAAAGAGCAATTTGAATCCTAATATGCTGGCCGATTATTGTTGGACCATCAAGATGGATGCTCCACAGGCGAAATATAGCAGAAAATAGTCATTTCGTACTTTCTAGGTGAGTCCGAATGTTCGAATATTGTATAGTTACTAATGTAGAAAATATTAAAGTGTTTCAAATTATAAATTCCTGTCTCTCGGAAACCTTATTTTTATTTCTGAGAAAAAAGTGTTTTTTGTTGCTCAGTGTTACTTAATTATTATTTTTATTAAACAAATGTAATGACTATTCTGTCACCGTGTCAACTTACTAAAGATTTTTTATTAAATTTATATTATTTCACCAGCCCGCGTCGGTAAATATATTACTAACATAACTTGGTAAACATTCAAATTGTATGGTTTTACATACGGTGTTTGAGGTTTTACCGCACTGTAAAGTAAACGTTACGTTATACTGGTAAATTCTAAGATTTACCAGGTTTCGTACTTCTTACGGTAACTTGGACCGTATACTGAAGGGCACTAAAAACATTTTCCTTGGTTTTCCAGGCCGGAATTAATATTATGATCATTATAAATCTTCCGGGCTTTTTGGCCATGGTCTTAAGGCTTAAAACTCCCCGAGGGCGTTTCGCCAGAAACTGCTTCATTGAGGATGCCTTTTGCAGTCTCTAGCGGAACGTCGTCGAGCTCTAAGCATCACGGCCATGGTCATCAAGCCCGGAAAATTTCTAATGCTCATGATATGAAACTGTCACATTTTTTAATTAGGAAATAAATAAAATGATATCTTCAAATACTAGGTTTGTTGCTGTTGGGGAAACCTACTAATATAAAAATACTATATCTTTATTTGCTCTCTAAATACCTGGTATGAAAATTCGGTTCAATATTTGATTTTATTCAATGCCACCAGTTTGCCATGTCGACATTTCTGGCATTCTCTCCTGACATTGGAGTATTGTTTGGCGCAGAGCTAAAGGACATGCGCTGGTTCGAGTCTCCATGGGAGAAGAAATTTTCTCATGGAATTCGGCCAGTATGCGACCGGTGCTCACCCAACATCGTGAGGCAATTGGGTAGCTTCAATAAGTAGCGGCTCCAGATTGGGATAACCAGCTATAACACTGTGGGACCCGAAATGCTGACAAAATATCACCCCTACACTGGATGATTAGCCTCTACCTCAGCGAATAACACATGTGGATACGAGGCCAGCGCCCTGTTGATAGCCAAATTACCTTCTAGACTTGTCGCGCCAAGGAGTTAAAAAAAATAATAGGGTTGGGGCGCTTGGAAGGCGGAGTTACAGCTCCAATGATGGGATGAGTGATGATGATAGGCTATGAGAGATCTTAATCCTAAACTTATTATAATGAGGTGAATATGATAGATTTTGATATTGATGGCCAGTTGAATTTCGGGGGCCGCTTGGGCCTTAGAATTTCTTGATATTTGTCTTGTAGGTGAGGAAAAACTTAGAAAATACCTCACCCAGGAAACTTGTCCCGACCAGGAATCGAATCCGGACCCGCATCGTGACAAGGCAGCACGCTATCTCGAGACCACAGCGGTGGACATTTATTTAATAAAATATTGTGCAGCATAATATGTAAAACTTGCGTATGAAAAAATGATAGCGTACTAGCTAATCCCTCCATGGTATATTTACCTTGTCGTGGTGGAGTGGCTTGCGTGCTTAAATGATCCCGAGAGCTATACCGGCACTAAGCATTGATGCCGATAGTGTCACCCATGCCGGACTGGTCGAAGGTGATGAGCCAGACGAAAAAAGTACCTTGGTCGAAAGAGTGACTATCTTTCACCGTAAAAATACAACCGTCAAGAAATGCGGACATGGGTTCAACTGGGGTAAATTTTTCCTGAGTTTGAGGGAAGTAGATTATACGGTGATGACTGGAAAACATTATCTTAGGATAGGGATGTATGGAGAGTTTATGTCCGCGCGGTCATGGACCTACGGGTTCGACAGTGCCAGTGAGTTAGTTAGTTCGTTAGTAGGCCTACTAGCTAATACCCGGCGTGCGCTGTTACGCCTGAATAAATAAAATATTTTGTGTTTAGTTAAATGAATAAAATGAAAAATGATTATAAATGTATATCGTAATTATATTAGATACCTCGTGCTGATTGCCCAGCGTTGTCCGGGATCTACTTACTGCGATCTTCTTTGCATCAGTGAGCTGAAAGACAAAAATGGTTATTGTGAGTTATCCGTAAAAGAATAATACCTGCCGATGCGCTGCTACGCTTTTCCGGGAATCTACTCATCCCGATCTTTTTGATATCAATGAGCTCAAAGACAAAAATATTTGTGAGTTATCCGTAAAAAAGGTAGGCATGCTGTCTTGGACATTTATGTAGAATGTATTGAGATATTAAATTCTGTGTAAATTCATTTGATTTATTTGTTATGGTTTAGGCAGCGTAAGCCATTTAAACGTCCAAAAAAAAAAACTACTTTTTTGCACCGATAGCTAACTTTTTTCTAGCTTCGACCCTATAGCACGTAGGGTAATATGTTATATACGTTAAATGTCCCAGAAAAATTTTGTAAATGATGATAAAAAACACCATTCAAATAGGTCAAGTAGTTCTTGAGTGTATAAAGGAGAGACAGAGGAACAGACTCTCATTTTTGTATACGTACGTATAAAGATTATACAACTATATAAATATTGTGAAATGTTACGAATAACATCAGATTCAGTTTGATTCAGAGCAAACGCTTGTTTTTATGCACAATCAAAACCTATTTATAGTGCACTTAAATTCTCAAGATCACTGAGGCCTAGTGGTTTATACTTTCGGCCTCCACATCTCAGTTACAAGTTTGTCTCTCTTCCATGTGATGTTCTTAGTGGACGAATCCGAAAGAGGGAAAATTCTTTTCGGAGTTTCTCTTTTACTCTTGTCAAAAATTTCATCCCAACTATTCTCCATATACACTCGTATGCCACCAATTTCGTTCCATTTAATTTCATCAGCGCCTGTGACGGCGCGACTGGCCTGATAAACCGGCATGATATATATATATATATATATATATATATATAATCTATATATATATATATATATATATATATATATATATATTATATATATCCATCCTTAGTAATTCTGGCCGAAGCCAGGTCCTTCACTGCAATCTTAGCATTTTCATGCAATGCTTTGCAGCTTTACTAGGGATTTGTAGGTGTGGTAGCTTCCCGTTGCTTTCCACACCGGTGAAGGATGATGATGATGGCCATATGATTTCGGGGATCGTTTGGGCCTTAAAGTTTTCCTGACATTTGTCTTACAGGTGAGGAACACCCCCGATAAAAACCTCACCCAGAAAAACTGCCCCGACCGGGGATCGAACCTGGGCCCGCTGCGTGAAAAGGCAGCACGCTACCTCGAGACCACAGCGGTGGACTATTGTGTGTGTATATATATATATATATCCATCCATCCATAGTATTCTGCCCGAAGGCAGGTCCTTCACTGCAATCACAACATTTTCATGCTATGCTTGCAGCTTTACTAGGGAATTGTAAGTGTGGTAGCTTCCCGTTGCTTTCCACACCGGTGAAGGATGATAGTGATAAGGATGATGATGGCCATATGATTTCGGGGACCGTTTGGGCCTTAAAGTTTTCCTGACATTTGCCTTACAGGTGAGGAAAAACCCCGATAAAAACCTCACCCAGAAAAACTGCCCCGACCGGGGATCGAACCCGGGCCCGCTGCGTGACACGGCAGCACACTACCTCGAGACTACAGGCGTGGACATATATATATATATATATATATATATATATAATTACACACACACACACACACACATATATATATATATATATATATATATATATATATATACACAATTACATAAATACATATATCTCACAGTTCTTAAATTAAATGTGCTTCATCTTAACTTATCCCTTCATCTTACAATAAATAGGACACGATTATTTTACCATACAAATGAGGAGGTGTACTGAAAATGAAACATTTATATGAATAAGAATATATTTTATTCACAAATAAATATTGTACACACTACTGACAACCGATCGTCGCGCAGGAATAGCTTAAACTAAGCTAATTCCAAAGCAAGTCGAATTTATAGTACAATTTGTGCTGGTTTGCGGAATATGTTCTTTATACTAATTCTATTATATTCAGTTACAGGGCGAGAATACAAACATGGACTGCTAGAGCGATTTTTAAATTATGGCTTTCAAGTAAACATCCACTTCTATTGGGCCTATTTCACTGATTTTCAGATATTATCTTTCTAGTTTAATTTCGGTGGCATCTATATATGGAGTTAAAATAAACGAAAATTGGTGCCGATAGAGCGATATTTAGATTTTCGCTTTTGGGAACCCTCACTCCTAATGGTCGGATCTGGCTGGTTAACCCTTTAATTGACAATGTATCCTATAGGATACATAAATTGGTTCGATTTATTTAGTAGTAATAATGAAACAGAAGAAAACGAATGGGTAGTAATAACTTGTGTGTGTCGAAATACACAATAAATCTAATAATAAGACATGAGTGATTTTGTTTTCAGTGTGGTCCGCCGCATTTAAATAACTGGTACAATCATTTAAAAAATCAATTAAAATGCATATAACAATATTTTGAACATTCTAAACATTAAAAAAACCGGTCGCGCTTTTAGACCAATCAGCGTTAAGCTACTCTCGCGAAATTAAGCTGCTCATCAACGTGAAAAGAATATATATATATATATATATATATAAAATAATCAAAATATTAATTAAACAATAAAACATCAATAAACTAAATCATCTGGAACGGAGCCCGGGGACATCGCTGCTGCTGGTCAACAGTCTTCATCAATCATATATCATGTACTATTATCAACATCTTGCTGGGGCAAATGGACTCTCTCTTGGAACCAGCAGGGACACCACACACAGTGGGTCAAAATAAATTGCTCATCACAAGTCATTTTAATGACGGGTCGCAGGGCTTTTTCACCTTTCTCTTCTTCTTCTTCTACTTTTGCCAATTAAAGTGTTAACCAACTTGGCACTGATTTTCTTATTTATTGCTCTATGCCGAGTTTGGTTCCGAAGACACAAGAAATTCGGCCGTTAGAGCGTTAATAATGTTATATATGCATTCATAGTAATTTTTGTTTCCCACTAAATAGGATCGACGGAGATTTGAAAATAATTTTAAAAATATCTTCATGAGAACAACCTCAGTACCTATATTCCTTCAGAATTAGCTGAAAGGAAGGTGTAATACAAGACCATTTGAATTTTCTTATTGGCAGTGATGGAGTGGTGGTTTTGTGCAATACCACTGAGAAATCTTTCGTACAGTGCTGCTGTTAAGTGGCATTTTGGAACTCATCCTGTCTGTTCATCAGGCATTGCAGTACCTGAACTGAGTTCCAGTTGTAATGTAAACAAACCAGATGTATGGCTGCGTTCTCATAGTTCCAATAATGGTTTTACCTTTAATCATGTAAGAACGTGTTGTTCGCTAACACTCGAAATAACTCAATTAAAAGTAATAAAAATATATATTATATAAGAAAAGTCTATATAAGTTATATGGGAGAATCTTATAAATATATAATATGTTTTTAATAGATTAAGTAAGCAGTGTTATATTCTTTCGCATGCGCAGTACAGCATACGTTGGAATTTCCGTGTTTTAAATGGCCGCTTTAGTAAAATTATAAATCATGGGGGAGAAAGAAGCATTTGAAAAGCGGAGAGAAACAAATAGTTTTGAAAGTTTTCAAACAGTATAGTGAAAAATATCCTACATTACTAGTTGAGGATATGAAAATAACAGTAGAATTTACAGGCGAGTCAGCACTGAACATATATTATCTCGTAATGAAATTGCAAATAAAGGAAATCTATTGACATCATGGAAAAAGCGTAAACGTGTGATTATGTAGGCCCTTACATTTATTTTGTCATTAATAAAGAAGAAATGAAGTAGGTTATTATTTGTATTATCGCCTCGCTATGATGGTTGTCCATTTATATTAAAGCGGTTGCCGCGCGACAATTCTTGGTAATGATTAACATGCGGAGTTATTATAGTGGCGGTAGTCGGCATCTTTGTATTTAATTACAGTGGTCAACATGATTTTTGTCTCATGAGTACCAATAGTTGTAATTAATGCAGGTTTTTATCGTGTTTCAACTATGAATTCGAAATTTCTCCATCACCCACAGTTGTTTTTTGTTTCAATTTCAATTATTGCATTTAAATAATTATTTTTTAATAAACTTCTTTCGTCCATTTGTCCATTGTAAAATAAAACCAAATGAGCTAACTCAGGAGATTTCAGCTATGGAAAAGAGATATCAAGACAAATGGAATTCTAATATTCTGACCGATTATTGTTGGACCATCAAGAGGGATGATCCACAGGCGAATTATAGCAGAAAATTGTCATTTCTTACTTTCTATGCGAGTCCGAATGTTCGAATATTGTGTAGTTACGAATGTAGAAAATATTAAAGTGTTACTCGTATAAATGCCTGTCTCTCGGAAACCTTGCGTGATGGAGATAAACCGGTATCATATTTGAATTCAGGGCAAAAAAAAAACTATCAGAGTCACATATTTTTCTTTCTGAGACAAAAAAAAAGTTTCATTTTTGTTGCTCAATGTTATATGTAAACAGCTGCGGGGAAACAAAGTGAGCCGCTGGACAACCATCATAGTGAGGCGATAATACAACATTTACCATATATTAAGACTTATTTCACTTAAAATACATTGCAGCACTGCTTGTACGACCAATCCTTGTACGGTGTTACCTGAGAACAATGTTTCTATCGATGACAGTTTGGTACAAAATTCAGTAAATGGTAGTGGTTATATGGCGAGTAAAATTAGCACCACGGTTCCTCCAACATACTTAGTCGGCGGAGTAATACCGTATGCAAATTTGTTTACAGTACAACTGGAACTTTGTTAGGAATTAGAATAATTAATGTAATCTAATATATAAAAATGAATGTTTGTTTGTTTGTTCGTTCGTTCGTACTTTATGCGCAGCCATACCGTTGATCCAATTATGATGGGGCTTTTTACAAAATGTTTAGGAGATTCCCGGGATGAACATAGGCTATAAGAGAGTTTTGATACTCAACTCCTACACCCTTAAAAATGGCCATTGTAGTGGATAACGTGAAAAAAGTAGCTCTTTGGACGCTTAAATGCCTTACGCTGCCTAAACCGTAACAAGTATAAAAAATTAATGTACACAGAATTGGATATCTCAAAACGCTGTACAAAAAGCCCCCGACAGCATATGTTTATATCTTACGGATAACTCACAATAACCATTTTTGTCTTTCATTGATGCCAAGAAGATCGAGACGAGTACGTAGATTCCTAGGCAATCATAGCAGCACATGGTGGTTATTCTTTTACGGAAAACTCACAATAACGAATTTTGCCTTTTAGCTTATTTATACCAAGAAGATTGAGATAAATAGATACCCGGGCAACGCCGGGTAATTAGCACGGAGAATCTTAAAATAATTAGATATACATTTATAATTATGTTTCATTTTACTTATTCAACTAATCATAAGAAGTACATTAGTTTTTGTGTTTCAGCTCATTTATGTCAAGAAGATCGGGATAAGTAGATTCCCGAGCAACGCCGGGTAATCAGCACTGGGTATCTAAAAAATATAAATTTATAATTATTTTTTCATCCACTTATTCAACTAAACCTAAAAGCACATTCATTTTTATTTATTAAGGGGTAACAGCGTACGCCGGTTATTAGCTAGTATGCAATAAAAAATTAAGTCGTGACTCGAAGGGTTAAGACAGAAATACGGAATTAATATTGATGTGCAGCATAATATTAGATGACAGATTTTTTCGTAACTCAGTAACTAAAAAGCACAGAAAATGAAACAAAACCTGATATGTTAAACTATCACAATATACTGTATAAGAGATAAACAAACATATAATCACATGAGAACTACTCTCGCATCTGATTATTGATGGTGCAACAGTGTCGACACGGAAGTTATGGGTTCGATTAACATCAGGGTCATTTAATTTTCAGGTGACTTAATCAAGTGGCATTGCCATCATCGGCTTAAAAACCTGTATGACTCTCACCTTTGATCGATGACTAGCATTAGAGTGTTCTGATACTGAAATGTTATTGTCATATCAGGAACTTCATATATTATTCTTATTGTTTTATTAGAAAGGAGTTATTTGATTAGTGTATAAAAGGAATCTGCATTAAAGGACTCTTCTCATCCCTACATCTCTCTCAATTAAACAAAAATATATTTCGGAATTCACCCTCAAGAAATTCGCCTTCTCTAGTTATGGCGGTCCTGAACATCCTCATCTGTAAGCTCTAGTTCACCCATACTTCTTCCCAAACCATCCATCCAACGTTCTTTAGATCTTAACTTTCTTCTTTTCCTGTCTATTTTCCTTCTTTCAACTTTCTCATATATTCTTAAAAATACAGTAAAACTTGTTTAATCCGGAACGTGAATAATGCGGAAATCTGTCCAATATGAACAAATTTTTTGGTCCCGGCGAAATAATACTAATTTTACGTGTATGTATTTTGTATGAAACGGATTCTGTCCAACGCGGAAACGGAAGGATATTTCTACACAATTAATAAAAAATAGTTTATAAAGCGGAAAAACAAATAAACAAATTAGTTTCCATTTCATTGAATTTCAGTTATGCCAAAAAAAGTTATGCCGCCGGGTGAATTATAGATTCTAGCTGTACCTGAAATTTTACTTCGGCCACACTGCAAAACCGTTATGCGAAATACAGATATCTGTCTTACAAATAACAATTGTACAGTAAAATCTTAAATTAGTTTAAGTTCTGTGAACGATCATTCACGTGTGGCATTCTGAATTTACGAAACAAAGATGACTAAAACGTATGTATTTTTGTCAAACAAAAAGTGAAGGTGATTGAAGACAAATCTCCAAATTCCGGACCGATGCTCCAAAGTCAAGCTCAAAGTTGCTAAATCCCTAGGAATAACGATTTCAAGGCAGTTTTAAAAGATGAAACTAGTGTGGAATGAGATTTGCGGGGAATCAAAAGATATGGACAGAAGTGTAGTTAGTGAGTGGAAACTGAAACTACATACTTTAGTTTCAGGATACGTACCTAAGAGACTCTTTTAACGCTGACGAAATGGGACTTTTTTTTTTCGCGCGTTACCGCCGAAGTCGCATACTATACTTCACTTTTCAAAGGCAGCGGAACTACAATTAATCCAAGGTACATAAAAAGACATATACGGTACTCTATAATCTAAGATTTTTAATAACTTTTATTTTTTATAATGCGGAATTTTTTCCGTTGTGAAAAAAAATTGGTCCCTTGCGATTCCGCTTTGAGCAAGTTATACTGTTCATAAAACGATTACTTTCTCATTACATTGATTATAGAGAAGACTACGTAACAGTGAACTACATGGTCTTTATTAGGAAGCCAGACATAATAACAGTTGAGTCTCCTAGACTGCGATGGGCACAGGACATGTGGCACGTATGCGGAATGATAGACATACTCGGAAGCTTCTTGCAGGAAAACCAGAGGGAGAACGCCCAGTTGGTATACCAATAATGAGGTGAGAGAATAACATTAACTATTATTTGAGGAAAGTAGATTATACAGGGAATGGTTGGAAAACATTAATTGAGGATACGAATATATGGAGAGCTTATGTCCACGCGGCCATGAACCTACGGGTTCGATACTGCCAGTGAGTTAGTTATTAGATGGATTGTATGGTATCTTGCTTTAAAATAGGAGAAAAGTTTGCGAGTATTTGAGAATGAAATTTTTAGCAAGATTTTTTGGTCCAAAGAGAGAGGAGCAGATAGGTGATTGGAATTAACTACTTGACAGTGAGCTGCATGATCTATATGGAAACCCAAACCAATAACGTTGATGATGAAGAAGATATTCCATCATGATCATAGCTTAAAATTAATCTTAAAATGTAATTCTAGGCCTCCTGAGGCCTGTAGTGTGATCACTTTACTTTACCTTTAATTCTAGAGTTTTTGAAATATTCCCTAGTCTCCTACCTTTGTTTTACTTTATATTAGTACCTAATGCATTTAATTACTCTCTTCGCTTTTGTATTAATCTATTAAATAATGTTTTAATTATCAATCTCTTTTGTATTATTAATTCTTTGTGTGTCAGGGTACGTCTACATTTTTAAACTTTCTCCTAAATTTTTGTTTCAGCCTGTATTATATCCTAATGTCGTTAATCACCCTTTTCAGCCCCTGTTAACCTATTCTATACTGTTATTTTATTTCCCATTGTATTATTTTTTATTTTTGTATGTGCCACAATTTATTTTGTCTTAAAACTGGCTCCTAAATTTATGTATTTTGTTTTTCTCTCCTTTTACATATGTCTGTTGCTCATTTCCGTTTTAGGCTGAGTTGATCACAGACCCAAGGTGTTGTCAGAAAGTTTAGGTCAGTTTTGAGATTCATGATACCATCGTTTTTTGAACCCGCAATCTTCCAGCTTTTTGAGTATTGTCTTAACCAACTATGCTACTTCTTTCCGCTGATAATATCTGATAGGTGATATTTTTTCCACTTGATAGCAGCTGACGTAGTACAGGGTAGGAGCTTTTTCCCCCCAAATATATGTTTTGGGTTGATGAAAAGAAAATTCCAATCTAGAAACAGTGAAACATATATATATATACATATGTGTGTGTGTGTCGATTTTAAAATTAAATTTTGACATTTAGCAATAAAAGCCAAATATGACATGTAAAGTAAAAGAAATGCCTAAACCGGGATTTGAACCCGGGACCTCTAACTCCATACGTCAGCGAGATATCAATACCGCTATCCAGGCATCCGAGAGCAAAAATAATTTTTATTTCCTTATATACAATTCTCAATCATGACAGACAGAACGAGAAGTGTATATAAGGAACGAAAATGTTATACTTGCACTAAAATGCCTACTACATAGCGAATTTGGTATTGCGCTGACGTATAGATTTAAGAGATCTAGGTTCAGATATTAATTTTTCTTGCTATATATGTAAGTCCACCGCTGTGGTCTCGAGGTAGCGAGCTTTGTCACGCAGCGGGCCCGGGTTCGATTCCCGGCTCTTGGGTGAGTTTTTTTCGGGGGTTTTCCTCACCTGCATGACAAATGTACGGAAGCTTAGGGCCCAACGGTCCCCGAAAATCATCCAGACATCATTATCACCCTTATCATTATCATCCTTTACCGATGTGGAAAGCAACGGGAAGCTACCACACATATAATTCCCTAGTAAAGCTGCATAGCATAGCATGAAAACGCTATGATTGCAGTGAAAGACCTCCCCACGGGCAGAATTGCTATGGATCGATGGATATATATATTTATTTATTAGCAGAAAGTGCAATCTGTTATCCATCGAAAGCTAATTTCGCATTTTATCATGGAATCACTTCGATACAATGTTATCTTTCTTTAGTACTATAACCAGTAATAATTAAATTACTGTTATTAAACAAAGTAGTGTAAGAAACTCGATAAAAGTTCGGGATTAATTTAGTTTGGTAAAGAATCCTTTCCCGGAGAAGGTTAGTAGACTCGAATGTTTTCCTTGAGTCTGTAACTGGATTATACTACAGATTGCAAGTATTTATTTTGGGGGGATAATATATATTAGCGGGTGTTGGGATCTTCTAAAAGGGGTGTAAAATTGTAAACTGAAATTAAGAAAATACCTTAAAATTTTAAGGGGGACATTAAATGAAATGTCTATTTTACACGCCACTATGGACTCTGGGTAGCGTTGTTGTCTCCTATACAGCAGCCTTGTGTTCAATCCCCATTGGGACACGATCCCAGAATAGGGTTTTTTTCGGGTTTTTCCTTTGCATGTTAGACAGTTGTCGGGAAATAATAAGACCCAAATGATTCCCGATCATCACCTGGTTATCATAATTATCATCTTCCATATCATATTCGTCTTGTTTAGCATTGAATGACTAAGGGTCAGTTTCACCAAGAGAGGTAACTGTATTACGCCAGTTTTCCCCATGTAAAATGCATAGCTTAAACTGGCGTAATACAGTTACCTCTCTTGGTGAAACTGGCCCTAAATGGATGGCGTGTTATGAAGGAGTAAGATTACTTGAGAGGGTAAAATTTGGATGTATCTTGGACATTTGGATATCGGGAATTTTGTTTACTGATCAATGGAGAATCTTAGTAAGTTCTTCACTGAATTTGGGTTCCGTAAGTAGTAAAATTAACTCTTTATTTCATAGTATTGCTTCTTACTTAGAGTAAGTTCCCCTGTTCCTACACGAAGTTAATCGAGATTAAATTTGGGTAACAAAGAGTCAACAAATTATTATTATTATTATATAATATTATTATATATAATATTATATATATTATCATTATATATATCATTATATATTATTATTATTATTATTATTATATAATATTATTATTATATATTATTTTTATTATATAATATTATTATTTTAACACTTTTTTACTTTGTTTTCTGATGTATATAATATAATCCCGTATACGCTATTAATATATATCCCTCTCTCTTTCTTTACCCTTGTCTAATCTCTCATTTTTAGGTACGTTTACGTGTCCCCACGACTCCCTCGCCTTAGACCCTACAGGAACACGACCTATCGGTATAGTATTTGAAACTGTGGATCACATTTTTTTATTATAAAAGGACAATGTAGGCCTCCCTGGATAAGTGATCAGCTCAATGCCAGGGCCAACTCCGAGACAATATGAACTTTTGAGACAGGACGCACCATTAGTCATACATTCGTACTAAACAATGCAAATGTGATAGACATAATTATTATGGCCAGATAACCCTAGGAGACCATTTGGCATGTAAAATGTAGCTATTAGGCGAGAGGCTAAACCGAGATATAGAAGAAGAAAAATTAATATTTTCAAAATGATTATCGAAATTCATATTCCACGTAATTAAATGCGAAATAAATTTAGTTCTTATCCCTTTTTAAATTCCTCAGATGTATTTACTCATTACAGCGTTTGGTTTAGTTGATAATTGCTGGGTTGTCCGCGCAATGAAAGGCATTATTCATCGTTGTAATTGCTTTTAATTGGTTGCGGTTATACGGAAAGAACTTAAAAAAAAGTACTTGGAAGTAGATCGTTTTGTTTTCTATTCGACGTTATCGGGACATTACTTGTGTGTATCTTTAAACCAATTGAATTCCACTTAAGGGACCACCAACAGTGCATAAATATGCAAATAATGAATACTCGGTCTGTAAATAGAGAAAATAATTATCTGAATGAGACAGACCACTTCCCAACAAGATTATTCAAGATTCTCAGATCAACCATTTTGAAAATCTGAGTAAATTGCAACCCACAGTCTAAAAAACAAATTGTGTCAATTATATGTATATTTTAGTACAGTGAAACAATGCGCAACATGTTTCATAATACTCACAATTGGTTGAAACCATTTAGTTAGAAATCTCGGGGATTCTTTGGAAAACGAGACGCGAAATTCTTTTCTAAATTCTAATAATACACCATGCGCATGCGCCAACAAACGCGAAATGGTTTACACCGTTGAATCATGGGATGCAGCCAACATATACACGATATTTAATGAACCTGAAAACTATACTAGCGCAGTTAAATTATTCCAATCTGTGAAAGATCAACCTAAAAGCTAACCTAACGCAATTTAAACACTCAAACCTGTGAAAGAATGCAACGCCCAAAAATAAATAGTAAGTTCTCAAGTTCTGAAGTATATGTGTACAGTTAATTAGTACATAATCTTTGTTGATTGCACTAGGACATGAATGTTTTTGCTTAGAATATTCGTTAAAATCAATATGGCTGCCACGTCTTCATGCTACGTATGTAGTTGAATATCAGACTATTTAACTCGTGCTCCAAATGGGAGTCAATGACTATTCACATTTCAATGAATTTTGTTTTACAACCATTGACAGGCGTGTTTGACCTCGTTATTTATCGAATTTTGTTTACCAAAATAAAGAAACTCCTCCTTTTACACGCTTCATATTACCTTGACCTGTATCTGTCAATCTATGTAACGGAATTTTTCAACACGATATTCACCCACTTATAAACATTGATTGACTTGAAACTTTATATACTTGTACAAGACCAATGACAATACAATAATTTCATAAATTTTTCTAAGATCCTGGCCAGGATCATCAGGACATCAGAAAAATAAAGACCGGTATAATAGGTTGCGGGCTTACCGACTTTTTAGTCCATCGTTGTATGAAATTAATATTATATCCTCTGGTAGCTCAGATGGTAGAGCGGTGGACTGTTGTGGTATTTAATCTCATTAATCTATAGGTCACTGGTTCAAATCCGAGGATTTTTTAAGAAGAACATTACTTTTAGCTCATACTACAATAGTATCGAATTTAAAGGAAGGTATTTACATTTTTATTTTATTCTGTAAAATATTAATGACAATTTTGTAAACTTAGCACATTGTAATTTATCCAAAAAATACGTGAATGATACGATTAACTGTAACTATTTATCTATATTAAAACATTAAGAAATATTATAATAATGTTAGATAATAATAATTTTAAAAAATATACAGTTGTATTCGTGCCTAGACATTAAAAATATCGTAAGCAATTAAATTTTCATGGGATTCTGGTTTATGACAATCTATTAAATTGAAAATTAAAAAAAAATAAATGATAGTTTAAGAAACTAAAACAGCATGCTTTATTAGAAAACCAAACTAAAAAATAAAAAAATAAATAATAGTTTAAAAAACTAAAACACGCTTTATTAGAAAACGAAACTAAAATATGAAAAATAATTTTAATTTCCAACACGCTTGGGATAAAATTAAAGTGGTAAACAAAATAAATCATCTGCAACACATCTAGAATAAACCTAGAGTTATCTACAAAAAAATAATTTTACCATCAAAAGCGTGGGGTGCTTTTATGGTTTTCACGTTTTATTCTTAGAGACTTTTCTTTTACCAATATCTATTTATTAATATTTTTATTATATACAACTTTCCTCATTTGAGGATTGCCTCAAGGAAAAAGCGATACAGACAATTAATTTTTGAATTTAGAAATTCATTTTGTAAATACATTTAAAAAATCAAATTGTAGGCCTAATTGAAATATACATACTACAAAGTAGAAATTTTATAAAAATAGTTCCTTAAAATTGAAATTGATCCTCTAATGGCAGCGATGGCAATTTTAGAAATATACACCCTGTCCAAATCTAAGGAATTCCAAAATTTGGCTAGGAATCCTGTTACAGTACCTCTTGCCCCGATCATCAATCCTGTGAGAGTTATACCATCTAGTTGGTATTTATCTTTGTAATAGTCGATTGTTGGCTCATATATGGCTTTCTTTTCAGAGTCAACTTTCTCAGGTTGGCCACTATGGGTCTCAAAACGATTATTAATTGATTAAGAGCACCCCACGCTTTTGACGGTAGAATTATTTTTTCTAGATAACTCTAGTTTTATTCAAGATGTGTTGATGATTTTTTTTTACCACTTTAATTTTATCCCAAGCGTGTTCGGAATTAAAATTATTTTTCATGTTTTAATTCGGATTTCTAATGAAGCGTGTTGTTTTAATTCTTTAAACGATTATTTATTAATATTCTGAACAGGTCAGAGCATTATTTTCAATAACTGTCTCTCGAACAAATACGTTGAATATAGCAAATAATAAACAGATTCCTTCGAACTACATATTTAATTGTGTTTTCAATAATTGTGTTTTTAAATAATGATTTTATGGAGTTGTTTTCTAAAAAAATAATAACTTATAATGTTGCTTCTAATATTCAGTTTGATGTGTTTTATTTTTCTGCACTGTGGTGTATTCTTACAATATTGCGATTCTATTCGGTAATAAATAATATCATTTAGTTGCAGTGGATGAACAAATAGAACATGCCCAAATATTTCTCATTTGTTTTCAAACATTGCCGTTTGCATTAAATATATAAATATTTTAAAATAACTCTATTTTAATAATGATTTGTGAGTAAACATCATAATTTTATTCGTTTAATATTCCTAACAAACGCCACTCTTAATTTCCAAATCATCTAGATACATTGGAAATCACTCAAGGCATTATTTATAAAGAAATGTATTGAAATTATCGTTCCCAATAAAATAAAAATAATTGTAAATTGTGGGAAATAATTTGAAAAATGGAAACCCAAGAATAAAATTTGACAGGAGTTTATGAAGAAATAAAAAAAAAATCAAGTCACATGTTGCAAAGATTAGCCGAAATCTCTTAACAGTAGTATGTCCTTTTACTCTTAGTGGAGCATTGGATCTCAGTGAGATCTTTCCATCGAACACGATTTCTTAACTGTGCTAGCCCCTTACCTTTTACCCTTAAATTGAATGTCCTTGTAGGTCAAGTAAAGTGATCCTACTACGAGACTTAGGAAGCCGTTAGGTTAATAGGAGGTTAAGACTCCCGAGTTTGCAGAAAATCGGCTTGAGATGTCAGCCGGATTATGAGGATTGAGTGACGGCCTACAGAATATCGGTTTGGTACTCAATTTTGTTAGATTTTTAATTAACCCATAGACCGTGTAGCCACCATTTGGTGTATTTATTTCTTTATTTATTTATCTATTACAGCAGGATTTTAATATCATAATAAATATGAAAGGTTAAGTTAATAATTTTGTATTTTAAAATTTTAATATTTAAATATAACTTAAATAAATAAATAAATAAATAAATACATCTAAATAATTCATTGTTGGTTATTGTTGAATAAAAATGTCTCGGTAACAAATAAATTGTACTACATAACAGTCTTTGTAAAGAACACTTTAAAAAAATTGTTTTAAGTCATTGTTGTCAAAATTATAAAGCTTTCTGTTATAACTGTAATAAGAACACCTGCTTTACTTCATATTCTTAAATAAAAGTAAACTAAACTCTGATTGGTTGTTAAAACAATTAACTTTCGTATTTAACAAATCAAATTAAACCTTATATTTAAAGAACTATTAACCAATAGAATTTTAAATTATCATCATGTGATGTAATATTGGTTTTAAAATTATAAAAGAATTACACTAGTCACTCTGCATACAACTTTCAACAAAGATAGAAGCAAGAAGAGATCTCCTGAGAAAATGTAATATTTAATACAAGAATAATTATTGATTCAAGAAAATAAAATAATTTATTTTTAATTGACGGCGAAGAATAATACCACCTAAATTTACTTAATCTGCTGGGAACTTTAAGAAGTAAATAAATGTGAAATTATTTCTACAAGAAACAGTTTTTAGTGATTTTTGAAGTGTTTTCCTATCCAGTGTACCAACTACCGACCCTAAGAAGAGAATCCGGCTCTACCGAAAATTAAACCCAACCTGAACCAGTAATTATTATTTTTTGGACACAAATCTTTCTTCAAAATGCTACTACAACATCGGGCATGAAGAGAATTACTTCTTCAAAACGTCACCACAACGTGGGACAAAGCTATTTACTTCTTCACTATTCATTCATTCAATTATATATCCTGGTGGAGTGGATCATGAGAGCTTCTCTTACATTCACCAGGAAAAACCTAACTGACATTGAAAAGACATATATATATATATATATATATATATATATATACATATCCCGTCCAGGCATTTATTTTTCTTATCATGCCATATATATATATATATATATATATATATATATATATAATTTAAGGGGGTGATGGGTGAAATTTCTGTTTTCTATATTTTGTAAGCTACATACTTGATTTTTGTACACACATTCATAATAGGTAATATTATATTGAAGTTTCATCCTTCTAGGCTTAAACGTTTTTGAGTTATTGAAGAAAATCCGTTTAAAAATTCGCATATTAAATTTTTAATTAGTCCCATAATTTTTAAGTAAAATTTTTCAGTTTTTTTTTTCACGACCACTGACGTATTTAGATCACTATGAATTAACTTTTCTATATCATTATAATAAAGGAAGCAACAAATATATACACCCTCTGCATATGAATTTTTTTAATTACTACACATATTTTGTTTTATTTAAAAAACTATCAATGTTGTTTCAAAATCCATGCAAAGAATTATTAGCCAGAGATTGTGGGACATGCAGTGAAAATTTCGTGCTTCTATCATTAAATTTGTCAATGCTATTTTGATTTGAATGTATTGAAATGCAATGAAAATAAGTGTGGAAAAGCCAATTTGAAAGATTGCATGCAGTTAAATTAGAATGTAGCATACATGCCCTCCTACAGTCATTAGGGAGACTTACAAGCGCCATAGTACACTGAAACTTCACCAACTTATACTTTAAGGTACATAGTATTTTTTAATACAAAAAATAAAAAAAAAAGCTAAATTTGACTGAAAATGTCGAAAATTTCACCCGTCACCTCCCTTAATAATATCAGTGATATTTAATTTTAAAATTAGTAATAAAATGTTAAATGACACAGTAGACAGCCCCTATAAAATAAACATGATACATACAAAGAAAATATTTAATTGTAATGTTATAAACTATAGGTTATGTACAACATATGAGCTTATAATAATGATCAGTAAAAGTAAAGTCATCCCACAACAGGCCCTTGGGGTAGTAGGAGGTTAAGGCTCCCACTTTTTCTAGACAATCGGCACTTTATGTCAGCCGGGTTGTCAGCCCTGCGTGACGGCCGCCTTTACCCCCAGAACAAGAGTCTGGTACTCATTTCCGTTAGAGGCTGAGTCGACCCCAGGGCCATAGTGCCGCCAGAGGGTTTGGGTCAGTTTAAAAATCCTGACCCCAACGGGACTTGAACCCACGACCCTCCGGCTTGTAGCTCAGTGCCTTAACCACTATGCTACGGCGTGCCCCCATAATATTGATCAATCTTAATAATAATATTTTTATAAAATGGACGATGTTATGCATGAACCTGCTAAGTGTCATTAAAAAATAGATTGATGCCATCTGTTGCACTTGACCATGAAGTAAGTGTACGCACACTTTTAGCGCCAAAACTTTAAATACAGCCTTATTATTAAAGAAAAATGTAAACGCCATCAGTCTTCAGATATTCTGTGTTTTGCGACAAACAGCTATGATACTAGATCTTCATAAAAATCTAATCTAAATTTTGCATCAATGCAGCTAAGCGCCAAATGTTCCCGCTCTTAAATTGTTAATGCATAACTGTCAAAAAAGGAAAATAACTTGCAATATGTAGTATTGTTAGTTTGGCTCTACAATAAAATATTGAAGATAGACTTAAAATTTAAACATAATGGCATCATAGCCGATTGATACATAACATGGTCCAAATAGTGTAAATTATTAATTTAAAAAATTATATTGTTGGAATGGTTTAATTTAACTAATATAAATTAATACTTTCTAAAATAATACTATTTATGAGATATTCTTATTTAGTTTGTTAGTAAATAATTCGTCTTTTTTTTTAACGAAGTAATGATTTCACGGTCTCTGACATAGGAGAGAAAATAATTCCATGTTCTGGCAAGTGGAACTATGAAACATATAATGCCCAATGTGATGGGGGGGATGTGAAGTGAAATATGCTGATGGGATCGATTATCTAAGTCATGTTAATGTATATCTGTGTCAAACGAAATGGTGTGACAATTATGTCACAGTGTGTGTAGTATTTTATAGAGAATATATAAGGAATGGACAGTTTGGTGATCACGTAGATCGAGTCTTGTTAAGTGTTCCACGGGCGGTGCAACGTGATCAAATATGCAAATACTATAATTTAAAAATTCCGTCTCCATCGGTATTGATCACGTGACCTTCCGGTTCTTAGATTATTGGTATAACCAGCTATCGTAAGACGTGCCTCACATTACTATGGGTAACCTGTTATTTTTTTACTCTTTAAGCTTCCTATAAAAATATGAAAATTACAACTTGAGTTATCCCTCTTCCTTAGTTTAATGTCTCCTTCTGTATAGTCCAGTTCTGGTAACTGTAGCCAACTTGGCGAATCCTAAGGCGCGTGGCAGGAGGTAGCATTGACGAGTGAGAGAGGGAAGTAGTAGCAGTACAAAAACATTTTCTTATTAATGATAATAACACAATAAATTGTTATAAAAACAACACTATTATATAATGAACATTCCAAACATATGAGAAAACATACATTTTCACTAACACAGAAATAGTAGATAAAAATGCAACGTGTAGAAACTATCATGCTTTCAGAACTGAGTGCAGTTGCTGGCAGTACATGAATCTCACCCCTCCCCTCTTTACGCAACATACAACATCCATCCATAGTATCCATAGTAATTCTGCACGAAGGCAGGTCCTTCACTACAATCATAGCAGTTTCATGCTATGCTTGCATATTTACTAGGGAATTGTAGGTGTGGTAGCTTCCCGTTGCTTTCCACACCGGTGAAGTATAATTGTGATGATGATAGTGTTAAGGATGATGATGATGATGATGGCCATATGATTTCGGTGACCGTTTGGGCCTTAAAGTTTTCCTGACATTTGTCTTACAGGCGAGGCAAAACCCCGATAAAAATCTCACCCAGAAAAACTGCCCCGACCGTCTCGAACCCGGGCCCGCTGCGTGACAAGGCAGGAAGCTACCTCGAGACCACAGCGGTGGACACATACAATATAGACCCCTCAAATACGGCTACAGAAGTCAGAACTGAACTATAGGTATTTTTACATGCCTCACGCCACATAGGCATTACAGGGACAGGATGTTAGGCCTGAATCGCTACCTACTGGGTAATTCAAAAGGAATTGGACGAAATGGAAGCTTATGTGAATACTGCATTAAATTTAGTTTACATCATGTTTCGGTTTGCAACAGTGAAAACCAATATATCCGATGCTCATTGTAGGAGCTATTAATTAAAATAATGTTTCAGTGATAGAAAAGGTATTTTGGTATTTCACTTTTCAGCAAGACGATTCCGGCCACATTAACATAACCTCTTAGGTTGCCATCTCAATAAGCATTGAATGATTGCCATAGATGTGGCTTTCCACCAGAATGCTATATTTTTTTGGTATATGTGAAGGACATGATAAACGTACCCCAATTTCCACAGGACTTACAAGGGAACTGTCAACCATTGCACGCTTCTTCCAGAGAAGCGTTGTGATGTATCAAATAGATGTCCAAAAAATTCTCGTTTTTAACTGCAAAGCACAGAAATCGAAGGCAAGATGCCAAATTTACTCGTGGAACCGATGCTGAACACAAAAGTTTACCTTATTATTATTTAAAAGAAAATGGCTAACAAAAACTTCCCATGTTCGGTAGAAAGATATTAAGGAAATTATTTCGAACTATAGAAGTCACAGATGATATATGGAGAATTAGAATGAACGATGAACTAAACAAATTTATAAAAAAGAGAACTAAAGCAAATTATGTTGGTGAGGCGTTTGGGTGGCTGCTCCAGATTGAGATAGTGGCTGGGAGAACAGACATACTGATCACTAGAGTCCGGATGTTAGGCACTTAAAAAATTCAAAATAGGCAGGCAAAAAGTTACTAAAATCATTAATATAGGCACTATAAAATTCAAAATAGGCTCTTAAAAATAGACAACAAAATTTTTTACAGCCTTACGTAAAGAATTATAGCTAAACATATGCTATCAATAGCATACGAAGATATCAGAGATGGTTTTGGAACCGTTTTGTCTTGTTTTACAATGGGCATACGTATGTTTTGCATTGTGTACGTGCTGCGAAACATGGCATTTCTTCGCGCAATTCACTGAAATTTTACACAATCTGCAAAACAATATTGAACCGTCACTTGAGAACATTTCCGCACCAAATTCTTTCACGAAATTGGTCAGTTTGTCTTACTGTTCACTGTTGTCCGTTCTTATGGCATAGTAAAACAACTATTCTAAATGTTAAAAAAGTCACATACATTTGTCGCACCACTTTGTCTTTGAAACTCCCACCTGTGAACGAAGACTACAGACTGAATTTAGTGTTACCAACGTAAAAAATAATTTTACCAGTCACTTAAAGGTTTCTCTGCAATGATATGTGTTATGAAGTTTGTCCATTTCAATTAATTTCATTGAAATACTAAGTTAATTTCGAGAAAAAATGGCAAATAGACATTTATAGGCATTGTAAGCTGAAATAGGCATTTTTAGGCAAAATTAACTTCATGGAAAACAAGTCTAGAGTCGTCGTCGTGTGAACTTATATGAAGTCACTTTTACAATATCTATGATAAATAACTGTAGGCATTTTCCCTAACATCCGGTCTCTAATGATCACATGTCACCCCTACACTAGCTGGATGATCGTCTGCCTCTGTGATTATCATATATGAATGTGAGGCCAGCAGCCGGCTGGTAGGCCAAGGGCCTTGTAAGCTTGTCGCGCCATGGGATTTTTAAAATGTTATATATCAGTTTTCTGACGCTGTCTAACGACTTCATACACTGCTCAAAAAATTAGGGGATATTGTAGAATAACCTATTAAGACCATGTTTTTAGGAACAATATTAGATGCAATCACTTTGTATTACTCCAAAAGAATGTCAACAAGAGTTTGAAGTCATTACGTAACCTCTGTACCACACCAGATGTCAAAGAGATCCTGATTAGGAATATGGCAAACAAACAAAGCAACATTAACATGGGTGAAAATGTTTCTTTAGTATGGTGTATGGTCTCCTCGAACGACCAGCACTGCCTCATACCTGTGTGGCATTGATGCAATGAGGTTAGCAATGAGTTCTAGGGGGATACGTGGCCACTCTTCCATAAGAGCAATGTGCAGCTCTGGAACAGTTGTGGGAGGTGCCGGTCTGCCTGCAATGCACCTGCCTAATACATTCCACACATGCTCGATCGGATTTAAGTCCGGGGAGGAAGCTGGCCATTGCATACGCTCGATACCCTCCACTTCCAGCATGTCGTCCACCAAGCCAGCTCTGTGGGGTCGTGCATTATCGTCCAATAAAAGAAAAGAATCACCTATGGCATCAGCATGAGGCACGACAAAAGTTCGGAGAATCTCATCTCTATACTTTACCGCAGTCAAAGTACCACCTTGGATAACGTAGAGGTCCGTACGTCCACCACTACTGACTCCTGCCTACACCATCAATCCACCGCCACCATATGGGGATCTTTCACGTACAAAAGCTGGATTGTTTCGTGTCCCTTTTTCTCTCCAGACGAATACACGCCGACTATCACATTCCAAGTTGTATCGCGACTCATCAGAAAAAAGAACTGATCTCCATTCAGCATGCCTCCACCCACGATGTTCCTCCGCCCAGTTTCTGCGATCTCTACGGTGTTGTGGAGTTAACCTGGTACACACCATGGGCCTACGGGCATAGAGACCACTTCCATGCAGTCGATTACGGACAGTTTGAGTTGACACCCTGCGTCCTGTTGCTGTTTGAAGTGTATTTCGCAGTTGAGTTGCATTCTGCTGTCTATTCCGACGGGCTGTTAACAAGAGGTAACGGTCATCCCTTGCTGTTGTTGCCCTTGGTCGACCTTGTCCGGCTCTTCTGTGAACAGTATGTTCTTTGAAAATGATTCCAAAGACTGGAAATCACGCTTTGAGACACCCCAATGGCTTGTGCCACCTCTTGTTGTGTCTGTCCAGCTTCCATCCTTCCTATGGCCCTCCAAGCCATTGGTTCAGGTAAATCACGTTGTCTAGGCATCACTGTCCCTAAGGCAAGTCATTCACTAACTGAAAACTGGACTGGATTTAAAAACAGCAACAAAACATTCACCCCCACACCACCCTTTCACATCAACAGTACAGACACTGCCCTCTGGTGTGGTACCGAGGTTACGTAACAACTTCAAACTCTTATTTACATTATCTTGGAATAATAGAAAGTGATTGCATCTAAATACTATTCCAAAAAACATAGTCTTAATAGGGTATTCTACAATATCCCCTAATTTTTTTGAGCAGTGTATTTATACTTATGATTGAAATCAAGACTGATTGATTGGTGACAATATATGAGATGGTATGTTTTGTCTTAAATGTTCGTGCTCAGAGGTGGGCATAACATTCAGATGATCTTGAAGATGATTTTCAGGCTGTAGGCCGTGGTCCGCGGACCAATTAGAAGGCAGATATAACTTACGAACACATCGCTGTGAACGTACAAATAGGACAGACAGTGGACAGAATTGCCAGTCTCAAGACAACCCTTGAGGATGCCAGACGCAGTCTCTGGCGAAACGTCGGGGAACTACAAGCCTCACGACCACGGCCTTACAGCCCGAAAATCTTCTTCAAGATCATTATAGCAACTCCGGCCGTGAAAGTCGATGTGAATACATTCAGATCATCATTCACCGGGTAAGCAATCCGTGAACTTCTGTGGATATATAAGTATATAGGCCTGTGTTCAATATCCTCTCCAGAGAAGTCCTGTTTGTTTAAGATCAGTGTGATATGGGACACGTAATATCAACTAAAATGAAAGTGGCCAGTCTTCATTAACCAGCAAAATATGTGGATTAACATGTAAATTCGCGCTATCTGCCTTAGTTTTCGATGTTATTTACGAGACTTCGTATATGGCACTGAAATAAAACGAGGAGGAAATTCTTATAAATCAGAAATCCGATAGTTAGGAGTAGGTTTACCTAGAAGTCGCTGTAGCGCTGCCGTATTTGTTTTCTCGGAATCGTTACTGGATATATTTGATTTATTTAACAATAAATAATAGTTTAAAAAAATTAAAACAACACGCTTTATTAGAAAAACGAACTAAAAATGAAAAATAATTTTAATATCCAACACGCTTGGGATAAAATTAAAGTGGTCAACAAAAAAATCATCTCCAACACATATAGAATAAAAAAAGTTATCTAAAAATAATAATTTTACCATCAAAAGCGTGGGGTACTTTTTATGGTTTTTACGTTTTCTTCTAAGGGCCAGTTTCACCAAGAGAGGTAACTGTATTACGCCAGTTTCAGCTATGCATTACACATGGGGAAAACTGGCGTAATACAGTTACCTCTCTTGGTGAAACTGACCCTTAGAGACTTTACTTCTACCAATATCTGTTAATTGCCAAATACGTTAATTGATAAGGAGCACCCCACGCTTTTGACGGTAGAATTATTTTTTCTTTTATTCTAGATGTGTTGGAGATGATTATTTTTATGAACACTTTAATTTTATCCCAAGCATGTTCGAAATTAAAATTATTTTTCATTTTTTAGTTCGGTTCTCTAATAAAGCGTGTTGTTCTAGTTTTTTAAACTATTATTTTTTTAGTTTGGTTTTCTAATGAAGCGTGTTGTTTTAGTTGTTTTAAAACTATTTTTAAATTTTTAGCTTAATTGATTATCATAAACCGGAATCGCATGAAAATTTAATTGCTTACGATATTTTTAGTGTCTAGACACACGAATATAATTATATATATTTAAAATTATTAGTATCTAACATTATTATAATTTAACATTATTATAATATTTTTAAATATTTTAACGTAGATAAATAGTTATAGTTTATCGTAAACTTCTCATATTTTTGGATAAATTACAATGTGGTAAGATTACAAATTGTCATTAATATTTTACAGAATAAGATAAAAATGTAAATATATTTAAATTCGATGATATTTTAGTATGAGCTAAAAGTAATACTCTTGTAAAAAAAAATCTTCCGGGCCGGATTTGTACCAGCGACCTATGGGTTACTGAAATTATATACCACTACACTCCACCGCTCTCCAACTGAGCCACCAGAGGATATAATATTAATTTCTTACAACGATGGACAAAAAAGTCGATAAGTCCGCAGCATATTATACCGGTCTTTATTTTTTTGATATCCTGATGATCCTGGCCAGGATCTTAGAAACAAATTATGAAATTATTGTATTGTCATTAGTCCTTTACAAGTATACAAAGTTACAAGTTGATCCAGTGTTTTTAAGTGGGTGAAAATCGTGTTGTAAGATTCCGTTACATAGAAACACAGATACGGGTCAAGCTAATATAAAGCGTGCAAAATGATGATCTATTTTATAAACCAGCAAAATGCGACCATAAATTCGAATTGCTTAGACATTTGCTTTGTTTACGCAGTTCCTGAGTGACGAACTTTTCATTTTAAAGTTAGATAAATATGGCAAAGCTCGGAGATTGTTGCAGTGTTGAAACGTCAGTGGAATTTGTAGACAATTTTCTGCTTCATACAACATAAACAATGTTTTGTAGCGAATTATAATTGAATCTATTTCCAGTTTTCTTGAAAAAAAACTTGTTAAATTAGCCTGCATAGAGCGTTTGCTCTGAATTTCTCACAGAAAGGTTTCAACGTTAAAAAATTTTAAACATGAAGACAATTATGTAGGTCATGAAAACCGTAATAGGTATTTTGTAAGGGTGAATTTTCAAATTTATTTTAGTTTTCATCTGATTGTTCTTGAAACTTTTATCACATTCATGATCGGGCTTCTAGAAGCGGATCTGTGAAGTTTGGTTTTTATAAGTAGAATAGTTTCAGAATAATGGATTTTTTTTTAAAACTATGTTTGTAATATTTCCTAAAAAATGCTCCTTACGATGCATTTTAAATATTTTCTCTTGAAATTTGAGATTCAGAGTCTTCATGATCCCACTAAGCACATTTGCTATGCAAAAAGTATTCATAAAGGGAGGATACTGCTTATTTTTGTTTTTTTTAATGCTTTTATCAGCCTTATTATTTTTTTTCCATCTCAATTTAAAAGATCATGTGTGTCTTAGACTAGTAACTGCATAGGAAGTTTGAATTAGCATTTATTGGAGAGTCTAACCACAAAATTTCACTTTGATAGAAAAAATGCATCGCAAGGAGCATTTTAAGTTTTGGAAAATGTAAAAAAATGAAATACGAAAAAAAAAACGCATTTTTAATTTAAGTAGTAATGCTAACCATACGTACAAAGGTATTTAAACTCTTATGTCACAGGGTCAATTTCGCTCCTACAATAAAAATATTTACATGAAATTTATCCTAAAGAATCAGTCATTAAAAAGCAAATAAATAAAAAATTAATTTTTTAACATTTTTTAAACAAATACACCATTCGGTCCCCATAAGCATTCAAATATTTTCAGTGAAAACAGTAAAACGCTGATTTTCTATGTTTTTGGAGGATTGATAGTTCGATGCCGTCCGAAGTATAAGTCTAGAATATGTTTTTTTTTTAAATATTCTTATGTGGTCTGTTCATTTTCAATTTTTCAGGTTCATATATACATATATATATATATATATATATATATAATGTATATATTTGGGCGTTGTTGCTAACTGTCAAAATTTAATTCTAACATCGAAATAAAAAAGCGTTACTGCTACAAAGAAAAATATTCTCATTAGAAATGTTTCCTTGTCATAGAAGCCGTCACTTGGCACTACGAGCGATGACCCGTTGCCTCTTAAGATAGATAATTTTATGTAAGGAAAGAAAAATCTATTGTTTGTACTCTGAGAGAGAGAGAGAGAGAGAGAGAGAGAGAGAGAGAGGAGAGAGAGAGAGAGAGAGAGAGAGGGGCACGCCGTAGCGTAGTGGTTAAGGCACTGAGCTACAAGCCGGAGGGTCGAGGGTTCAAGTCCCGTTGGGGTCAGGATTTTTAAACTGACCCAAACCCTCTGGCGGCACTATGGCCCTGGGGTCGACTCAGCCTCTAACGGAAATGAGTACCAGAAGCTTTGTTCTGGGGGTAAAGGCGGCCGTCACGCAGGGCTGACAACCCGGCTGACATAAAGTGCTGATTGTCTAGAAAAAGTGGGAGCCTTAACCTCCTACTACCCCAAGGTCCTCCGGGTCTGTTGTGGGATCACTTTACTTTACTTACTCTGAGAGAGAATAGCGAAGATGGTATCGTACTAAACGTACAGAGTTAAAGGTCTCGAGTTCAAATATTAACTCAGGTGTTCGTCTTTCTTTTTATGGAAATGTATAAATGTATGTACCGGTGTATCGGTATATAAAAAGCGATTTAAGATAATGTGTAAGTCATTCGGCCGCAATTGAGCTAGGCGTCAAACTTCACAGCGATCCTACTAATCTCTCGGCTTGTTCCGCTCTCAGAATTCATCTCTCCATTGTGTTCTAGGACGTCCCACATCTCTAGAGTCATGGGGCTGGTACAACAGTGCTTGGTTTGTTAGCCTAGAAGAGTCCATTCATAAAATATGTTCATGCCAATTTTGTTTATAGCTTTGTATTTTTTCATTTAGATTAAAAATTGATTTATTGCCTTATTGTTTCATTAGAAATATGGTATTTTTCTTGCAACTTATCTGAACAACTTCGTCTCTGTCGTTTCTAGTAATCTTCTGTCTGATCAATTCATAGCCCAATTTTCTGATCCATATGTCACAATGGGAACTGCCAGTACTTTATAAAACTTTAGCATTGTTTCTTTAGTTTTTTTGTTTGTAGCGTTCTTTTAATAGTCACAAACATACTTTAAAATTTATATATTTTTTTTCCATTATATCATTTTCCCATTGTAAGATATTGTGACATCATAAATATTTAAAACTCTGTACTTCTTCGATAATTTCGTCGTTCAAAACTATTTTCCATAGAACTGCATATTTTCCCCGAAAGGTTTTCTTCGTTGAAATCTTGATATTATATATTTGTATGGTTTTATCGAGCAGTATTGTGCCTTTTTGTAATTGATTTCTGATTCTGCACATATGACCTGAACATCTGCAAACATAATTGTGTCTACAATGGTAGTTCCTAGCTTAAAATGTTTATTTAGCATTGTTTGCCATTCTATTACAGCAGCGTGCAAATATATATTAAAGTCGGCGAGAGATGACAGCCCTGTCTTACTCCTAAGTTTATTTTTTCTATTTTGAAATTAATGGAATTACCATTGTCTATATCAATTGCTGTCTCTTTGTATTATATATATGTCCACCACTGTGGTCACGAGGTAGCGTGCTGCCTTGTCACGCAGCGGGCCCGGGTTCGATCCCCGGTCGGGGCAGTTTTTCTGGGTGAGGTTTTTATCGGGGTTTTCCTCACCTGTAAGACAAATGACAGGAACAATTTAAGGCCCAAACGGTCTCCGAAATCATATGGTCATCATCATTATCATCATCATCCTTCACCGGTGTGGAATAACGGGAAGCTACCACACGTACAATTCCCTAGTAAAGCTGCAAAGCATAGCATGAAAATGCTATGATTGCAGTGAAACACCTGCCCTCGGGCAGAATTACTATGGATATATATATATATATATATATATATATATATATATATATATATATATATATATATACATACAGGGTGTTGCAAAAAAAACACCGACAACGGAGGTGAGGTGGTATATTGAGATATACTGATCATTTTTATTAAGATACCCATGTTCGGAAATGATGCGTTTTCACACGTAGCTAACTTCTCAAGAGTTGCGTTAGTTGGATTTGAGGACTCAATACTTGACAAAACTGTGATTGTTGTGACCCAAGTAGCGTGCATGATGTCACATTGTATTCGCTCGGAATGTGTCGATAATGCAGATGACTACGTATGTGACATACAAAAATTGTAGTGGTTAGCGCACACGTCCCAACACGCCGATGTACGCTCTGCGTATGGAGGTTGATATTTTGAAAACTTGATGTGACTGTGACAGTATTGTCAAGTATTGAGCCTATAAATCCAACTAACGGAACTCCATTTTCATTCGCCGATTACTCCACTTGGCACAATTTCTTTATATCTCAGCTTACTCAATCGCTGTCGCATCACAACTCAAGTATAACCTTATAAAGAGATTATATAGGCCGGGGAAGAAAATATCCCGGCTTCAAATAGTGACTTTTCTATATTGAAGCTTCTGGCATTGAACTTCCCTGACATGGAGGGTAGAGACGTAGAGAACCTTCCGGAATGCAAGAGATCTATATTTAAAATATCCCCTACTTTCAAATAATAATTATTAAATTAATAAATATCAAATCAAGTTATACTGAATTGCACAATAAAACTTTCAATGTAAATGAAATCCCTAACTTTCAGACAGAATTGCATTCTGTTATCATTTTTGAATATAGAACTTTTCTAGTAGAAGAGTTTTATCCCCTTAAAAGATTTAGAATCTTTCACTAGGCCCATTTCGAAATTTCTGCCCGGATCTTTCAACTCGTGAGTCGTCAACTTACAATTTTTTCCATCCACTAACAATGCAAGCTACCTACTCTCGCCATCGCCTGTTCAATTCAAACGCTACAATACAATGCGTCAGAATACTGACAGTAATTACCTACTCGTATTGGTTCCATTAATTTCCTCTTACAATTAAAAATTTATGAATAATCTCGATAATATCCCTTATATAAAATGCTGTACTACTCGGTTAAGAGCACATAAATTGCAATATATTTATAACGTACGTATGAGTTACGTATTCAGTACTCGTAAATATGACCATATTTCTTCATGATTATGTGAAGTATGGTAGATCCATTTCTTTGATCGTAGAAATATGCATTGTCACATTTTGCTATTCAAAATTATACATAACTCTACTCCAAGCTATTTATCCTCTCGCTTCAATCTCCTATTATCCAATCACAATTTGAATACACGATTGCAACAAAACTTATTACTTCACCTGCCACAGCCACAGAAATCCCACTATTCTAATTCATATGCAACACGCATTTGCTAGATTCTTTTATACAACACCTATCGAGAAGGTAGACAATCCCTGTCATAAACCTTCCTTTAAAATACTTTTAAAGATATTTTCAATTGGCTTTCAGCGAACTAATTGATGGTTTCTGATCTTTCGCATCTCTAATTATATTGACTTAAACTTAATTAATTTTAATTTAATTTTAATTTGTGTGAATATTTACTTATAATTGTATTCTATGTTACGATATTTTATAAAGTTTTTCTGGGGACGAGATGGTCTTATAGCTTAACTCTGCTAGTTCAAATACATTATTATTATAATCATATTATTATTATATTATTATAATTATCATTAAACTAACTGAATGACACTATCGAACCAGTATGTTCATGGCTGCGCGGACATAAACTCTCCATACATCCCTAACCAGAGCTAATGTTTTCCAATCTCCCCTTGTATAATCTACTTCCCTCAAATCAAGATTAATGTCATACTCCACCTAATTCCTGGTCTACCACTCAGCGTTTTCACTCTAGTTTTCCCACAAGAGGCTTTCATGCACCTCTTTCATTCCCCATTCGTGCCACATGTCTTGCCCATTGCAGTCTACGAGACTTAAAATCCAAAAAAAATCCTATGAAATTTATTCTATAGTACTCACAATCTCCTTTGCTCTCTTAAAGTAATAGTCCGTGTTTCGCAACAATAACTGGTAGAATAACAGTTTAATACATTTTCAGTTTAACATTTTTTTAAAGGAGTTGGGATGACAAAAGTCCCCGTAATGTGTAATTCATAATAGCATACCTTTCCATAATTGAGCCTATGTTAAATTTCTTTGTGCATCTCATTCCTATTTGTGGTTACTTTTTCTAGGTATTTTAATTCAGTCACTTCATATTTTTCCTCATTTGTCATTAGCTGTCCATTTTCATTACATAATGTACTAGCTAATACCCGACGTGAGCTGCTACGCCTCAATAAATGAAAATTAATGTGTTTTTATGAATAAGTAAAAGGAAAAGTAATTATGAATTTATATTTTTAGATACCCTGTGGTGATTACCCGGCGTTGCCCGGGAATCAACTTAACCCTATCTTCTTGGCATAAATTAGCTGAAATACGAAAATTAATGTGTTTCTATGTTTAGTTAAATAAGTATGAGGAAAAATTTATATCTAAATTATTTTTAGATGCCCCGTGCTGTTTACCCAGCGTTGTCCGGGAATCTACTCATCCCGATCTTCTTGGCATAAATGAGCTGAAAGACAAAAATTAATGTACTTCTTATGATTAGTTGAATAAGTAAAATGAAAAATAATTATAAATGTATATCGTAATTATTTTAAGATTCCCCGTGCTGATTACCTGTGTTCCCCGGGAATCTACTAATCTCGAACTTCTTGGCATAAATGAGCTAAAAGACAAAATTCGTTATGTGCTGCTATGCTTGCACAGGAATCTAAGAACTTGTCTCGATTTTCTTGGCATCAATGGAAGACAAAAATGGTTATTGTGAATTATTCGTAAGAGATAAACATATTATGTCCTGGACTTTTTTGTAGAGCTTTTTGAGGTATTCAATTCTGTGTACATTCATTTTGTGTTTTTGTTATGGTTTAGGCAGCGTAAGCTATTTAAGAGTCCAAAAAAGCTACTTTTTTCACGTTTTCTACTACAAAGGGTGATTTTTAAAGGGTGTTCGAGTTGAGTATCTCAACTCTCTTATAGCCTATGTTCATCCCGGCAAACTCCTGAAAATGTTGCAAAATGCCCCATCACAACCGGATCAACGGTATGGCCGTGCATAAAGTACAAACAAACAAACAAACAAACAAACAAACAAGGATTCATTTTTTATATATTAGATTTCTATGTGTGAAGATAATTTAGTTGTATTTATGTTTACTTCAATTCCGCGTTTCTTAGTGTTACTCGTTATTATTATTATTGTTATTGTTATTATTATTATTGTTATTATTATTATTGTTATTATTGTTGTTGTTATTATTGTTGTTATTATTGTTATTATTATTGTTATTTATATTGTTATTGTTGTGTTATTGTTATTGTTGTTATTGTTATTATTGTTATTGTGATTATTATTATTATTATTATTATTTTATTATTATTATTATTATTATTATTATTATTATTATTATTATTATTATTATTGTCCACCGCTGTGGTCTCGAGGTAGCGTGCTGCCTTGTCACGCAGCGGGCCCGGGTTTGATCCCCGGTCGGGGCAGTTTTTCTGGGTGAGGTTTTTATCGGGGTTTTTCCTCATCTGTAAGACAAATGTCAGGAAAATTTTAAGGCCCTAACGGTCCCCGAAATCATATGGCCATCATCATCATCATCATCCTTATCATTATCATCATCACCATCCTTCACCGGTGTGGAAAGCAACGGGAAGCTACCACACCTACAATTCCCTAGTAAAGCTGCAAGCATGGATGAGAATGCTACGATTGCAATGAAGGACCTGCCTTCGGGCAGAATTACTATGGATGGATTAATTATTATCATTATTATTATTGTTACTATTATTATAGTTATCATTTATTATTATTTTATTATTATATAATTATGAAATTTGTAGTAGAAATCTGGCATAAGGTTCCATGAACAGAATTCCGAAGTATGATTAAAGTTCTTAATATACTCTTCATATGAGTGGAGTTATGGAACGTTCCGTCTTAAAGTTGTGCTGTATCGGAGGAGGCACTAACATTGAGCTGATCACTCGTTTGGAGAGGTCTCCATGACACTGTGTGATCAAAAATGTATGTGTGAGATCTACAGTTTAAAATCTCTCTCCTTAACGGTCCGACATGTAAGAATCACCTAGAAGTTGTGAGGTTAAACTGAGATAAAGAAGAGAAAAAATAAAGAGTTTATTCCTTAATTATGTTTTACTACTTTGTTTTATTTAAATTTTGTTTCATTATTTACAACACTCTGTCCGTGGATACAATGTAGGACATTTGCATGCGTTTGGAAGTTGTATAAACTTTCCGACTGGTCCTAATTTTAGTCGGTGTTGTTAGAACAGCTTTAGTACGAGTAGGAAGGCCTAAAATCAATACACATTTACATTAGGTTTATAACTCCAGGAATTTCAGTACAAACTTTGCTCTTCAGTAATATATATATATATATATATATATAATTGAATATAAGACAACTCTAGGTCCGTATTTAGGATGTTTCGATACATCTGACGTAAGAAATTATATTCTTTTTTTTTACACAGTTTTATGTATAATTTCTGAAATTGGTTTGTTGAACGCCGTAGCGTAGTGTAGTGGTTAAGGCACTGCGCAACAAGTCGGAAGGTCGAGGGTTCAAGTCCCGGTGGGGTCAGGATTATTAAACTGACCGAAACCTTTTGGCGGCACTATGGCCCTGGGGTCGACTCAGCCTCTAACGAAAATGAGTACCATACGCTTGTTCTGGGGGTAAAGCCGGCCGTCAATAAGGGCTGACAACCCGACTGACATCAAGTGCCGAATGAAGAAAAAGTGGGAGCCTTAACCTCCTACTACCCCAAGGGCCTCCTGAGGCCTGTAGTGGGATTACTTTACTTTACTTTATAAAATATAATTTATAATAAAATTAATATTTTTGTCCATTTTATTAGATATTACTTTAGAAATTCAGAATGAGTTTAAAGCAAGGACACTTACTATTTCCTCCACTATTCATTTTGTACTAGAGCGTGCAATCAAATCTTTAGGGGATGAAGAAGCCTACTACTTAAGCATATTAATATGCTGTTAGTTTATGATGATGATGCATTATTATTGGCCGATAATGAGGAGATACTAAGGGCCAACACATACTTTATTGTGTAACTCTAAGAAATTGGGACTGGAAGTAAACATCAATAAAACTAAATGTATGTTCACACATAGATATATATTATATAATGGAAATGGGCAGCTAATGAGAAATGAGGGAAATTTTGAAAATGTGGCCGAACATTTGGGAACAATAATTACAAATAGGAATGAGATGCACAAATAAATTAAACATATAGGCCTACTCAATTCAGCAAATATGGTAATATATATGGTAATATAATAAGGGAGCAATTATATTACTTACTGTGGCAAAGTATGCAACATAGGTTATATATATATTTTTATATATATATATATATATATATATATATATATATATATAATTTCCAAATACCCCAGGTTTGTCTTTCGACATTCCTGGTTTCCTTACTGGCATGGCGTGTTTGTAACCCACTTCTGAGGTTGGGGCGCCTTGAAGGCGGGGTTACGTTGCCCCGATGATATGATGGGTGATGATGATGATAATGGTGCGCCAGGAGAGTCTCTAATCCTAAGCCTAACCTAAGATGAATATGAATGATGATGATTGTGATGGCCAAATGATTTCGGGGACCGTTTGGGCCTTAAAGTTTTCCTGACATTTGTCTTACAGGTGAGGAAAAACCCCGATAAAAACCTCACCCAGAAAAACTGTCCCGACCGGGGATCGAACCCGGGCCCGCTGCGTGACAAGGCGGCACGCTACCCCGAGACCACAGCGGTGGACTTATTTCTTTATATTGTTGTCCTAATACTCCGAGATACTAAGTCTAGGGAATTTGAGAGTGGCTGGTCATATAGCACCAATACATGAGAGTATAAATTACTCCAAAATGTTGAGTGAGAATTTCTTAAGGGAAAAATAAATAAATAAAAATATCAAGAAGGTCTTCTCGTCGGTGGGAGGAAAATATTTGGATGGTTCTTGGGAAATGGGATATGGGAATTATTATTTGGATTCAAGTAGTTGAGGACAGGGATCAGTTCAGAACCCTACCGAATGTGGTAACATAGCAATGGGTTCTGTAAACCATTGAATTAGTTGCTATAATATGGCATTTTAATTAAATTTATTAATTATTTTTACAAGAATAATATTTGCATCATTAGTATAACAAGTTTTATGTCAAAATTAATTTTAATGCCAAAGTTTCTAAATGTCTATACCATACATTCCCACTTAGGTCATTAATATTCCCTTACGGGAGTTACTTAAGCTGATTTAGTTGCGCTTATTTCCATACAAATATCAAGGAGTAACAAGTGGTTCACGAATCGCCTCAAGTGACGCAACTAAGCTGTTTCTCGGATGTGAAAGGGCGGAGTAATTTGTGGGGTTTCAGGTATTTTTTGACGAGCCCAGAAAACAGAAAATCTTCAGACCGGAGGACTTTGACGTCCGCGTCAGTCAGATTTATACCCACGAAAATTCGTAGAACACGAAGCGATATTCATGTTGGAATTCTTTACAATAATTTCAGTCAAGTGGTTTTAGGATGGACAATTACATAGGGAATGATTGAAGAACATTAGCCCATAACAGCGATGTATGGGGAGCTTATGTCTAAACCTCCCAATTTGATAGTTCGATTAAGTTATTTAGTTTAGTAGTAGTAGTAGTAGTAGTAGTAGGCCTTTATTAGACAAAAAGTAAGATATTTACAATATTATTTACAAATATGGGTCGCACGGGCAGTAAGCCGTACGTGCTGTTGACAGTCCGTTACAATAAAGTAATAATTGGTACTAGTGTAAAGAAAAATAAACAACAAAAACAGCAATAACATTACACTACATAAAGAAACCACCCCCTAATAATATTACAATTAAAATAATTAATCAAACAAAAGCCCTATACACTCAAAAACAACTTAACCTTACAATTACAGCAAGAAAACACAATAATATTACAATTAAGTAATAACACACTAGAATTATACACTACAACAACATTACCATTCCCATTACATCACGAAAACACATTAATATTACAATTAAATAATAACACAACAGCATTATACACTAATTTATATATAATTGTTAATAATTAATGGTATTGCATTTTGATAACATAAATTTATTCATGAATGAGTGTTGTCCTTATTTTTCGCGTTTTGTCCAGAAATAGTTACATAAACACTGTGCCGGGATAACATCAATTTTCCTTCTAGGTTATTTAGTCGTAAATTAAGCACAAATAATTTATTAAATTTTTCACTAAACACTTTATTTAATTCTTCATTTATATCGTCAACGAACTACTGTTCACAGATGCAAATCACTAATAATCGTCTTTCAATTGTTATCTCAATTAGAACAATTTTCCACTCACTGATAAATAAATTCTCCACAACTTACCGTCACACTCTTCACCACGTAACTCGCTATCGCAGACAGGCTGCTCATCGCCAGCGTCAAACACAAACTGACTGAGGTCTCCAGCCTCTACCCTTTTATAAGGCGTGAGGAAACCCCTGGAAACAGCTTCGATATACCTTCGAAGCCTTTCTCAAAGGAGGCAGGGGACACCGGTAGAACAGTCTGGCAAGCCGCTCCAGATAATTCGCCGGCTGTGCGGGTTCTCTAACTCGCCATGGGCGACTCACCCGCGCAACTCGCCCGCGCAACTCTAAAGTCGCTATGCGCGACACGTAACAATACATAAAATGTTGGCCGCGGTGGACTAGTGGTTTTGTTCCTTGCCTCTGGTTTCGAGGATCGCGGGTACAAACCCGGCCGGGTTCGAAGAAATTTTTTAGGATGGAAGAATTCAAGTAGCAAGTCCTCCAGGAGGGATTTTCAGCCGTGGGTTCCGAGTCTGGATCCTAAAAGATCCTCAAGTCTGAATGAAGAGGTCTCTATGCAAAATTTACCGACCTTTTTTATCTTAGTAATACCTAAGTTTCCTATTAGTGTTTCATTGACCGCATACCATTCACAACATCTAACAAAAGAGGCCAATGGCCAATAGTTGGGATGTTACGCCATTTTAGTTGCAAATACATGATTTTTATGTTTTATTATGTGTTAACATATTCAAAACAGTTCATCAAGACCATTAATTATGTCGACTCGAGTTCGATTCCCGTCTGGGAAATGGATTTTAAGTTTCCACCTTTTGTCTGGGTACGTGTCCCTGGTACTTGGTTGTCATATGGTATTTTCAACGGTAAACTGACATACTGATAAAACACAGGTTCAGAGAGGACAGCCACAGTGTATCTCTCTAGTTTATTGTTAAGACTTCCTGCTCCTTGCCTGCTGCCCCATGTGATGCCTAGATCCCACAAATGAGCGAGCGTAAATTTTATGAAAAACAAGGAAAAAATCTAGGATATATGCCAATGGCTTGCTTCTTGACTTTCTTTTTTTTACAGTCAGCTGTTTAAGTTGCATGGGCGATGCATTAAAAAGTGTTTTGAATGTAAATGCACACTGACCTTAATCTGTATTAAATTGGACATGGGTTGAATGAAGTCTAGGAAAGTTTTACAACAATCTGGAAGCTACAAGTGGAATATCTTAAAAATTACAAACTTATTTAACCAATACAAATTTTCCTGTTTTAGAAACATTGTGAAGGAAAACTGTTAGTAGATATTCTGGTCACTTACGAAAAATAATGTTAGGACTGACTCTCTAAGAAATACGCTGAATATAACAATTTATAATTAAGATATAATATTCCTATAATGAAAGTGACTCCCAGATTGTATTTATAGTGCACGGATGTAACCACATACTGCTTGCGAGATAAAATATAAAAAAAACATTAGTAGCAATTGATTATACAACAATAAAAAGAATGAAACCACTGTTTACACTTTGTTAAACGTATTATTTCACAGGAATTCTCTTTCCAGATAAATATAATTTACATATAGTATCATAGAACATCATAAATTGATTAATAACCTGTAATGTTGGTTGTAAACAGTTTGATGTGTTTCATTTTCTCTCCATTAGGGTGCATTCTTTCAGTATTGCGATCCTTCGACAATAAATAATATGATCTGATTGCAGTGATGAACAAATGAAATATAATAAACGTTTTTTGTTTTCAAACACCGCATCGCCGTTTACATTAAATATATAAAATATTTTAAAATAACTATATTTAAATAATGATATGTGAGTAAACAGCTTAATTGTATTCGTTAAATAGTCCTAACAAATGCCACTCTTGATTTCCAAATCGTCTAGATAAATTCACTTGTCACTTCATGACATCGTGAATCTGTCGATAATTTGGAAATCTGTCGTGGCATTACTTATGAATATTTAACTCATGCCCCAAATGGGAGTCAATGACCAATCACGTTACAATGATTTTTTATTTACAACCAATCACAGTCGTGTTTCGCCTAGAATTTACAAACTAAAGTTTATCATAATAAAGAAAGCACCTCCTTTTTAACATTCTGAATAGGTTATAGCATTACAGGGCAAGTCAAAATGTTGTGCAGGTTTTCAGAAATTTATTATGTGAAATGTAATGAACATATAATATCGTGAGACATATTGTATGAAAGGTAAACTCTCAAAGTTTAGTTGTCCACTTCTAAAGTTCCGCGTTCACCCGCAAGATGTCAACAGCAGAGCAGTAAAGGAAAATGGCGTTGACTGGGGATCAGAAGTCTTTCTGTGTGCTTGATTACCATGTAAACAACTCTGTGACTAGTGTTCAACGACATTTCCGTACCAGATACGATAAAGACCCGCCGGATGGGAGATCCATTCGTAAGTGGTACACACAATTTAGGGATCAGGCTGTATCTGTAAACGAAAATCGACTGGCCGTCCGTCGACGAGTGAAGAGACAGTCGAACGCGTTCGCACATGCTTCGTGCGGAGTCCACAGAAATCCACCTACCGGGGAGCGACAGAACTTCAACTACCACAAAAAACTGTATGGCGGATTCTCCGGAAACGTTTACAGATGAAACCCTACCACTTGCAACTGGTTCAAGCCTTAAAACCCGCCGATTATGTCAGGACTCGAGCGACCTGACGTACTATTTAGCTCGTGCTGCGCCCACTCCAGCAGCAAAACGCGTCCCCTCGGTGGTCGTAGTGGGGAAAAGGTCGGTGGATCTGCTAGTCAGTCCTCCCTTCCAAGTCCGATGGACTCGCGGACCATGAGTGGGGCAGCAGGAGAATTTTTATTGGTTATAGGAGCCTGCTGTCAAGCCTGAACGACCCCGGCCCACAGCGGGGGCCTGTGCCACCGTTGGTGGGGTGGTGGGAGACTAGGGGTTCGTGGCCCTATCTCCTGGTTCATTGAACCTGAGACCATCTGTGGGGTTACCATGGGAGATGAGCACCCTGGATGCCTACATTGCTCAGTGGGCTGCCTCACAGCAGCTACACGACTAGGCCTAGTCTTGCGAGCGGGCTGGATGGGACAATACCGGGCGTAATGCTGGGAATTACCACCAGGTCAATAAGCTCGGGAAAGGAGGAAGCGCGGTCTTTTGTCGTCGGGGACTTAGCGCCGACTCTGGAACCGAGTGACCCAAGGACAATCTGTGAGGTCGTCAGGAGTTGAGCGACCTGACGTACTAAAAGCTCAGGCTGGACCCACTTCAGCAACCAAACACGTCCGCAGCTGGTGCACTGGGGGAAAGATCGGTGGATCTGCTAGACAGTCCTCCCGGTTAAGTCCAAGGGACTCGTGAACCATTAGTGGGGTAGGCAAGAGTTGAGCGCCTTGTCGTACTAATTGCTCATCTGTTGGAGCTTGCGAGCTCCGTGCTGGACCACAACGGCTGCAGAAGGCGTCCCTGGGGGCACACCAGGGCTCGGCTCGGACCAGTCCAGCGGGGAGCTACTGTACTGGTTCCTGGCTTGGCCTACGGGCCCGTCGACAAACTGTGGGGTCGCCAGGAGATGAGCACCTGGATGTACTAAAAGTCTCACACTGTTGGGCTTGTAGCCCTAGCCGGTCTCACAACGGCTGCAGGACACGTCCCTGGAGGCAGAACAGGGGAATGGTCGGTGGATCTGCGAGAGCAGTCCTCCCGGCTAGGCTCATGGAGCCCGTGGACCAACTGTGGGGTCATCAGGATTGAGTGACCTGATGTACTATGTAGCTCATCAATTGCCCGAGAAGTGCAAAACTCCAACACTCTCTCCCTGGAGTGTTGGTTTTATAGGACCGAGACCTTGAACGTGGACGCGAGATATAGATTAGGGAGGACTAGAACTAGGACTTGGAAGTATGGTCATGACGACCGAGGTATCCCAAGGGGTGGACGGCAGGGCCTAGATGTCGTCCTTCTGTGTTGATTTTCTCGCATTAATGGAAGAGAATGAGTTCCATGAGAGGGTAGTTTACAGTGATGAAGCGACTTTCCACCTTTCAGGAAAAGTGAATAGACACAATGTAAGGATTTGGGGAACTGGTAACCCCCATGCAACTCTGGAACATCAACGCGATTCTCCGAAAGTGAATGTCTTTTGTGCCATTTCCCATGCAAAGGTTTATGGGCCCTTTTTCTTTCATGAACGTACTGTGAACGGACATGTTTTCCTTGATATGCTACAACAATGGCTCCTTCCGCAGCTTGAAGCGGATAGTCCAGATTTCATTCTGCAGTTGGATGGTGCCCCTCCACATTACCATGGCAGTGTTCGAGACCATTTGAATACGGCTTTACCACAACGCTGGATATGCCGTGCATCTCAGGGTGATCAACAACTAATTCATTGGCCACCTCGTTCACCAGATCTAACCCCGTGTGATTTCTTCATGTTGGGTCTTGTAAAGGATCATGTTTACGTACCACCACTTCCAACAACACTGCATGAACTGCGTGCCCGCATCACAGCAGCCATTGCTGATATCGACCGCGGACTGCTACAGAAAGTTTGGCAGGAGATTGAATATCGGCTTGACATCTGTCGTGTAACAAAAGGCGCTCACATAGAACATCTGTGAATATTTAAAAAAAAACTTTGAGAGTTTACCTTTCATACAATATGTCTCACAATATTATATGTTCATTACATTTCACATAATAAATTTCTGAAAACCTGCACAACATTTTGACTTGCCCTGTATTTTGCAGTGACTGACTCACTAAGAAATACGGCTACCTGATTGTGTATATAGTGCACGAATGTCATCACATACCGCATGCGGGAGTTAATATAAATACATTTATAGGAATTGATTATACCACCATAAAAAGAAACCACTGTTTGCACTTTCTTAAATGTATTTTTTTTTCCAGAAAAATATAATTGACATATTTACATCATAGGACATCAGAATTGAATTAATATACAGTTTGATGTTTTTCATTTTTTCTCCACAGGAGTGTATTCTTACAATATTGCGTTACTTTGGCAATAAATAATATGATCTGGTTGCAGTGACGAATAAAATAAGCAAATGAAGCGTACCAATCGTTTCTCATTTGTTTTCAAACATCGCCGTTTACATTAAATATATAAATATTTTAAAACAACTATATTTAAATAATGATTTGTGAGTAAACAGCTTAATTTTATTCGTTAAATAGTCCTAAGAAATGCCACTCTTGATTTCCAAATTCTCTAAATAAATTCACTCCTCACTTCGTGAGTCGTGAATTTATCGATCATTTGGAACTCACTCGTGGCATTACTTATGATAAATATAATGTTAATTAATAATAGAAATACAATGAATTAAAAGAGAAACACCATTTAATACATGTACCTTACACGGGGTATTGATCAAGCCAAGGTTTGAGCAAATATAAATTTAGATTTCTTTTAAAAAGTACTAACGTCCGGTAGCCCCTAATTTCCTGAGGTAGGGAATTCGAGTTGCGAGAAGTGGAGATAGTAATGTATATGACGTGGAGTGAAGGGATGTTGTGTGTTGCGGTATACTAAGCAAGATATTATGTTGTGATCGTGTTTTTAAATTTTGGTTGAAGGGTATTATTATTAATGTTGTTATTATTATTTATATTTCCTGGCCCTGAGCGTCTTCATGCTGCAGGCATGTATAATGTGCTAATCAGAGTAGACTGGGTCAGGTAATTATTGATCCTTTAACTTCCGAGCATTTGTACTTTAATAAATTGATAAAAGCAAACGAAAATATATTTCATTGCGTGCTAAGTACTAGAACTTGTTCGGAGTTCAGACCATCTGTATTCAGATAATCCGTACTTTATTATCATCACTTTTTTCTTTTACTTTTATGAGTCGGATTCTTTTTCTTCTTTTATTTTTTTTCGTAATGCTTGCAATATTTCTCTTGTATTGCCTTTCAGTTCATTTATACTTCTATAGCGTTGTATTATTTCTCCAGAATTTATTTTATACCCTTCCAGATTTACGTGTTTACTTATTTATCTTAGAAAAATGGCGTACATCTGTGTAATTGTTTCGTATTGACTTCCAGGGATGAAAAGTAATAAAATAAAAATCTGATGGTTCACATTAAAATACATTGTTCGAGAATATTATCGATTATAATGCAGTGGGACTCTTATTACGGTTATTTTTATCTCTGCAATTATTATAATTACTATTATTACTATTATTATTATTATGAGTATCATTATCATCATTATCATCATCATTATCTCCATTATCATCATTATCTTATCATTAGTTGGTCAGTTAAGACGTTTTAAATCTTCTCCACCAGTCACCCAACTAATGAATACTAGATTTTATTTTTTTACAAGGCGACTTACTCAAACCTTCCATACATAGTTGTGGACATCCCGAAAGGGGTGAACAAAGATTTACGTTCAGTATTAAAAATCTTAGCTTAGTGAGCTTGTGTTACAGATTTCGTGTAACTATTGTGCACCAATTACAAATAATAAGAAAACTAATACTGAATCAAATAATATAAAATGCATTATTTGATTCAGTATTACATACATGAACAGTTTACAGACCCCTGTTTCCATCTTCGAAATCACTCAATACTGACTGCATGTCTCGATGGCTGCCTGGTTGACTGTACTAAAACTGAACGGCTATAGTCAGATGTCCTGTACTAAGGAATCTTCAATTGATAAAATTCCCTAAAATAAACAACAAAAAATTATATATAACATACGTCGAAACTATCAAAGATGTAGATCTAAAATTGGAAGCCTTAAAATGAGGATGAAGCAAAGGTGATATGGTTTATCATTAATATGATAAAGAAAGCGATTTGTTCAAATAAAAATTGACATGATTATTTTCATTCATTACTACGACTCATGCAACAGATTTCAGGGACAAATTTTGTACGATAGTAGACTTTTTATTATAAGTGAAACCAGTACATATATGCACAGAACACAAAAACAGTTAAATCATTTAAGTGAGAGTACAGTTGTTCGGAACAGTTAAATGGCTCCGAAAAGAAAAGAAACAACATAAAATTGTTGTTCTGGTGCATAATAAATTCAGGTCATTTTCAGAAATATCTTAAATTATTCCACAGTTTATAATTTCCTAAAATAAATAGGTTACAATGGAAGGGTAGCACGAAGGAAATAATTTTTTTTCCATTAAAATAAGTACATTAATTGATCGACTAACCTATTGTACTATCAGCTTTTACACTCATTGCTTATATTCATGTTTGCTCGAATATTCAATATACAGTTACACGTTTCAAAATGCCACCTTATCCATGTAACCGTAACCAAGGTTATGCTGGATTTTAATATCCAAATTAGTGTTATAGGTCTTATAAATTTTGCGTGTGCATGTTTTGTATATAAAAGTAACATAAAACAGAATGTGTACTTTTAGAGCATTGGGAAAGAAAAAATGGGTTAAAATATAATAATCAGGAGCTTAGAAATACGATGTGGCTCGAAGTAATGAAATATTTGAAGGAATAAACCGTACATGGTAGAGGAGATGGACACTGTGCAGTTATTCTAGGACTCGTGGTTCATTGTCGGTCACAGTGACCCTGAGAATTATTGAACCATAATGCATATCCCATTACCGAGGCGAAGTAAGTGATACGAATTGATCCGCTTCTACAACCACAAGTGAAATGATTCAACACGTATAGTATTAAGTTTTATTTAAGAAGTATGCATATTCCATCCATCCATCCATCCATCCATCCATCCATCCATCCATAGTAATTCTGCCCGAGGGCAGATCTTTCACTGCAATCATAGCATTTTCATGCTATGCTTTGCGTTTTTAGTCGGGAATTATAAGTGTGGTAGTTTCCCATTGCTTTCCACATCGGTGAAGGATGATGATGATAATGACAAGGACGATAATGATGGCCGGGACCGTTGGGCCCTAAGCTTCCTGACATTTGTCTTACAGGCGAGGAAAAAACCCGAAAAGAAAACCTCACCCAGGAGCCTGTTCCGACCATGGATCGAACCCGGGCCCGCTGCATAACAATGCAGCATGCTACCTCGAGACCACAGCGGTGGACTATATACATAATTCTAATTATTTTTATACTCCATGATTGTCTTCTTCGTCTTTTTATTTTCCCTTCTACGTAGGAAATCCAAACAAATCTCTTTAAAATTAAAACTGAGTATATTCAATACAAATGTGAAACCAGTTTTAATTTATGGTTGTGAAATATGGAAAGCAAGAAGTTTAATTGTAAAGAAAAAAGTCTCATTAACAGATGTTTGAGAATCATAATAGGAACATATCAAACAAGAACCTATGGAAAACGACCTACTAGAAATTAGGAAATACAGACAATGAAAACGGTTTGTCGATGGGATAAGGAGAGAAGATGCAAATATTGCTAAACCGACTTTCGACTGGAATCTCATGGATCAAACAGAAGATTAGGCAGATTAAGATTGACATGATACAGTACAGCGGTTCTCAACCATATTTAGACTCGCGAACCTCTTCCACAACGATCTGAGTTGGATGAACCACTGACTTTTAAATATGTATATACAGTAGACATGTATAAAATTTAATTCCATGCAAAAAAGTTTAATAACGTTAAATTAACTTAACCCTTAACGGTTAAAACCTAAAGTTACTCTAGTTACGGCTTAAAACTTACACAAGGTGTAGGCCAAATTGCAGCGAAAGCAAATTCATTCCTAACGTTGTTACATAACTGTAAATCACGCATTCGCGGTGAATATTAATTTATTGTGGAAATAATGTGATAAATTCCAAATGTTACACGTATGCAACAAGGGCATTATAGTATTAATTTAATTTTTCTTCTTCTTCTTCTTCCTTCCAAGTACTAGGCCAAGGCCTGTTACGATCCTATAGAACATTTTCCCTCCAGCGTTTCATAGGACGGCCCAGTGATCTTCGTTCTCTTGGTATATAATTATAAACAGCTTTGGGGATCCGATTTGAACTCATTCTTTCAAGATGGTGTTTCCAATTTTTTTGGTACTGTTTAATATATTTCAAAATTGGCGTAGTCTTCAATTCTTTTAAGATATCGGTGTTCCTTTTCCGATCCCATCTGGTGTAACCCGCTGTTCTGCGCATGAATCTCATTTCACAAGCCGTTATTCTGCTTTCATGTTGTCTTTTTAGTGTCCATGCTTCACTACCATAGGTCAACACTGGTCTAGCCAAAGTGTTATATAAACGTAATCTGGTGTTTTTTGTACAAGGGATGTTTCATAACTTGATTAATAATTCCTAAACTTTTATTATAACTAGTAATTTTTTCAGGGATTTCTTTTTCATCCCAGATAGAGAGATAATATCCAAGATATTTAAATTGATTAGATCTCTCTAAAATTTTATTCTGGAGACAGGTTTTACTTTGTATGGGGTCCTTCCCATGAAATGCCATAATTTTAGTTTTGTTAATTGATATTTCCATATTAAATTTGGCACCTATTTTTCTGTAAATCATAAATTGATCGTTGCAAATCATTTTCGGAAAGTGCCAGAAGAGCTAAATCGTCTGCAAAAAGAATAGAATCGAGTTTGAGGTTCCTATTGATATCCTGGTTGTGTTATTTTAATAATAATAATAATAATAATAATAATAATAATAATAATAATAATAATAATAATAATAATAGTTGTTGCTGCTATTAATATTGCTACTGCTATTCTTACTACTGCTATTGCTATCGTTGCTATTATTATTACAATTCTCTAGAAATGAAGGAAACAATGATAGGCCTAATCTGGAAACCCGTCATTACGGAAAAGTTTTGACGAATCCCTTGAAACATTTGACGAGCTCCCTGGGGGTTCGCGAACCACAGGTCGGAAACGATGGTATAGTACATTCAGAAATGAGACAGAAGAGTTAGTAAATAATTGGAAGTAAATCAAGGCATTGGCAAACATCAGAATACGCTGGCGTGAATTCATGAAGACTCTACCCTTCCCACATGAGTAGGGGGATTCTACTACATTACTTTTGTTGTACTCGCATGGGAGTTAAAACTCGATTTCTTCCGGATCGCTGGGAGAAGAAAGTCTCATATTAGACAGGTACCGATTGACGAATCTCCCTGGATCTGTAGTTACCATTCGTAGTTTGTGACTATTTAACTCATGCCGCAAATGGGAGTCAATGACCAATCACATTTCAATGAACTTTGATTTATAACCAATCACAGTCGTTTTTCACCTCGATTTTATTAATTTAATTTTATCACTATAAAATCAAGCTCCTTTTTAACATTCAAATATGCCAGAGCATTATTTTGCAGTGACTGACTCTCTAAGAAATATGTTGAATATAACAATTTATATCTTAAGATATAAGAATTCTAGAATGCATGTGGCCACCAGATTGTATATATAGTGCACGAATGTAATATTATAGTGCTTGCGGTATATAATGTAAACATATTGATAGCAACTGATCGTACCACAAAAAAAGAAACCACTGTTTTCACTTCATTAAACGTATTATTTCCCAGGAATTTACGTTCCAGAAAAATATAATTGACATATTTAAATCATAGGGCATCATAAATTAATTAATAACCCATACTGTTGGTTATAAACAGTTCGTTGTTTCATTTTTTTCTCCACTAGGGTGCATTCTTACAATATTGCGATCCTTTGGCAATAAATAATATGATCTGATTGCAGTGATGAACAAATGAAGGATAACAAACGTTTCTCATTTGTTTTCAGACATCGCCGTTTACATTATATATATATTTGCTTTTTTTTAAATAACTATATTTAAATAACGATTTGTGAGTAAACAGCTTAATTTTGTTTGTTAAATAGTCATAACAAATGCCACACAAGACTTCCAAATTTCACTATATAAATTTGGAAATCACTCGTGGAATTACTTACGAATGAATGCCAAAAAATCATAAAAAACTATTAGTTGAACTTCCATCTCCTTTGTTGAGACAGTATGACTTCTAAAAAAATTATTTCAGTAAGTTATTTTTTAAATAGTTTAATTTCGCAAGATATTTTTTTTTTTCTTTCTCCGCATCTCAAACGAAAAAATCCTGTATTTAAATTCTAGGAACGGCCATGTATAGAGTGATGTGAGATTGTAAAATTGTCACATATCACACTAGCATTTTTATCGCATCACGTTATAATAATGTGTCTGTGTTTACTCATGTAATCCGTATATAATATACCTATCAACCAAGATATCAACGTAGTGAAAATTTAAAGTACATAGACCTTGGACTACCGAAACTCCCCATTAATGAATACGAAAAAGAGTATAATCAATCGGAAATTATAATTTAACCCATGCAAAAAAGTATATGAATATGGAAAATAGTAAGTAAGCAAGTAAACCCGCTATTCGTGTATGGCGAAATGCCAGGCCCAGGCATGAGGTGATATGAAGTCCCCATTATTAAAGACATTACAAGGGCTGCCGGCTGACCAACCATAACTCACCATCACAAAATCAGATTAAATTATTACCCCGATGATAAAATAGATAGGAATGAAGATTCCGAAGAGTCCTTAAACCTATATTAATCTAAATTCCAGACCATGGACGACCACAGAAAAATTACCCTTAAAAATCCTGTGGTCTGAACAGGAATCTAACTCAGGACCCTATGTTCCATAGTCAGAAAGCCTGATCATAAGACCATGAGGTAGGTCATTAATTAAATTTAATGTCTACCGATTATAAATAGTCCGTAAAAAACACACGAACATACACATAGCAGCCATCACTTTGCTTTTTCGGTACCAAACTCCGAACAATCAGTTATTCGTTTATTAGAAGAATCGTACCATCAGGAGTGTTGGTTTACCTAAAGCGAAATTATTAAAGTCGCTCCAACGACTGAAATTTTCGGCTTCCTCATCTTTTAAACGGAGTACGACAGACACACTCTAAAAAGCAGTGAAATCCAATAATTAGGAGTGAGGGTTTACTATAAAACTGTAAATCGTACGAAAAGTCGCCAGATTTCTTTTCACTACGTAACTAGAATTTATTTTTTAAGATTAAGTTTAAAACTTATCCAGAAATAAATGTACAAACTACTGGCACCCGAATGAGCCAGTGCTCGTGCTCGGCTGCAGTTCAGTTAAAGAAGCAATTATATTAGTAGTAGTAGTACTTTATTAGACAAAAAGTAAGATATTTACAATATTATTTACAAATATGGGTCGCACGGGCAGTAAGCCGTACGTGCTGTTGACAGTCCGTTACAATAAAGTAATAATTGGTACTAGTGTAAAGAAAATAAACAAATACAGCAATAACATTACAATTAAATAAAGAAAACACAATAAAACTATTACCATTAAATAATAACACAATAGCATTATTCACTAAAAACATTAACATTACAATTACATAAAGAAAACACATTAATATTACAATTAAGTTATAACACAATAGCAATAACATTACAATTACATAAAGAAAACACAATAATAATATTACAATTAAATAATAACACAATAGCATTATACACTAAAAAACATTAACATTACAATTACATAAAGAAAACACATTAATATTACAATTAAATAATAACACAACAGCATTATACACTAATTAATTTATATATAATTGTTAATAATTAATGGTATTGCATTTTGATAAAGCAATTATATGTAGAATATGGGTACGATACAATGTTTTAGTTAAAGGGAGAGGGAAAACAAAACATATAAAATTATGAGCTAGTTTAAAGATATAAATTACTAAATTCTGGTACATAAAATATAAAAAATAATACAAGGGAAAATACATCAAACAAAAATATAGAATATATTAATACCACACTGAAGAGAGTAATTAAAGACATTAGGAAATAATATAAAACAAAAAAAAATAGGGAAACTTTTCAAAACATAAAACGCACTCTAATACACAAACAATTAATGCAAAGGAGAGTCACATAAACAAAACATCGTATAATAGATTTATATCAAACTGAAGAAAATAATGAAATACATTAAGAGTAATATGAAATAAAACAAATTTGGGAGAAAATTTCAAAATAGAAAACTCTCGAATATACAGAAAGAAATAATGCAATTGATAATGTTACAAATAAAAATAATATAGGCCTATAGTATATTAATACCAAACTGAATTAAGTAATTAAACACGATTCAATTAAAATAGAAGAGTAGGTATATTATGCAAATCAACAAGATCGTATCATAAATTAGACTTGCTGAGGAATTAGCTTAGTTTATGCGATTTTTGCCTGACGGTCATTTTTTTTGTATTGTTTACTTTTTCTCTTCTCCGAAATGCATTTTATGTAATCACCGAGATGAAGAAATGGACGAAGATCATCTGAACAACTGTATCGCTGTCAAACATGAAGATTATAAGATCTCAAATTATTGGAGAGCAAGACTGATAATGACTTCAGTGTTAGATGCAGCACATTAGACAACAACAACAACAACTTTTTCTTATCTTCACTTAAACACTGAAAACACACTCCGTACTCAAAGTGGATATTTAAAATAATTTACCAGGGAATCGTACCCGTATCGTCGCAGTGGAAGTTAGGGACTACCGACCACGACATGATGGCAGGCTAGTACTTATAATGTCAAGGTTTTCATTCTGATTTGGATGATGTGGAAATAGAGAATTACAACGCGTATTTATAATTTAAAGTGGGGAAGGACGCATTTCCTCTCCTCATCTGCTTGGTAATTCATATTTTCAGCAATAACAACTTTTAAACTTACACTTTTTCCCCCCAACCTCATTAGAGATGCTTTTGTACATGAATTGTGGTGTGTTGATATGCAAATGAGGGCATTGTAGTCCTTAAAAACTTCTTGTGTCCTGCTTTCATAATTTCGCCGCATTACAACGCATAAAACCCGGGAATCTCATACAAACTTGTCCTTTCTTGAAAATGAAAAGTCTGAAGATGTAGTGGCTCAAGAGAGTGTTGATTTTACTTTTTTTTATTTCTTTTATAGTTCTACTATATTATATGCAAAATAAGTTCGTTGGCATATAGCAAGAAAATGGTAAACTTCAATCTTACCACTTGTATTTAATCATGTGTTTGAGGAAGTATTATATTGTAATTCTTGTTTCTGTTCAGCGAATTCCGATGGAATGTACCTAATTGAAGTTATTCTCTGGAAAATATTTTTAAAAATGTTGTACTAATCTTCTTAGATCCTAGTTAGAAACACCGAAAATGAACATGAGAGGAATTTATACATCTAGGCTCACATATGTGTGTTTGCGTGTGCGTGCAATTTTTTTCGGAAGTAACATCGGCATATAGCAATCAAGAAATGTATGTTCGAGTTAGCCTTTCGTATAAACCCCAACTTTCAGTGATCGAATTTCACTGATTTTTGAGAATATCTTCCCCGTTTTATTTAAATGGCATATACTGAGTTTCGTTGCGCAAAATAAAAAATTGCGACCGCTAGAGCGGTTTTTAAATTTTCGCTTTTGGTTAACCCCTACATTTGTAAATTTTGCTGATTAACAAAATCGACCTTAATTTTCCACCGAGATAAGTTTTCGAAAAATAGAATTTGCGGCCAGTAGTGTTAGAACACTCACACTGACATACACACACACACACACACACACACACACACACATATATGGTATGGTAAGAAAAATAAATGCCTGGACGGGATTCGAACCCGGAACTCTGAGTCTGTACCTCAGCGTGTTATCCGTTACACCACCAGGCGAATCCAATTCAAACACTTATTTTTCTTATATATGTATTATATTCTCCATTATTACTAGATGTCGCGAGAACTCGGTCTTCACTGCCATCTAGTAGCTGACTATAACAAGTAAGCGAATTAAAGAGTCAGAGTTCTCGCGACATCTAGTAATAATGGAGAATATAATACATATATAAGAAAAATAAGTGTTTGAATTGGATTCGCCTGGTGGTGTAACCGATAACGGATAACATAATATACATTAGGGTGGTCATTATTTTCGACTTTTCGTATTTCATTCCGCACACCCTCTGTTTTCCGTTGGTTCTAAGAAGTAATTTAAATTCAATTTTGTTGAAATTTAAGAGGAGGGACCCGTGCGCATTGAGCTAGAATGGAGCGAAATTAAAAAGAAAATATCGATAATATGGCAATGATTTATTATTCTAATAATTATCTTCATTAAAACTGCTGTATTTAGAGACATTTATTGATTTATTTCTCTTGTTTAAGACAATTAAAAATAAACAATTCTTTACCGTAAGTGATTTTTTTTTGAATATGTATACATTTTGGTTCAGTGCGGCACGGGTTAATGATAAATTTACTTACTTACTTACTCACTGGCACTATCGAACCCGTAGGTTCATGGCCGTGCGGACATAAGCTCTCCATACATCCCTATCCTGAGCTAATGCTTTCCAATCATTCCCTGTATAATCTACTTCCCTCAAATCATAGTTAATGTTGTTCTCCCACCTCATTCTTGGTCTACCAACTGGGCGTTTTCCTCTGGCTTTCCTACAAGAAGTTTCCATGCACGTCTTTCATTCCCCATACGCGCAACATGTCCTGCCCATCGCAGTCTACGAGACTTAACTGTTCTTATTATATCTGGCTTCCTATAAAGACCATGTAGTTCATTGTTATGTAGTCTTCTCCATTCACCTGTCTGTTCATCTCTCTTTGGTCCAAAAATTTTCCTAAGAACTTTATTCTCAAATACTCGTAATCTCCTTTCCTCCCTTAAAGTAAGAGTCCATGTTTCGCACCCATATAATATAACTGGTAGAATAATAGTTTTATATATTTTCAGCTTAACGTTTTTTGAAAGGAGTTGGGACATCAAAAGTCTCTGCAATGCATAATAGCATGCATTTCCAGAATTGAGCCTATGTTTAATTTCTTTGTGCATCTCATTCCTATTTGTGATTATTGTTCCTAGGTATTTGAATTCAGCCACTTCCTCAAAATTTCCCTCATTTGTCATTAGCTGTCCATTTCCATTATATACTGAATTTCTACGTGTGACCATATATTTAGTTTTACTGATATTTACTTCCAGTCCTAATTTCTTAGTGTTACTCAATAGTGTGTGCGTGTTGGCCTTTAGTATCTCCTCGCTATCGGCCAGTAGTACTACATCATCAGCATAAACTAACAGCTTATTAATACCATTCAGTTGTAAGCCTTCCTCATTCTCTAAAGATTTAATGGCATGCTCTAGTACAAAATTAAATAGTAGAGGAGATAGTGCATCTCCTTGCTTCAACCCATTCTGGATTTCAAAAGTGTCTGAAAACTGTTTGCCTACACGCACCCTACTCTTTGAGCCATTTAGACACATTCGTATAAGTTTAACTAACTTTTTAGGAATTCCGAACTCCAGCAGGATACTATATAACTTCTCCCTCTTAATTGAATCATATGCTTTTTTGAAGTCTACATATAGTTGATGTACAGTACCATTATATTCCCATTTCTTTTCTAAAATCTGTCTTATACTAAAAATCTGATCTGTTGTAGACCTGTTTCTTCTAAATGCACATTGATGATCTCCTAGAATGTCATCAATATAGGGAGTAAGTCTGCTTACTAATATATTTGTTAGAATTTTGTACGAAGTTGAAAGTAATGAGATGCCCCTGTAGTTGTTGCAATCAGTTTTATCTCCTTTCTTATAAATTGGTACAATAATTGATTCCTTCCATTCATCTGGAAGAGCTTCTTTTTCCCAAATCATACTAAGCAACCAGCGTATCTTGTCCATCAATTTTTCTCCCCCTGATTTTACCAGTTCTGCTGGGATCTCATCTGAACCTGATGCTTTATACATCTTCAATTTTTCAATCGCCATTTCAACCTCTAATGCACTTGGCTCTGCGACTAGCATTTCTGCTGTCTGTAACTTATCCTCCTCAATGTCCTGTTCTGTATGTACATTTAATAGCTGATTAAAGTAACTTTTCCATCTATTTAATATACTCCTAGAATCTGCAATCATATCCCCATTTTCATTCCGAATTATGTTTGTTCTAGCCTGAAACCCTTTCTTCTCTATACTAATTCCCTGATATAATTCTCTAATGTTCCTATTTTTTGCATTCATTTCAAGATCATTAATCTTCTCTCTCAAATATTCCCTCTTTTTACTCTTTAGTAACTTGGTGGTTTCCCGTCTAACACTACCCAATTGCTCTAAATTTACCTCATTTGGCTCGTGTAACCATTTCATTTTTGCTAGCTTTCTTTTCTTTACAATGTCGGCACATTCCTCATCAAACCATTTCTTGTTTTGCCTCTTTTTTAAACAACCAATGCTTTCTGATGCTGACAATTTAATAGTATCTCTTATAGCCTCCCATTCTTTATTGATATCAGTTTCTTCTTCGTTTGCCACATTGCCATCTGAAGATTCCAGTACTTCAAATCTATTAGCAATTTTGATTTGGTATTCTTGCCGCATTTCATCATTTTTCAAGTTTTTTAATTCATATTTTACAGAATCATCTTTCGCGTTTGTTCGTCTCATAAGCGATAGCCGTTGTCTGATTTTCACTATGACCAGATGATGATCCGAATTGCAGTCTGTCCCTCTAACTGATCTAACATCAATGATGCTACTGTGCCAGCGTTTATCCACTAATACATGATCTCTCTGGTTCCGAGTTTCTCCATCTGGGGACGTCCAGGTGTATTTATGAATATCCTTATGCTGAAATGTTGTGCTCTTAACCATGAGATTCTTTGATGTGGCAAATGTGACTAATCTAACCCCGTTGTCGTTACTATCTTCATGAAGACTGAATTTGCCTATTGTTGGTTTGAATATATCTTCCCGCCCTACGTTTGCATTAAAATCTCCTAAGTCAATTTTCATATGATATCGTGAAAGGCTATCAAATAAGCATTCTAATTCTTCATAGAAGTCATCCTTGATCTTGTCATCTTTATCTTCTGTGGGGGCATGTACATTTACAATTATAAAATCATGTCTTTACCCTTTAGAATTATGTATGATATCCTATCACTAACAAACTTAATGTCTCGGATAGCGGATAGGATCCTCCTTCTGACTAAAAAACCCGTTCCAAATGCTGGTCTTTCTGCACCCCCATAGTATAATGCAAAGCTTCCTGACTACCTTCTCCTGGCCACCCAACTTCCTGTAAAGCGACTATATCCAAGGGCGATTTATCTAATTCCCGCGTTAATATCTCTAGTGCCCCGCTATTGTATAAAGTCCTAACATTCCATGTTCCTAGGAACATGTCCCTGTGTTTGAGCCTTTGACATGGGTTCCCTGAAGTAGTCCCCGCCCGGAGAACCGAATTGGGGACTATTTGACCTCCGGAAAATTTTACCCCAGATGAACCCATGTCCGCATTTCTTGACGGTTGTATTTTTACGGTGAAAGATCGTCACTCTTTCGCCCAAGGTACTTTTTCGTCTGGCTTATCAGACCAGTCCGGCATGGGTAACCCTATCGGCAGCAATGCTCCCGCCGGCATAGCTCTCAGGATCATTTAAGCACGCAAGCCACTCCACCACGACAAGGTAAAGATACCATGGAGGGAATGATAAATTTATCATAATGAAAGTTGATTACACTATTACATTGGACCAACAATAAATAAAAATATCGAATGTTCGTTTGAAATAAGAGAATTTTTATTGCAACCCCTATAAATAAGGAGCACCCTCGTATAGGCTGCATAAGTAGATACTAATGTGGTCCTTATTTAGAGACATGAAATTCAAAAATGTCTGTTTACAACGGCCACTCTGCATTTGTTTTCCTTTTGGTCCAATTTAATAATGTACAAATTTCATTACAACAATTTAACATTAACCCGTTGCGGCACTATACCTAAATTTAAAAATATTCAAAACAATTACCGGTACGTCCAGCAAGAGTATTGTTTGCTTATTTTTCTGTTGTTTAAACAAGAGAAATCAACAATTCACATATCTTCAAATACAATAAGTCTTAATGAAATTAACAAATTGTTAACATCATAAATCAATACATTTTTACCGATATTTTCTTTTTCATGTCGCGCCTGTTGTATCTGATCTGAAAATTAACATTTAATTACTTTTTACAATCAAAGGAAAGAATAGAAGGTGTACAAGAATGGAATATGATTTGGAATATATCTTAGTTGGAATAAAGAGTTTGGAGTTAGTTGGCGATGGATAGGGAAGGATGGAAGCAGGCCATAGTGGAGGTTAAGGGAAACTCGGGCTGTATGACCAAATAAGATGAAGAATACTGAATGGAATACGAAAAGTCGAAAATTAGGACCACCCTAATATATATATGTCCCGTGCTGTGGTCTCGAGGTAGCGTGCTGCCTTGTCATGCAGCGGGCCCGGGTTCGATTCCGGTCGGGACTGGCTCCTGGGTGAGGGTTTTTCTTCACCTGTAAGACAAATGTCAGCAGGCTTAGGGCCAACGGTCCCCGAAAATCATCCGGCCCTCATCATCCTTCCTTCACCGGTGTGGAAAGCAGGGGGGGGGTACCACACCTATAATTCCTTAGTAAAGCTGCCAAAGCCTGGCATGAAAATGTTATGATTGCAGTGAAAGACCTGCCTTCGGGCAGAATTACTATGGATATATATATATGTTATCACAATGCTATGGCCTAACGGTAGTTCAATAAATAAATAAATAAAACATTGGCCTATCCTATTGTAGCCTTGATGTATACAACGTTTATAACCGATCGACAAATGAGAACACATATGGTTCCCCTTTTTGGACTCATGTCATCGAATACTTGTATCTGTATTGCTTCAACTTTATTTATAGGTGACCATGTATTCAGTAATTAAAATCTCCATCAAATAACAGCAGTAACAAACAATGCTATGCAAAATTCTTGTCGCCTTTTGAGCCCCTTTGCATTCCAAGAGGAAAAAGGCACTATCTGCCTCTGTACATTTCATCAGGTTTTCGTTTACGCTTACTAGATTTAAACATGCTGTTAACGATATTCCCCTGAGAAGAGCGTTGAAATGAGAAGCGTTCCTAGAACCTTGGTATTATCAATGTGTCCTCATCAGCATTTGTGTCGTGTATTTTAGCTCTATTTATAAAAATATTTCTTCTTTAACTATGAGCTAATGGTTTTTAGTGACATACTAATGATATTATATAATAGTAGTAAAAATAATAATAGTAATAATGATAATAGTAATAATGATAATAGTAATAATTATAATAGTAATAATTATCATAGTAATAATTATAATAGTAATAATGATAATAGTAATAATGATAATAGTAATAATGAGAATCGTAATAATGAAAATAGTAATAATGATAATAGTAATAATGATAATAGTAATTAATGATAATAGTAATAATGATAATAGTAATAATGATAATAATGATGATGATAATAATGATAATAATAATAAAACTAATTAATAATAATAATAATTTCATAGTGTTCCGCCCAAGAGCAGGTCTTTCACTGCAAACTCAACATTCTCAACTCTTTCTTTAACTCAGCCTTCCTTTTTGTATCTGCATACTGACAAATTATTTTTAATATTGTCATAATAATAATAATAATAATAATAATAATAATAATAATAATAATAATAATAATAATAATAATAAAATGATTTAACTAAGGCATATGATAACATTCCTGAAAAAAAATGTTACGGGAAATTGTATACAATTCTAACATTACCAAAAGATTAATAGAAAATATAAAAGCATTATACAAAAGATTATTACGAAAATAAAAGTTGGAAATTATATAATAGAGGGATTTACTAATACAAAAGGTTTAAGGCAGGGTTGCAGTTTATCTCCAACTCTATACAAAATTTATCTTGAAAGAGTACTCAGAGTCTGGAGGAAAAAATATCAAAAATGGGCATACCAATCCAAGATACACATGTATATTCACTCAATTTTCCAGACGACCAGGTATTAACATCATAAGATCACGATGACATAGAATATATGACAAAAAACTAAAAGAAGAATATGCAAAATGGGGACATTATATAGGCCTAAATATTGAGAAAATTAAATATCTGTTTATAGGAGAAGAAATGGTAAATATAAATTTCAACAATGGAGAAAAACTGAAACCTAGTATTGAATTCACTTGTTTAGGAAGAGATCAGACCATTCAGGCGATAACACAGTGGAAATTAAAAATAGAATCGCACAAACAAAACAAGCAATAAATGCTTCAAACTCTGTTTGGTTGGAACAAGAATACTATAAAAAATACAACATTACAAATATATCAAACCATAATTGAAAGCATTTTAACATATGGTGCTGAAGTTTGGCAAATTCCTACCAGGGAATGAAAGAATTTAAGTACGGAAATGGATGTTTAAGGAGATCAGCTGGAAAATCTAGAATGGATAGAATACGAAATAAATAAATAAGGGAAATTATGGTTGTACAAGAGCAGCTGGACATCATAGATATTATGAAAAACAAAAAGATTCCAGTGGTATGGCCATGTCAGAAGAATGCCAAAGCAAAGATTGTCTAAAATTGTTATGGATGGATCCCAATGGAAAGGAGGAAGAGAGGAAGACCGAAGAGAACTTGGATGGAAGGGGTACAAGCGGCTATGAATATCAGAGGATTGGAGGAAAATCAGTGGATGAACAGTGAGGAATGACGTTTGGTTTCTGGAAGACGGCGGCAGCTGCCATGATACCGGACGAATAATAATAATATAATAAATAATAATAATAATAATAATAATAATAAATTATTTACCATTTACTACTTATTATTGTTATTGTTATTGTTATTATTAGGCCTATTATTGTAATTGTTATTGTTATATTGTTTATTATTGTTATTATTATTATTATTATTATTATTATTATTATTATTATTATTATTCTTATTATTATTATTATTATTATTATTTATTGTTATTATGTCCACCGCTGTGGTCTCGAGGTAGCGTGCTGCCTTGTCACGCAGCGGGCCCGGGTTCGATCCCCGGGCGGGGCAGTTTTCTGGGTGAGGTTTTCATCGGGTTTTTTCCTCACCTGTAAGACAAATGTCAGGAAAACTTTAAGGCCCAAACGGTCCCCGAAGTCATATGGCCATCTTCATCATCATCATCATCATCCTTCACCGGTGTGGAAAGTAACGGGAGGCTACCACACCTACAATTCCCTAGTAAAGCTGCAATAGCATGAAAATGCTATCATTGCAGTGAGGGACCTGCCTTTGGGCAGAGTTACTATGGATGGATTGTTATTATTATTATTTGTTATTGTTATTATTATTGTTATTGTTGTTATTATTATTGTTATTGTTATTATTATTATTATTGTTTTATTATTATTATTATTATTATTATTATAAGATTTATTTTTTCTTGACTTCGTTAATCCATCTTTACGATGGTCTTCCTTGTCGCCATTTTCCTTTTCTTGAGATTTAACATTATCTGCAGTGCCCTTCAGTATTCCTTTTTTTTCAGTTGTGCAAACCATTTTAATTTATTTTTTGTTGTGACAGTTGCTAATTATTTTATATTTAATGTCTGCCTATTTTCGTAAATTATTTTTCTGTGTATTTATGTTTACGTATCATTCCGCGTAGGAATTTAATTTATGTAGCTTGAATGCTCCTTAATTCATTTATTGTACATGTCCAGCCTTAGACGTATTTGTTAAAACAGGTCTGAAATATGTTTCATATATTGCCTTTTATTCTATTCCAAATATTTGTTTCGTGAAATAATACACATTAAAATTGTCTCTATCATTTTACTAACTTATGTGAATGCAATACCATAATTAACTAATTCACTGGCACTACCGAAAGTGGTTCATGACCACGCGGACAATATCTCTACATAAATCCCTATCCTGAGATAACCTTTTCCAATCATTCCCTGTATGATCCATTTCCTTCAAATCGTGGTCGATATTTTTTCGCCTCATTCTTTACTTAGTTACTGGACTCTTTCCCTCTGGCTTCCCAACAAAAAGTTTGCACACTCTTTCATGCCCTGTTCATTCGTCATGTTCTGTCCACCGCAGTCCAACAGACATAATTATTTTTATGAAAACAGATTTCCCATAAATATCATGTACCTCAATGTTATTTAGTTTTCTCCATTCAACTGACTGTTCACCTTTTTTTTTTGGTAAAAAACTGCCCTAATTTAATCTGAACTGTAAGTAATCGTTTCTCCTTTCTTTCAAGGGAACTGTCAACTGTTCCATGCTGAAACCTACCTTGATATTTCTCCCAGATGAGCGTTGTGATGTAAGGACTTGTCCAAAAAACGTATCTGCCGCTTTTATCTGCAAGGCACTAATATCCAACGCCAAATACCTCATTCAAACTACAGGGAATACAACTCCTAGATTGGTGGATTGGATAACCCCACAACCTGCCGTGCGCGACACGTTGTCTCACTCTACTCCGTTATATTCAAGCAGGGATGTTCATTTAGTTTGTACAGTGGAATGCAGTTACTGGATTATATTTTTGTGCCTTACAATTAAAAATGTTAGATAATTTCTTGGATACAATGCTTCTCGTGGAGAAATTTCAAGGTATGTTTTGGAATACAATGATGGACGGTTAGTTCCCTTGTTAGAATAAGATCTCATCCTTGCAGTATAATCGAAAAATAACAGAATTATATATTTTTAGTTCAATTTTTTTAGAAGAGTTGGGAAGACGAGTGTCCCTGTAATGCATAAAATTATGTAATTTCAGAGTTGAATCTATGTATAATTTATTTCTGCACTCCATTTCTGTGTTGGATGATTGTTTCCAGCTATTTGAATTCGGACACGTCAAATTTTTCCTCATCTACGTTAAGCGTCAATTCCCACTCATTAAATATTTCTACATGTGATTATATGTTTATTTTATTGATGTTTATTGAGGTGATATTTACTTACCAGGGTATGGTTCCAAAATATAATAGCTTACGTAACGTATCCAAATAACTTGTACAATATTATTGAATTTTGAGACAGGCACTCGTTTGAAATTCCATTTAAGTATCATATACATTTTTTAAATATTAATGTTCATTAATAAAGAAATATGAACCAAGTCAAAATAGGGAAGATAAAGATTACATTGTGGGATACGACAGCTGCTATTACTCAGAATCCGAAATTGTTGTAAGCTGGAAGGCAATGTTTTGCATGTCTATCCGTCAACTGATCTCGCTGTCATTCTTTCTTCAAATGAACCTACACTATACAGGGTTATTCATAATTTCATATATGCTTTAACATCAAAGACAAATCACATCTTTGGAACTTTAGTTGTAATTATTAATGTTTTTATTAGGAATATTCCACAATACAGTGTTTCTCCTTCAATCCAAAGTAATTTGTCGCCAGAAGTGCCTGACTAAAGCATCATATTTCCTTAAATCTCTAACTTCCATACTTCTCTTCATTCCATCTACCGTATTCAACGTTCTCTATAGGTATACCTCTTCTACTTCTTCCATTAGTTTTCCAATCAAGAATCTTCTTCGGTATTCTATCTTCTTCCATTCTTAAGAAGTGTCCATACCATTTCAAACGTTTATCTTCTATTATTTCTAATGTTTTTTTTCAACCCCCATAATTTCCCATATTGTGCTGTTTCTGACTTTATGCCTTCTTGAAATTCTTGTCGATCGCCTCCAAAAAATCAATTTCTACGTGTGGGGTTATTAGTCCCCATCGGGCGCCTCTCCAGGTGGTGGATAGGGGAATGCTTCCCATTTATGGGTGGTATTGGGGAAATGAAATAGAGGAAGACAACCTAGATTAAAAATTACGTGGTCCTCCAGATTGGGAGTCGTAGCAATGGGCCAGCTCCTCATTCTACTGAAAAATATACAATACTAAAAAACCTGAAGAGAAGAATGCCGGACGGAATTACGTACAACGAACTAGCAGGAAAACGATAATGAGTATTGGACGTAACATTTAATAAGTTTGTTTATTTTACGAAATTGTGGTGTAATTTTAAACAACGAGAATATGACATGGTAGATTATGAAATACAAATATTGTTCAAGGACTATCTAGGCCTCAACGTTTTCTGGATCTTTGCCTTTATAAGCGAAGAAAATCTTCGAAAGCACTCCGATACGGGGTGTTTTACTCGAATGGGGTTCGAACCCGGCCCCGCTGCATCTAAGGCAACTATGTTACCATTTTGACGACAACGATGAACTATACTGAATGAACTATTTATAAACACATGTATTACTCTCAATGGCAAACGTTCGCTCTATTCTGCAACATATCTCTATAGTTTAACATCGACTTAAAACTAACTCACTGCCATTATCTATCTCGGAGGTTCATGGCTGCGCGGACGTAAGCTCTCCCTACATCCCTGCCTTGAATAATGTTTTCCAATTATCCCTATGTAATTCACCTCCCTCAAATCATGGTAAATAATATTCCCCACACCATCCTTGGCCTACCTATAGGGCGCTTTCCCTTCGGTTTCCCTACAAGAAGTTTCCATGCCCCTCCTTATTTTCCAATTCGTTCCACATGCCTTGCACATCGCATTCCACGAGACTTAACTTTTTTATTAAATCTAGTTTCCCATAAAGATCATGTACCCACGGTTATGTCTTCTCTATTCATCTCTTTTTCGTCTCTTTTCGATCCAAGATTTTTCCAAGAATTTTATTCTCAAATATTCGTAATATTTTCTCTTCCTTTAAAGTGAAAGTTGAAAGTGCATTGTTCGCATCCATGTAATACAACTGGAAGAATAACATTTATTTTATACTCTCAGTTTAAAGTTTTCTTTTTGAGAGAAGTTGGAAGACTTTCTTCTACTGCATCAGAAAAAAAATGGAATATATAGAATACAGTAACATCATACAATATACGTAAAATGAGTAAAACATGATTATACAGAAGATAAACGCTACCAGATTTTCCAAGTCCCGAAGGTCCTTTAAGCCTAATAAATCCAGTTTGGGATCATAACAGGTTATTTTATCAATTAATTTAATTAACTATTTCTGTTAGGAAATTATCACCTGTGGAATCTAATTCGATATTTCTGATATTGATCTGAATTTATTATGCAACCGAAGAATAATTTTTGTTCCTCTTCTGCTATTTTGGTTTTCGAAAGTAATATCAGTATAATTTAACCCTGGATATGTGAAAGAGAAGACTTTAGGGTCTGAAATCCATCAGATAAAACGACCCATTATTATTATTACTATTATTATTATTACTATTACTATTATTATTATCATTACTATTATTATTACTATTATTTTCATTACTATTATTATTATTACTATTATTAATATTATTGTTATTATTACTATTATTAATATTATTATTATTATTATTATTATTATTGTTACTATTATTAAATGCACACTAAATACGTGCATATATTGGCTGGTGACACAAGATGATGTTTGTTCAATGACTTCAACTTTAAGAATAATATCAAGGCTAAAATGTGATACGAGGCGTGTGTCAGGAAAGCGGCAGTGTTAACATTTTCGAAGGTTAGAGATTTTTATATTTCTGTTTTGTACATCCATTATTCATGACCGAGAATCCTCAGGCGTTTCCACATGGACCTGACTTGTTATTAATATCAGAACAGCAGAGGTTTGCAAATGGTGGACCTCGGCATCGATAACGTCATCAAGAATATTGGTCCTGTACGTTTTATGGCAGTGGTTTCATTTGCAGTTCTAAATTGTTTACAAACAATCCTATAAGATTTTTATTATGATTATTCTCTTCAAATTTGGCATATTAGTAAACATTTATACACAATCAGCTTATACCCGGCGAGGGCTGCTACGCCTAAATAAAATAAATAAAGAGTTAAAGTATATGTTATATACTGCGACGAAGCAAACATGGCGGTTTCTATTCAATTTTTGGTTTAGAATTTCAGGTAAACCATAATTTCTAACTTCCGAATATCGCTGACTTTTGACAAAACCTATCTAGGTTTATTTCAATAGGATATACTGAATTTCGCTGTGAAACATCGGAAATTACGAACGCTAGAGTGTTTTCGTTTCAGTGAACTACTACACCTAATAGTTTTAGAATATAATAGATTGCATAAAACACCTCTCCATGAAGAAATGCATACTTGTGCCAACTTACTTCGTGATCGGTTAAAGGTTATAGAAGTCTATTAATCTCAGATATACCAGCATCCTATTTTGTATTTGTATCCAATCAATTCACTTTCTATTGTGTATACTCAGACAAGTGAATTTGACCCATCTCTGCAGAGAAAGGTTTTCTTAATGGCGATCGTGGGAGCACTTGATACATAATAGCACGACAGATACTATCTATGTATGTCACAGCCATTGCAACCTATTCTCGTGTTTATAACGTTATATTAAACTAGCATCATAATAATAATTTAGATTTTAATGGTCTGTCAAATCACATGTCAAAGCAGTAATCATTACTGTTGGTAATTGAATTTGTATACAGTTTTAAAGTTAGACTTATATGTAAATTAATAATATTTTGACAGAATTAACAATGATCTGAGATTTTGAAATAACTATCTAAACTAATTAACACACTGGCACTCTCGAACCCGTAGGTATATTGGCAGCGCGGACATTAGCTCTCCATACATTCCTTTCCTGAGCTGATGTTTTCCAATCATGCCCTATATAATCTACTTCTTGAAATCAAGGTTAATATTATTCTCCCAACTCATTCTTGGTCTACTAACTGGTGTTTTCCCTCTGGTTATCCTACAAATAGCTTCAATACCTCTCTTTCATTCTCCATTCGATCCATATGTCATGCACATTGCAGTCTGCGATACTTAACTGTTCTGATTATATCAGGCTTCCTACAAAAACCGTGTAGCTCACTGTTATGTAGTCTTCTTCATTTGCCCATCCATCTGTCTTCGGTCCGAAAATTTTCCTTAGAATTTTGTAATTGTAAATAAAGGATACCTTTCGGCATTAAGGAAAAAGCCTAATCGTCTGATTAGGTAGGCCCATATATAAGTTTTCGTCATAAATAAATAAATGGAAGTACAATTGGTACCATCTTACATTATCATCATCATCATCATCATCCAGGGATTAAGCCTGTTGGCTCATTCCGGTTTCATGAAAGCTAGAATTGTTAAAATTGTTCAGACCATCTTCTGTGTGGGCGACCAACATTTCTCCTTGCGCTCGGTTTATATTTTAGCAATAATTTTGGAAATATTTTTTCTCGCATTCTATCAATATGTTCTTTCCAGTCGTTCCTGTATTTAATTATTCGGTCTGTAAGTTTGAAAATATTTAGTTCCTTTCTTATATCTTCATTTATTTTCTTATCCAGCAGGGTATATCCTGCTATATTTCTTAAAAATCGCAACTCAGCTGCTTCCGATCTTTGTTCTTGTCTTTTAGTGATCGTCCAACATTATGATCCATACATCAGTACAGGAACAGCCATTACTTTATAAAATTTAATTTTTGTTTTTTTTTCTTGTGTTTTTAATGGTTCTTTTAATAGTGCCACACATTAGATTAAATTTATTTATTTTGTCATTAATATCTTCAATTTTAGCATACGATAAATTGAAACCTAGATATTTAAAACTGTTCACCTGCTCTAAAATGTTATCAATTACTATTTTTGCTCTTAAGGTATCATGTCCTTTAAATTCTAAAATTTTAGTTTTAATCTTTGAAATTTTTAAATTGTAATTGGCACTTATTTTTCCAAATTAAAAATAACTCTTTGGTCCCGCGCCGTAGCCGAGCGGTTAAGGTAGGAAGCCTTGGCGCAGAGCTACGGGACTTGCGCTGGTTCGAGTCTCCATGGGGAAGAAATTTCTCATGGTATTTCGGCCAGTATGGGACCGGTGCCCACCCAGCATCGTGAGGCAATTGGGTAGCTACAATAAGTAGCGGCTCCAGGTTGAGGAACCAGCTATAACGGCTGGGGGACTCGACATGCTAACCACATGTCACCCCTACACTGGCTGTTGATCATCTACCTCTGTGATTGACACATGTGGATGTGAAGGGCCAGCAGCCGGTTGGTAAAAGGGCAACCGCTGAAAAGTGGAAAGACCCTCAATCGGAAAAATAACTCTTTGTAGATCAACTTCTGAACTGGAAATCACTACTTGATCATCAGCAAATAATATTGTATCCAACAGTTCACATTGTATGCAGTCTTATTTCCCGTGAAATACGTTGTAGCCTAAGAACATTGTTTTTGTCGATGACATTTCCGTATACAATTCAATCAGATGTTGGGTAAAAGTAGCACCACGGTTCCTCCAACAGTTTGTTGGAGAGGTAATAACTTACGCAAGTTTACAATACAAGTAAAACTTAGCTCGGTATTGTTATAGTCTGTGTTCAAGTATGTACAGTAGGGTAATGACTTTGGACTTTTGTGAAATAAAATATTTCCTGTGCAATGAATGAGTGAACTTTTACTTACAAACATTCAAAAAGACCATTTCACTGAGCTTCAAGAAAAGGTCACCCCCAAATCATTATTAAATATTCATATATTAATCGATAGATAGATAATCGGTTGATTAATGTCTTTGACATCGTCCGATTCCTAATAACCAATTCTGTCGGTCCATCCAATCTCCTGGTTGTAGATGTTTCTCCTTCATATATAAACATATTCCGTGATTCCAGGAGGTTTTAGGTCTTCCTCTGCTTCGTCTTCCCTCAGGTTTCCATTCAAAACAGATTTTGGTTGTCGATCCTCTTGCATTCGCTGGACATGTCCGTACCATCTTAATTGCTGAGTTTTAATATAATCTAAAATAGTGTCTTAAATCTTTATTTTCTCCCTTATAATAGAGTTCATATTTTTTCTCTTTTTAAATTCTTGCGGCCCTTCGTATAAAATCATTTCCGTTGCCAAAAGGCACTTATTTGTTTTTGTTGTTAGTGGCCAATATATATATATATTAAATACTGATATATAAACGTATTTGTGGTGATATTTTCTTGAAGCTCAGTGAAATGAAGGCCTTTTTCAGTGGTTTTATGTAAACGTTTTTCCATCCATTGCACAGAAAATATTTTATTTCACAAAAGTACAAAAAGTTATAACCCTAATGTACAGCCTTTGAAAAAAATGATGGCGCAACTCTTTACGATGGAAAGTTAGAATTTTGAAGAGCGAATCAAACTAGTGAGTTGGCACATGTGCTGTCTTCTTTGAGTTCAAATCGTGTGGCGTAAGTCTTCATGCAGTATTCATACTGTTCGCTTCAGTGGAGTAGTCGGTAAGATGCTCTCTTGCGACGACGCGAACCCAGTTCGATCCTGGTCAGGAAGATTTTTTAATAACTTCGTTAATTTCCATAATGACTACATGTTACCAGGCATCGTTAAATATATACATTTGTATATGTATGGAATTAAATAAATTAAAGGAAACAAGATATGTATAAAAAATGAATAATTGTTAACATCTCTTTACTTCGTTTACAAAACACAAGGCATAACAAGATTGTTCATAAGATGTAAAGTATAAAATTGGTACCTGGTAAGTCAGTCGTCCTCAACTAAGTTATTAAACAGTTCCAACATATTGGAACTATTTAATATTTTAGTTGAGAACGACTGACTTATGGAACTATTTAATAATTTAGTTGAGGACGACTGACTTACCAGGTGCCAATTCTAAATTTAACATCTTACTACGTAACCTCAACTGTGCTTTAATATGAATTTTAAAAGTGAAGATTATTTCCACAACCAATAAAAATGTGTGTGATTACTTTAAACTAAGTCAAGTTAATATATAATTTCAGTATATAAGTAAGTCCTGGAGTATTTCATCGTTTCATATAGACTCTTCTAGCATGAACGGTTATGGTCTAGTAGAGGAAACTTCTGTTTCCCATGCATGAGGTCCTGTGTTCGATCCCGTTTTCTCTCTCTCTCTCGATCTATCTCTATCTCTATATCTATATATCTCTCTATCTCTCTCTCTCTCTCTCTCTCTCTCTCTCTCTCTCTATCTCTATCTCTCTTATCCTTACTTAAATTCATTTTGCTTTTTTTTCTTTATTGTTTATTTTTTTGCAGCATTTACCGCACTACTTATTTACGCGAAAATATTTTCCCTTGCACGACACACAACGAAATAGAAAGGATTTTAGTTTCTCAAATCGTTGTGCACGTGTGAACCAATCTGTGATTGTAAATGGGGCTTCTAAATATTCGAAATCTTGGAGAGCTGTAAAATATAGACCTGATATAACTGTTTAGAATAGTCCTTGGAGAGATTGATTATAGTTATTTTCTAGTTGACCTCTCTGATCATGAACAGTGCTTCATTCTGGGGCTTAAATATAATCTGTGCACCATCAGTTCTTTCAAAAGGCTGTACTTAAAAATAAACAGATAGATGAATTGGTGCTTAAGACAGACATGCTGGTTCTTATTGCATTGCAAGTTGCAGCATAGAGCGGGGCAGCTACAAGTGGATTGGATTTAATATTCCTCTCAGCCAGGGGTAATGAAATTGCGTGCAAATTTTGGTTGCCGAATATCTCCCCACACCATCCATTTCCATGGGAGGGAAAGTATAAAAACATTTCAATTCATGTGACTTATGGTATCATAACCTGTTCATTGCTACACACATATTTGCTTTACCACTTTGTACGCAGTAATTTTAAAACTTGTGTCTAAAGCTTTGGGAGATTGAAAATAAACTCTTGTTTTATTTAATTACTTACTAATGAGAGAATATTGTTTTTGCAACTATTCTCACATTTCTTTATTTTATTTCTATTCAGTTGAAAACAGGGGCTGGTCACTTGCAAGCATAAAATTGCGTTATGCAGTAACTGCCTTATCTAAGATAATTCTTCGACATTACATTCCGATTTTTCGGGTTTACGAAATGTATCCATATTTTCTCAATTACACGTTTAGATCTATTTACGTTGCGAGGGGGAAAACATATTGTCTGCTAGAGCGATTTTTAAATACGGCTTTCCGGTATATCCACACTCCTAATGATTGGATTTCACTGTTTTTGCTGAATATATATTGTTTCATTTAAATTTCATATATCGTGATTCGCTTAAAAAAATGTGGCCGCTAGAGTGATATTTAAATTTTCTCTTCAGGTGAAAACCCAAGCCTAATGGTCCTATTTTGCTGAATAACCGAATCTGACTTTAGTTTTTTTCTTTCCTGTTTGCTATATGCCGGGTTTGGTTCTGTAAAATAAACATTTCGGCCATTATAACGTTAAAAAAGCGCGCGCGCGCGCACACACACACACACACATATATATATACACTGTTCAAAACAATTAGAGGAACACTTGTAATAAATTGAATAAGTAATTGTTTTTTAAAGCTGTGATGCTGAAAGTTGGACAATATGTAAATTGAATTATTAATTTTATCATTGGATACAAATTTTAAAGATCCATGGCCTAAATACAGAGAAATTACCTCAAATAACAAATATAGAGATTTTTTTTATTTTGGAAGGCACTGGCCACTTCTAATTGGTAAGCTTCCTGATGTTGCTATAGTGACGAATGTTGATTATTGCCTTGTTTATTGAAGTCTCTGACAAAATGAGGCATTTAAATGAGTTTGAAGTGTATCATGCTCTACATCTTTTACGACAAGGTCAATCTCTGCGACAAGTGGCTAGAGAGCTTGGGGTTTCTCCTTCCGTGGTGTCCAGGTTACGCAACAGGCACAGAGAGACAGGTCAGTATTGTAGAAGACGTGGCCAGGGCCGTAAATTTAAAACAAGCCCCCAGGATGACAGATACGTTGTTCTTTCTGCTCTTCGACAGCGTACAAAAACTGCAAAAGACCTGCAGAATGACCTTCATATGGCTTCCGGAATCCGGGTTTCAGACCAAACCATAAGGAACAGATTAAGGAAAGAGAATATTCGTCCAAAAAGGCCCGTTAAAAAACCACGCTTAACAAATGGGCATAAGGCAGCAAGACGTACGTATGCTGAAAACCATGGTGATTGGAACCTGAACCAGTGGGAGTCTGTGCTCTTCTCGGACGAATCCAGGTATCGTCTTACACGTTGTGATGGTCGATTGAGGGTGTGGGGACGGCCAGGAGAAAGATTTTCTGCAGAGGCTGTACAGGAAATTGATAGATTCGGAGGAGGTTCCATAATGGTGTGGGCCGGAGTTATGTACAACAATCGTACGGACCTTGTACTTGTTCCCCAGCGACTGAATGCTGTCCGGTATATCGAGCACGTTCTGGAAGAGCATGTAGTACCTGCTGCCATTGGAGTAGGCCCTGGATTTCTGTTTATGCAGGATAATGCCAGGGCACATTCTGCGGCTGTCACCAGGGATTTCCTGAGGAGGAATGAAATTGAGGTAATGGAGTGGCCAGCGGTCAGCCCAGACCTCAACCCTATTGAACACTTGTGGGATCTTCTAGACAGGAAGGTCAGGAACCGACATCAAGCTCCACAAACTCTGCAGCAACTTGGAGATGCTCTGAAGGAGGAATGGGAGAATATCCCGCAAGAGGAAATCCAGAATCTTATTGGGAGCATGCCACGAAGGTGCCAAAGTGTCATCGAATGTCGTGGAGGCCATACACGATACTAACTCTATATAACGAGTGTTTAACTTTGAAAAATAAGCACAAGATTCAATTGCTTACATAGCGGAATTATTTGAAAAGTTAATTGTCAGCGTTATTCATTTGTTTTTACTGACATGAGCAATAAATAAATAAATAAATAACCACAAATAATGTACTTTATTAATTTCATGTTTGTACCTTTATCCAATGAAAAAATATTTGCATATTTCATAGTGTTCCTCTAATTGTTTTGAGCAGTGTATATTATTCTTAGTTGAATAAGTAAAAAGAAAATTAGAGGTTAATTAAATTATGTGGTATGCAGTGCGACGATCCAAATATGACGGTTGCTAGAGCAAATTTTTAATTTCGGATTTCAGGTAAACCCCGACTTCTAATTGTCGGATGTGTCTGAGTTGTGGATAATACCTACATCGGTATATTTTAATAGCATGCAGTGAGTTTCGTTATGAATAATCGAAAATTGTGACCGCTAGAGCGATTTTTAAATGTTCGTTTCTGGTGAACTACTCCGCTTTACAGTTTTAGAGCATAACAGCGACTAAACACCCATTGTAACTGAAAAGCTGTATATACACATTTTCACGAAGATCTGTTGTGTTGTTCAGAGGTCTGTAAATCACAAATATATGCTGAATTTTTATAGTGTGTCACATTCAAACCTCCCACATTTTATTAATCATAACTATCGAAGTATGCGGAATTATGAAATGAGGTCGGTATTAAACGAAACACAAACTCAAAGAATTTTCATTGCCACACACTAAAACACCTCTATATGTGCACCATTAGTAGGACGAACAACATTAGTCTGTATTCGATTTCGTGCCACGCCACGTTCTGGCCAACATGGTACTGTTGCAATTGTGTCAAGGATACGGGTTCGTAAATCATGAAGATCTTGTACTGGGGTCGCAAACACACTGTCTTTTACATACCCCCAGATGGTTTGTGCTCGTTGCTGAGGAGTCGCAATTTTTTTTGTCATTATTGTCCAACATGCGACAGATGAGTTAACTGCAACGATGAAAACAAAAATTCTTTGAGTTTCTCTTTCTTCTAATACCAACCTAATTTCATAATTCCGCATACTTTGTTAGTTATGATTAATTAAATTGTGGGAGGTTTGAATGGGACACGGTGTACGAGTATATAAATATTTCTACGTGTGGTCATATATTTAGTTTTATGGATAGTTACTTCCAGTCACAGTTTCTTAATTTAATACAATGTGGGTCTTGGATTTTATTTTTTCTTCGCTGTCGCCTAACAATAATTCAGTACATCATCATCATATACTAACAGCTGATTAACACCTTTAGTTGTATTCCTTTTTTTCCCCCTTTAATTGTGTGTTTAATGATCAAGTATAAAATTGAATAGCAGAGGACAGTGCATATCCTTGCATTATTACACTGCTAATTTGAAAAGTATCTCTATCCGTCTAACAGCACACAATTCCTTATTCCATTTAGACACAGGAACGCATATATTGGGATTTTTACGTTCTGAATAAAATATCTACGGTTCGAACATTTAACCGCGGACTCAGAAGTGACCATGGTAATCAATGGACCACTAGTACCAACAGACTGTAGTGACGAATGCTGGAAATTATTTTCTTTCACAATGTATTCAAATTCCTTCAAGTAGAATTTTAACAGTTATAGGCGATGAAAATAATTTATTCAATAAAAATTTTGGTATTTCTTGGAAATACATGGAGATGTATACGTTCAATATCCAGAAGCCTGGAGACGAGGATTCGGAGAGACACATGATTTCCATTTATGGATTTTCGGATTTTAAATAACAGAACTGTGCAGCCTTAAGCGGAGTCCATTTCCTTCTTTCTCTGGGATCCTCGTTCAGGGTATCTCAACATTCCATTTCTATCTTACAATTTCATGTGTTTCTCTACACCCTTATTTTTTCTCCTTTCCACCGTAGTTTATTTCTTAGAATTGCATTTTCTTTTAACTTTAAATATAGAAAATTTTAAACCTTCCTTCATTGTTGTGTTCTTCTTAATATGTACATAAGCACACTTAATGTACGTGAAAAGAATGTCGATCCTGGTACACCAGTCATCATTTCATATTCTTAGGTTCTCCTGTTCGATCCTGATCGATGGATTTTATAAGGACTTAAATGTTCTGAGCGTGACTTCCTTTGGAAGGGAAGTAAGGCCGTGTTCCCATGTTAAATACGAAAAGTCATATGAGCAAAAGTGTCTGTCCTTTGACACCAAGATTTGAATTGCGCCGGCTAACGACATGGACTCATAAAAGAGCGTTGTTAAATAACAATATATTACCGGTACTTAATTGTGAAATATTTTAAAGTTCATAGTTAAAACAATTTTACCATAGAAGATTTACTTTTTTCAATAATGAAATGAGAATCAGAATTATGTATTTGAGAATGAAGTTCATAAGAAAAAAATTGGAACAAAGACAGGCGAATGGAGAAGATTGCACAATAGTTGAGCTACATGATCTTCGTAGGAAACCAGATATAATACCAGTTAAGTCTCGTAGACTGCGATGGGCAGGCCATGTGTCACGAATGGGGAATGGAAGAAGGGCATGAAAGTCTTCTTGTAGGAAAAAGAGGTTAAAGGGCCGAGATCTTAGACCAAGAATGAGGTGGGAGAATAACAATATTATTTAAGGAAAGTTGGTTATACAGGGGATGATTGGACAATATTAGCTCAGGATAGGGATGTGTGGAGAGCGTGTGTCCTCGCGGCCATGAACCTATGGGTTTAATTGTGCCAGTGAGTTAAGTTTTTTGTTTGATTTAACGAAAAAAAGGTGCAAATTACAACGTGGCAAGGAACTGATAAAAGGTATTTAAACAGCAAACAATTTATATGGTTTTATCAATTATTTTTTTGTTTTATCGGAGATTTCAGTTTCTCCTTGTTTTCTACTTTTGTTCTTTTTATCTTTACTTTAGTTTATCCCCTTCCTTTGTAGGTATATTTACATGCCCGCATCACATGACCTTGTAGGACTGGATATGTCGGGAGAGGATTTTAATCTTTGCATCACACAATTCATTTTTTTCCACACAATCTACATGTCGGCCCTCCTTGGATGAGTGATCAGCTCAATGCTAGGTTCATTTCGAAGACAATACGAACATTTAATACAAGACATATCATGACTAACTAACTAACTCACTGACTCTATCCAACCCGTAGCTTCATGGCCTCGCGGACATAGATTTCCATACAACACAATCCCGAGATGGTATTCCAATCATCCCCTGTATAATATACTTCCCTCAAATCAAGGTTAATGTTACTCTCCCAGCTCATTCTTTGTTTACCATCTGGGCATTTTCCCTCTGGCTTTCCTACAAGAAGCTTCCATGCATCTCTTTTCATTCCACATTCGTGCCTCATATCCTGCCCATCGCAGTCTACGTGATTTAACTGTTCTTATTATATCTGGTGGTCCATAAAATCATGTAGCTCACTGACATGTAGTCTCCTCTCTCTTCATCTATCTTTGGTCCAATTTTCTCCCTAAGAAATTTATTCTCAAATGCTCGCAATCTTGCCTCCTTCCTTAAAGTAAGGGTCAATATTTCGCAACCATATAATAGAATTGTGGGAATAAGAGTTTTATATATTTTCAGTTTAACGTTTTTTGATATAGGCTAAGTTGAGATTACGAGTCCTTAAAATGCATATAGCATGCATTTCCAGAGTTGAGTCTATGATTAATATATTTGTGCATCTCATTCCAATTTGCAATAATTCTTCCCAAGTATTTGAATTCAGACACTTGTTCAAAATGTCCCTCATTTGTCATGAACTGTTCATTTCTATTATATAATGTACTTCTATGTGTGAACAAATATTTAGTTTTGTTAATATTTACTTCCAATCCCAATGTCTTAGTGTTACTTAATGGAGTGTGCGTGTTGGCTCTTATTATCTCCCCGCTATCGCCTAATACGTAATTCCACATCATCAGCATTAACTAACATTATTAATACCATTGGCTTGTAGGCCTTCTTCATCCTCTAGTACAAAATTGAATGGTAGAGGATATAGTGCATCTCCTTGCTTTAACACATTATGAATTTCAAAAGTATGTGAAAACTTGTAGACTTTCACGGTAGGTGTCTTGATTCATGTATTTTATGTCTTTCGGGCTGGGTTTTATTAAGACCCAACGTTTCGTCTACTACTGCGGTAGACATCCTCAGGAGATTCTGCGTGCTCTTTGGCCTTTGACATTTGAAGAGTTAAGAGGTTAAAGAGCACGCAGAATCCCCTGAGGATGTCTACTGCAGTAGTAGACGAAACGTTGTGTGTTAATAAAACCAGGCCACGACCATTTAGCCCGAAAGAGAAAATACATGAAATTTGTGCAAACTGTTTGCCAATATGCACCCTATTCTTTTTATCAAATTAGATACATTCGAGTAAGTCTAACAAACTTTTATCGTATTATTTTAAATTAATAGCAGAAAAATAATCGATAAAAACATCAGCTGAGAATTGAAAGTAATTGTTTTCTCTGGAAAGGACCTTGTACCTAAAAAAAATTGCATAATAACAAAATTATAGAAAGAATAATTAAATCGGTTTATCTCGGCTTCAGAATATAATCCATCCATCCATCCATCCATCGTAATTCTGCCCGAGAGTAGGTCTTTCACTCCAATCATAGCATTTTCATGCTATGTTTTGCAGCTTTACAAGGGAATTATAGGTGTGACAGCTTCCCGTTGCTATCCACACCGTTGAAGGTTGATGGTAATGATAAGGATGATGATGATGTCCGGATGATTTTCGGGGACCGTTGGGCCTTAAGCATCTTCTGACATTTGTCTTACAGGTGAGGAAAAACTCCGAAAAAAACCTTACGTAGGAACCTGTCCCGACCGGGAATCGAACCCGTGCCCGCTGCGTGACAAGGCAGCACGTCACAGCGGTGTAGCAGAATATGTTTTACAGAATTATAACTTTTTGGCAAGATTAAAAAATAGCATATCTATAAGAATAATGAATAAAGACTGTTTTGCTTCAAAAACCTGCTTGCATCCATTTAGCGTATGTAAGGTATTGGCAAGACCTGTTTTCTATGGGAACGAGTCATGGACCCTGCAAAATGCGATGAAAGTGGAACAGCATCTAGTGAGATGAGGTTTATGCGCCGAACAGCAGGCCGAACCAGATGGGACGCAATAGCAATTATACCCTTGAGTAATTGAACACGGTTCCCATAATAGATTACATCTGTAAGTGTTAACTATTTCAAAATGTCTACGAATTCCATATATAGAATTCATCATCATCATGAACAGCAACAAAGATTAAACCCAATGGCCCGTTCCGATCTCAATTATAGGTCGAATTGCTCCTTCCATCTCTTCAATTGTCTTCCCAACAATCTTCTCCCTTTTGGTTTATAATTATAGGCCTACGCCCTTCTTGGTATGCGCTGTTCATTCATTCGTAATACTTGCTGAAGGTAAGCAATTTGATAGTATTTTATTCTTTCGTAGAGATTAAATATATTAAGTTCTGTTCTTATATCTTCTTTTTTTTATATCGGTCCTTTTGTATCCTGCTATTGCTCTCAACATCTTCATTTCTGCATCCTCTATTTGTTTACTATCTGCCTTTGTTAATGTCCAAATATATAGAATTCTGAGGTTATTTTAAGGTACCAACTCAACGGCAACAGATCGTTTCGACTTTTAAGGATGACATTATAGGATTTTTGTGTAGAACCGTAAAAGTATTATCACATGTGGATGTGAGGCTTGCAGCCGGCTCGTAGGCCAAGGCCCTTCTAGGCCATTCGCTCCGTGGACATTTAGTTGAACGTATTATCAAGACTGAAAGATGGAAGGAAGTAAGTTCGTGATTATAATTATTATTTCACGAAAAGTAGGCACAAAATTCTGTCTATTCATGTACAACCCCAAATTGGGCAAGGGTCTACCATCGCGGTAGTTCTTAACCAATTTTATTTAATCACGCTTACATCCTTACAGATATGCGAGTAACAAGTGGTTAGTTTATCGCCTTAACGAGACATCTAGTAGATATGAGGTATTAGTAGATTGGGATAGGCAAATTAAATTATGCTCAGGGTAAAAATTCAGGTTTCAGGTTCTTTTTGGAGCTCGAAAATCTTCAGATTCATGACTCATGGTAAATGCACTTCCGGACGACTTGTCTATAGGATTTTTCCTTCCTCAAAATTCGTCAACCTCGACCGGAATTGAACCCACAATCCTCGGGACAAGTGGCAAATAACATTACTCCAATACCAAGAAGATCGATATTATTGAAATTATTTTATAAAAAAAATATGACATTTCAGAGTGTGGAAAGTGAAATATCCTAATACATGAAAATAACATTGAACAGATTATAAAGACTATTTAACTCACGCCCCAAATGGGAGTCAATGACCAATCACATTTCAATGATTTCTGTTTTACAGCCAATCACAGTCGTTGTATCATCAAATATTTATCAATGTTAAATTTACCATATTAAAAAGCTCCTCCTTTTTATATTCTGAACAGGTCTGACCATTATTTTGCAGTGACTGATTTCATAAGAAATACGGCTACCAGATTGTATATATAGTGCATGAATGTCAACACAAAGCGCTTTGCAGGAGTTAATATCAAATATTTTGTAGCAATTGATTATACCATCAAAAAAAGAAACCACTGTTTGCACTTTCTTGAATGTATTTTTTCCCAGGTAATAATGCAGAAAAATATAATTGTCATATTTACATCATACGACATTAGAAATGAATTAATATACAGTTTGATGTGTTTCATTTTTTCTCCACTAGAGAGCATTCTTACAATATTGCGTTCCTTTGGCAATAAATAGTAATGATCTGGTTGCAGTGATAAACAAAAGAAGTAGATGAAGCGTACCTATCGTTTCTCATTTGTTTTCAAACATCGCCGTTTACATTAAATATATAAATATTTTAAAATAACTATAGTTAAATAATGATTTGTGAGTAAACAGCTTAATTTTATTCGTTAAATAGTCCTAACAAATGCCACTCTTGATTTCCAAATTCTCTAGATAAATTCACTCCTCACTTCGTGAGTCGTGAATTTATCGATTATTTGGAAATCACTCGTGGCATTACTTATGAAAACTGTGTTCACTTGACTGCAGTAAAAAAATATATTTTCTTTCTGAAGAAGGAGTTACGTGTCATGGGAATTCGTAAAGCGTGTGCAATTCTCTGAGGGAGTCTCAGGTTCTCCACTGTTACAGAGTACTTACTGCGTCTCTGGGGAAGCGATTGAGCCCTTCAGAATTATCTAGAACAGTTCAAAATTCCAGGAGAATGACCCACGCAACACACAATTCAGACACCTCTTCTAGATGGAAAAAAAAAAAAAATTGAAATTTCAGGTTCCGTCTAATATCTGACTGAGAAGCTTCCGAATTATTTTACGCATTGCATTTTGACTACCTTATTATCACCCGGCGTTGCCCGGGTATTTTTTCGTTTAAGGTAAACTTCTACACTTAATGATTTTAGAGTATAATATATAGCGGCTAAACATTCGCCGTGCCTAAAAACTTGCATATACAACATAGCGGTCGCTATTCAATTTTCATTTTTTAAATTTCAGATAAACCCCCAATTGTAATGGTCAGATTTCGTTGATTTTTTAATAATACCTACCTCCCTTAATTTTAATAGTATATACTAAGTTTCGTTGTGAAACATCGATATTTTCGACCGCAGTTTTTTTATATTTTTGTTTCTGGTGAACTATACTACGTTCTACTCCTTACCGATGCTAGGAGTCAAAGGTGCTAGGGGTCTTTTACCCCTTATAACCACTATTTCAGGTTTTAATTGTATTTAAAAATTAACTTTTTTAGGAAAAACCAACCCTCACGTTGTTTCGTTCACCAAGAAATCCACATGGAGTGACTGAGACGTGAAATCGGAACCTAGGAATAGAGGACGAATGTATAACCATTTTCGCCACGGAAAATTTTCGTTCATTATCTAATATTAACAATTTATTGGCATTTGTTATGTTTTTATATATATATATATTTATATATATATATATATATATATATATATATATATATATATTTGCATTTCCTCTTTGAGTAAAAGAGAAGATCAAAAACACTTAAATCCAACCTGATAATTACATAAATACTGTAATCGAGCATACTAATATAATAATTATGTTTGGTTCTCGGTCGTAGTCGACTAATGTTAAACATGCATACCTGTGGTTCTAAGAATCGTGGGATCAAATCCCGCCGAAAATGATGGATTTTTCCGGACGTAAAAATCCAGAGTATGGAATCCACTAGAAGAAAATTAAACTCGTGGGTCACGTGTTGTAGATTTTGGCAGTAAAATAACTTTTTCCTAAGAAAGAGGCATGTGAGTAAAATGAGTCGGCTCTTTTATGCTCAGATTTAAATTGCAACGCTAATTTTATCTCAGCTGTTTAAAAGCGTCGTTAAATAAAATACCATAGAATAGCAATCTATATGGTAGATCATCGTAAGGTTTAAAATGATCTGACATTCGTAAGATAATATTAAATTGTCAGTTTGATTTCGATAAGATCCGGAACACGTCCAAAGATGGCGGGCACGCTATTCACGCACACGTACAACTGCAAACAGCTTTTCCTTGTCGGCTGAAACTCACGCAAATCGTAAACAGGATTAAAAGACAAGGGATCACAATTTAAGCAAATGGAACTGTTATTAACCCGATATGTTAAAACTGTTACATGTACAAAAACTTGTCACGCTATTAACATCGTCATAATTGTGCCACCTGGACACAGCGTAACTCCCTTTATCAAATAACTAAGATAAGGAATTCAGTGCCCTAAAACCTAGTTTATTAATTCTGAGCTAAATTTCAATTATACTGTAAACAAACTTGCGTAAGGTATTTCTCCGTCTATTGAGGGAACAGTGGTACTACTACCACCCGCCATTACGGAACTGTCATCAATAGGGCGATTGTTATAACAATTTTTAAAATATTAACACAAATACCTGATATATCAGTCTTCCTCAATTAAAATGGAATTCTGTTTGAAAAACTTAGTGAATTAGTTAAAACCATGTTGACCTTTCAGAACATGTTCCATGTTCGACATGTAATTAGAATTTTAGAATTAATGAGGAAAATTGTTCTGAGGCAACACCTTATTTTACAGGAAATCAGACTGAATACAAGATAGGATGGTACAAATTATACTGATCAACAAAAAAAAATATATTTTTCTTTGACTCAGAAAGAAAAATATGTGATTCAGATAGTATTTTTTCTCCTGAATTCAAATGTGATATCGGTGTTTCTCCATCACGCAAGGATTCCGAGAAACAGGACTTTTCAAACACTTTAATATTTTCTACATTCGTAACTACATAATATTCGAACATTCGGACTCACCCCTAGAAAGTACGAAATTACGATTTTCTGCTATATTTCGCCTGTAGAGCATCCCTCTTGTTGGTCCAACAATAATCGGCCTGCATATTATGATTCCATTTGCCTTGATATATATTTTTTCCATAGCTGAAAACCATTTGAATTAGCTCATTTGGTTTTATTTTACAATGGACAGATGGACGAAAAAACGTTTATTAAAAAATATTATTTAAATCCATTAATTGAAATTGAAATTTAAAAAATCGTAGGTGACGGAGAAATTCCGAATACATATTTGAAAACACGATAAAAAACTGCATTAAGTACAACTATTGGTACTCGTGAGACAAAAATCATGTTGACCAGTGTTAATAGGAACTACCATTTCTTATTTATTTATGACATTTTATAAGTAATATATATTCTACACTATTGTGGATTTATAATTTATTAGTAATTTAAGTATGTTAAAATTTTATTTTGTCGAAACGTGCATTTTTTGAAACATCAATTCCTTACTAGGCCTATAGTGTTTTAGTAAATAAAAATTATATATGGACCTACCTAACAAAACGTTCTTACTTTTTTCCATGATTTCAATTGATATCCTTTTTTTACAATTTATTTACGAGCAGGAATCTCTTAATATTATGAATACGGACCGTGAAAACCTTCATTCAAGTATGTACACCCACTTGGAATTTGCTATTAAAATCTATTATCTCTATCGGTGATTCCTTCAGGAAATTCAATATACTATCAAATAAACTATGCCGCCATATTATCGAACTTTAGCCTATGTCTAATTAAATGAGATTAAACTTAAATTAACCGTCGTGAGGTTGAACATTAAGTATAGTGTGACAAGAATCAGAACTCATTCTTCTTATTTTTCATCTTCATCGTCCTATTGGGTCTCTTATGGCCTTCTAGCAGTACTTCTTATGTCTTCTAAAGTTGACGTCCTTTTGGATTGCATGTAAACATGAGTTCCGACCATCTTTCAGACGGTATCTTCAACTGTTCTCCCACTGAAGTCAGTAATGGTTCATGTATTGGAAAATTGAGCCATTTTTTTAATTATTCAAGAAAGTTTTAATTTCTCAGAATCGTTTTAATTTACAGTTAAAATGTTCATAGAAAAATATATACCGGTAACTATAAATATCTAATCAATGGGATTTATGTAACATAAGATTCCCCAAGGTAATTTTGTCTTTAGTCAAAATAATTGGATCAATTAATCATAAATTCTTAGAAAAGTTATTCTCATCACCCCAACGAAATAATTTGAATGAACTTAAACGTGGTAATACGTCAGAATGATGGAAAATTTCTTAAAATATTACGTATTCATAAAAATACAGATTATTAAATATGTGCAACATAAAATTCAGATTAATATGCTTAAATGTTGAGGATTAATGAATATAAATTATCAGTAATTGAAAACCTCCCTCGAATAAGGAGGTAGCCGAAAATTTTATGTCATATACCTTTTAGATGGAACACTATTTAATAACCAATTCTAAAATCGAATTATTGAAAGAGGATTGCGAGATGAGAAGATAGATTTGGTGGAAAATTAAATTGTTCTGCAAAAAATGAACTTTTTTTTTTCTTTCACAAGATTAAAATAATAGATTCTAGAATTATTTTTCATGCTGAATTCAAATATAATTTGTGTTTCTCCATCAGGCAGGAATTTTGCCTGATATTCATTTGAATCTTTTATAATACTACTCATTCTGACTTACCTAGAAAGTAATAGTGATTTTCAGGCATCTTTTTCATGTGGAACATCTCTCTTCGTAGTCAAATAGTAATCGGCCAGATTATTGTAACTTGACTTGCCTTTCATTGTAGAAATTTGCTGATGAAAACGGTCACAGTGACAGCCCCAAGATTTTCCAGAAATAAATCTAAGTGACAATCCAAGTAATGAATTTTTAAAAATAGTTTTATGAGAATGCAAAAGATCAGTCACTAGGTCACGATAGTTTTCTACTTTATGGTTTCCAAGGAAATTGCGACATACATTTTTGAAAGACTGCCAGTTTCCTTTTTGAAGTGGATTTAACAGTCCTTCGAAATGTTATCAGTCATAAACGATCGTATTTGTGGACCTATAAAAATTCCTGCTTTCAGTTTAGCATCACTAACTTTGAGTAATTTCGATTTTAAGTGCAAGAATCTAAAGTTTATCCATAGCTTTGACGAAATTTTTCATTACTCCCAATTTAATATCCAGTGGAGGTAAATATAGTTTCTCAGAATTCACTAAAGGGACACGTGACACATTTTTCTGGCCAGGGATAAGAGATTCACGTTTAGGCCATGATTTTCTAAAGTAGTGAAACTAATTCCTCACAATGCCAGATTTACAGGCCTCTACATGTCAGAACATGAATGAACCTCCATAATATTGTCTTTTGGTACTTCAGCATGATACTTACTTACTTACTCACTGGCACTATCGAACCCGTAGGTTCATGGCCGCGCGGTCATAAGCTGTCCATACATCCCTATCCTGAGCTAATGTTTTCCAATCATTCCCTGTATAATCTACTTCCCTCAAATCATAGTTAATGTTTTTCTCTCACCTCATTCTTGGTCTACCGTGCAACATGTCCTGCTCATCGCAGTCTACGAGACTGAAGATGAAGCATGCTCTTTGAAAGGCCTACATTTTGATAGTGTGACGACGTTTTACAATAGAAGTTAATATAGTTGAGGACAACTGTTTTATCGGGTAGGAATTTTAAAATTTTAGCACGAGAAGATGTGATAATAAAGCTATTGTTGATTACGGTAACATTTATTACACCATACGTAATAGGAGACGAAATTGAAGGAGTAGCGGCATAGAATACTTCCCCAATGGATTACGTTGTCATCTTAGAATCAAGCTACGTATGCAACACTCAGAGATGAGAGAAAAAAAGCGTTGCATTTCATTTCCAGCTCTGTGATGACATCAACAGAGTACGACTGTGAGTCCATCTGTTAAACTTCTACAGCTGACACGTCTTAAGAAAAAAAAGTGTGACAAGTTGCATTTCCCACAAGCTTCAGATCTGTTTCATATCTTCGACACATTTGCATGTATTTTTAAATATAAACTGTTCAAATATGTTTTATTAACAGCCAAATATAACAAAGTAGACAATTGTAGTTCAATGGCTTATGAAACGCCAAGGTTCGATGACGCTTTTACTAAAACACTCTAATTGTAGGTCATTCATTCCACAAGTAACGAAATTGAGTTCCCCAATTATATCTGAATACAATCAGTGTCATTTGTGACCTATGTATCATAATGCTCTTTTACTTTAGTTATGCCAATATTTGACATGATTCTCCCATCTCAAGCTCCTTAATTCAATAACCTGATTTAACTGGGAGAACGATTTGAATTATATACAATTTTCTCTTTGTGAAGCTTCTTGTGTAAACCTTTAGAGGTCCAAATATTCGTCTTACAAAGACTCGCTACAATTCCATTAAATTTCGATTAGAAAATACATTTTATAATTACATATGACATAATAAACTTTAACTGAGTCAAATTAAAGATATTAGACGATATTGGTTATAAAAAGTGATTATTTTATTTAATTTTTTAATTATTTTTTATTTATCTTAAAATCCCTCCCAAGTTGTCTTTGCGACATTTAGGGTAATTTATTAAAAATAAATTGTATATACCTTTTTTCTTTTATATTTTTACACTCTGTCTTCCTCAATATTTCTTTATTATTCTATGTATTTTATTCTTGTAAAGCTTTTCGAAAATGTTATTTCATTTTCATAACATTTGTTCTCTTTGTTTATTTGTAAATTGTATATAATGGGTTTTGGTTGCAAGGTAAAATTTCGTTTAATAAATTTGTGTTTCATGCTTCATTGGTGATTTGTATTTCTTCTAAAATATTTTCTGCCTGTTGCTCTCTTTATGTATTATTTTCATTGTTTCCTCTATACTGTTAAATTGATGGTTTATTTTTGAAATATGTTCTGCGAATTTTCATTTTCCTTCATTTTTAATATAATCCGAACATTTATCAGATTATATTAAAAGTGAAGGAAAATTAAAATTCGCAGAACATATTTCAGAAACAAACCATCAATTCAGCAGTATAGAGGAAACAATGAAAATATTACATAAAGAGAGCAACAGACAGGAAATTAATATTTTAGAAGAAATATGAATCATCAAGGAGGCAGGAAATGCAAATTTATTAAACGAAATTTTACCTAACAACTAAAATCCATTATATACAATTTACAAATAACAAATACAACAAATGTTATGAAGATGAAATAAAATTTTCGAAAAGCTTCACAAGAATAAAATACAGAGAATAATAAAGAAATATTGAAGAAGACGGAGTGTAAAAATATAAAAGAAAAAAATAAGGTACATACAATTTATTTACAATAAAATATGGCCTCAATGGTGTAATATAAAATAATAAAAAAATGAATTCGGTAAGTATAGATTTGCGGTATTCTCTCCTGGCATTGGCGGAATTATAATCCACTTCTTAAGTTTGGGCGCCTTAAAATGGAGAGTTACGTTACTCCGATGATTTGATAGGTGATGAATGATAATGAAACGCCAGGGGAGCCCTTAAAATCTAAACTTAACTTAAATCCAGATTATGCGAGGCAACAGAAAAACAAATCTGTGGTGTGACTGGGAATCGATGGCGGGATCCCATTAACTTTACTCAGAAGCACTGACCACTAGCCCATGACCTGGTTAGTGGGCAGAATATTTTCTCAATAAAACGATACAATTTTATAAATGACGGGACAAGGGATTAAAAGCATTAATAAGTACGGTAAAGTCTAGTATATGCCTAAACTGTGTACTTGGGCAACTCAGTTACTAAGCAAGTTCTTAGGCACACTTAGAAAACTGAGAGGGGGTAAAATTTAAGCTCAATGAATAAATTTTTCGAATTAATAATAACTTCATTATTATATTTGTTTTCAGTTTCCAATTTTATTTTGTATTAAATTGACCTAATTGAATAAGTATTTTGCTCTATTTAATGTGTGGGGGGGATGAATGTATGTAGGCTATGCTTTTAAGTGTGTGTTTTTATAAGCTAAATTTTTATTATACAAAAGACGAAGTACACTGTACCTGCAGAAAGTCACACTTAAGAGTGTCTTTTCGTTTCTGTTGTTAAATGCGTACATTTAGCAAAATAAATAAATAAATAATGAGCGGCTTCAAAACGCAGAGTCCCTGTTATGACCCACTGCGCATGCTCGAAGAGCTAAAGCTGTGGTTCACGAAGTAACGCATTGTTAAATGTTTTAAAAACGCTGTATTTGGTTTTAATAGTCTTAAATAGTTGAAGAGCAGTGAAGGAGACATGTTTCTAGATATTTACGAGTGTTCGACGTATACAATATTACTCAAATTGCGACATTTCAAATAAATTTCAGCTCTCGTGCATAGTGTAAAACTAAACAAGGCAACCAGGATTTAGACGACTAGTATCTGATGTTCGAGTAGCGTAGATCGTCAAACTAATTACGAAAAAAATAAAATATACGTGATAGCCAGGTTTCAAGTTCCTCGACAAAGACTTTTTTCGTTATTTATTTGTATTTCTGCAAAATACATCCCATAATATTTAATTCCAGTCACGTGATCTATGTCTACTTTACACTATTTTAAGTAATAGTCCTGCCTTCGTAAACTTCATAATGTTATTAATCATAACAATTTAACTACCGGTATAGATTTAATTGTGTGTGCAGTACAACGTTTTAATAATAATACCATAAATGTATGTAATAAAATATAATATAGCTTCATATATTTATGTACTTATTTACTTAATCCGTAAAAAGTGAGGAAAAGTTTCACCATTAAATTAAAATATTTAATTTACATAAGTCTAGTCCAGCCTAATAATAGCCCATGGACAATAATAATAATAATAATAATAATAATAATAATAATAATAAAATATTAATAATAATAATAATAATAATAAAATAATAATAATAATAATAATAATAAAATAATAATAATAATAATAATAATAAAATAATAATAATAATAATAATAAAATATTAATAATAATAATAATAATAATAAAATATTAATAATAATAAAATATTAATAATATAATAATAAAATAATAATATAATAATAGAAATAATAATAATAGAAATAAAATAGCAATACTTTCAAATAGTTCGTTTTTTCTTTAAGAGTGGACAGACAGAATAAAACAGAAAGCATTGTGATAATTTAAAAATTTAACCTCATCGGGAATAGAACCTACCACCTCTTGCATACGAAGCATGTCGTAAGGCACTGAGTTAAGCGCTCGCTGGCTTGATGGGCACAAAGGAATGCTCTTCATTGGAGGAAGGGGAACGTATTGTAGCTCTACTGTGCAATTATTTACTCGTGTGAATCGCCCGTTGAAACTTGAAAATGTTCGATATCAAGAGTCCGCTCATTCTTTATTTCTTCTTTATTTCTTTGCCAAGTGTACATGTTGATATTTATTTGAAATAATGAAAATATATACTCTTGCAAACGCATTGATATCCGATCCGGGACGTGGCAAGAATCAAATCACGCCATAATAGGCATAAAAGTTGGGATTCGCGGATCATGAGTTACACATACAATTAGCAACGTTCTCCTCAGACGTATTTTCTCAAAAGATTGTTTGCGCAACTATTCAAGTAGTGGCCAATGGAAAGCTGTTCACCCTGTCTCGAAAGTTCTAAACGTTTTCGCCGGTTATGTAAGACCGAATGGAGACCGCAGTGAGCCAATAGTGAACCAAAAGGCGATGAGTGCGTTGTGATCCGCAGACAAAGGGATACTGTTGCAAGATAGAGCTGCGAATATGAGTAGATAAATTAGAAGAATAACCATGTTTTTTCAGAGTCTAAACAAAATAATACGTGCTTGTACAGTGTATTACTGAGAATGAAATGAAGAAAATTTGGAAAGATTTGTGTGAGATTGTGTGAAGTTAGGCGTATATCATATTCATTTTTGCGTGGTAATAAATTAAAATATTTTACGTACGCTTAATATTAGTTTAGTATCTTACTTAAAAACGCTTTTCAAATTCTCGGGTAATTACACTGAACAACAAAAAATAAACTTCTTTTTTGTCTCAGAAAGAAAAATGTGTGATCCGATAGTATTTTTTTCTCCAGAATTCAAATGTGATGTCGGGTTTTCTCCATCACGCAAGGTTTCCGAGAGATAGGAATTTATAATTTCAAACATTTTAGTATTTTCTACGTTCGTAACTACACAATATTCGAACATTCGGACTCGCCTAGAAAGTAAGAAATTACTATTTCCTGCTATATTTCGCCCGTGGAGCATCTCTCTCAATGGTCCAACAATAATCGGCCAGCATATTACGATTCCATTTGCCTTGATATATCTTTTCCATAGCTGAAATCTCCTGAGTTAGCACATTTGGTTTTGTTGTACAATGGACAAATGGACGAAAAAAGTTTATTAAAAATAATTATTTAAATCCATTAATTGAAAGTGAAATAAAAGACTGTGGGGTGATGGAGAAATTCCCAATACATATTTGAAAACACGATAAATAATTTTGGGAGAATAAGGTCTGTGCTCCTTAAAAAAAACTTATATTCCCTTCATTAGATATCGTTTCTAGAAGTTTGTCGCTTGTAACGTCCTATGTACTAGAACCGTATAAACTAATTTGAGAAAATTGTATAGTTTACAACTGGGAAATGAATTTGATACCTTAGGGAAGGCACAGAAATACAACTTCAATAAAGGTATATTTATTGTTATTGCTCGAATTTATATTGTAATTTCGCAGTATGCCATTTTTTGTTGTACGTAACTATAACAACTTTATAAACTAAATATTGGATTCCTACTTTATCACCGAAGGCATTTCAGATTGTCATCAAAATTCACAAATGAGATTCTATTTTCAGCTATTTTTCACCTGTGCAAAAATAATTTCACAAACTGAAATTGTTTTTCGAACAATAGATAAAATTGTCGATTAATTGTGGTTCGAGGACAAAACAAAATAAAACTTAAAATAGGTATGTAGATTGACTTATTATCATACAGAGTATATAATTTTTTCAACCATGTTTCTGACATACAAAGTAAAAATCACCAGGAGTCGATTCCCAGTGGAGAATATTATTATGACTAAGTTTTCTAATTCAATTTATTTAACATTAATTCATTTTCTTAAAATTAAAATTATCTGATAATAAGGTAGAATAGGCAAAGTGATCCCACTATAGACCGCAGGAGACTCTTGGGGTAATAGGCTTTCAGTTGTTCTAGACTATCGGCACTTGATGATGATGATAATGATGGTAAAATAAAAATAATAACAATAATAATAGCCTAATAGTTTTATTTTACCTGGCAGAGTTAAGGCATTAAGGCATTGTCTGCCACTCACCCAGGTTTTAAAGAATACAAAAATATAGTCTTACATCTAAATTGCAATAAACATAAACGATTACATGTTATATCTACAATACAATTATTATTTATAATGTATTTTGATGTACTCTAGATTTAACGAATTTAATATATGTACCAGATATTGAAAAAAGATAAAATATTAACGGCATAGTCTAAATTTAAATTAATAGAGAACAATTAATTATTAGACAACAGGTAAATGTATAAGCGTGACTTAAAAGTGCCAAGTGTGCGGCAATCCCTGATATCTTCAGGAAGGAAATTCCAGGAACGGGCAGAGGCTACTGTCAAGGAAGTAGAATAAGAGGAAGTGCTATGAAGAGGGATTGTTAGCCGACTGTGGTTGTCAGACCACCGTTACGGCCGCCTTTACCCCATAAACAAGCGTCTGGTATTCAATTCCGTTAGAGGCTGAGTCGACTGCATGGTCATTGTGCCATCAGAGTTTGGTCACCTTCAACCTTCCGGTTGGTAGCGTATTGTGTTAACCAACTACGTTACGGCGTGTCCCCATCTGAGAATAAAATGTTAAGAAAACATTTCAAACAGAGACGAAAATATAGGTAAATGGAAGAAGTTACATAAAATTTATCTCAATGATCTTTATAAGAAATCCAATGTAACAAGAACAATAAGTCTCGTATACTGCGATGTATACGGCATGTCATACGAAATTTGAATGAAAGAAGAGTAAAAATGTCTTATGTCAGTAGTTTTCAAGTCCCGCAACAAATCTGAGTGGTTTCAGGCGTCAAGCCGTGCTGCAGTACTACGGGACTTGCGTTGGTTCGAGTCCACATGGTGGAAGACATTTTCTCATAGAATTTACCCCAGTATGGGACCGGTACCCATCCGTCATCACGAGGAATATTGGTAGCTACAAAAAGTATAGGCTTCATGTTAAGAAAGCCAGCTATAACGACTGAGGGATTCGACCTGCTGACAACACACATCACCCAAGCTGGCTTCATGATCGTCTGTGTAAATGACACATGTGGATATGAGGAGAGAAGCCGGCTGCTAGGTCAAGGGCCTTCGAGTCCTGTAGCGCCATGGATATTTGTTGAGATACCACTCACATTGTAGTTTTAGTTTTGGCCTTACTAGATACCAAGTTTGGGGATTTCTAAATCCATTGGAATGCAGACTGTTATGCTAAAATGAGGCAAATTCAACAAAAATCGTGGTAGAGGGGAAAAGGGTGGAGATGGTATTTTTTGAGCCTCTTGCCATGTGGCGTGTTGGTGGGGTTTTAATATGATCCAAGTTGTCGCGATACGTGGAGATGTTGGTAATCTTGCGATGTCTCACCGATACATCATTGTCCTAGGGCCAGCCAAAGCACACTTCCGCTATTCATCATCTCTGTCCCGCATTTGATTGGACGCTCAAGCGACATCCAACCCTCTTTTGTACTCAAGGAATTTCGTGCACAAGATAAACAAAAATCGGGTTTCCATTCCGTAGACACAAATAATAAGGTTAGCCGACTTTCGGTTATATCTCCCCCCTTTTAATATCTACATACAATCGACGATGTAGATTTCCCTTTCTAATACAGTTTAAATGGTTCTTGAACCAATGTCTTCCGCGGTCACGTACGGACTTTATACACACACAGCGAGCGTTAAAAGTGATCGTAAAGTCGACAGTTTGATTGAGTCAATTAAATAAAAATGAATTAATTAAAGTACTTCCTTTGGGTCACTCTTCCATGTTAACCATTTTCTCTTAGGAAGTTACGAACTGTGTAATTGCTTTTGGTATTCCTGATACTGATTTGCGTTTATTATGCAACCGACAAGTAATCTTAGATTTTTCTTCTGTTGTTTCTTTTATTTTTTAACTTGTTTGTGTATTCTGCATAATTGAAAGGATAATTATAGATTCTCGTTGAGTTGTTTTTTTGCCTTTTGGAGTTTTATGGCTGTTTTATGAATTCTGCATAACTGTAAGGATAACACAACTCTACAAAAAAATTGTTGCCCTGGGTATATCTGCGGATTTCTATGTTTTCAAGTGCACAGTTTACGAATATATTCATGAAAGTGCTGAATGTGCTCTAAAAATTTTTGAAGATAATTTTATAACATTGGTTTTCGATATTTTTCTTTGTATTTACGTCGGTGTATACTAATGTTTCAAAAAACAATTGACAATTATAAATATATCTGTTATTTTTTTCATACAGACAGGTGAATGGAGAAGTCTACACAACAATGAACTATATGGTCTTTATAGGAAGCCAGATATAATAAGAACAGTCAAGTCTCGTAGACTGCGTTGGGCAGGACATGTTGCACGTATGGGAAATGAAAGACTTGCATGGAAGCTTCTTGTAGGAAAGCCAGAGGGAAAACGCCCAGTTGGTAGACCAAGAATGAGGGGGGAGAATAACATTAACTATGATTAGAGGGAAGTAGATTATATAGGGAATGATTGGAAAGCATTAGCTCAGGATAGGGATGTGTGGAGAGCTAATGCCCGTGCGGTCATGAACCTACGGGTTCGATAGTGCCAGTGAGTAAGTAAGTAAGTATTATTTTCATATTTTCCGATTTTTGTAGTGTAAAATGAAAATAAAGATAAAAAAACCAGAGCAAATCTTCCACAATCATTGATAGTTCCATGAATTGTGAGCATAAATATATCCGAAATTAATCTTATATCAAGGGCAACAAAACCACTGTTGACTACTGTAATTTTAGATGCATATTCTGGTAGGCTATACCTTTTATTTAAGGAGTCGTTTAAATGTTTCTGTATTCTGCTTACAGTGCTGGGGATTGGTAGGCCTACTTCGTACATTGTAAAGTCATTATAACAGAAAGGGAGGCCACTTCGTACATTGTAAAGTCATTATAACGGAAAGGGAGGGCACTGTACACTCACTTCTTACTCCTAGAACAATTGCACATATATCATGATAGTGCAACTATTTCCATATATATTAATGTTAAACGTACCATGAAAAATACGAGAAATATATTTTATACAAATTATTTGGCTGTTCTAGCCGGCTCTGTCACCATCATGGTTACTTTTGAGTATTCGATCGGAGAACAAAATGACTGCTGGCGTCATCATTGTCAACGTGATAAGAGACGTTGCTGCTATAGTCAGTTTCCAACACTTTTAAACACAATAATGCAAGAAATACTCATAAAACGATATATTAAATATATAGAGCGACATAATATAATTATCTTTAACTCATTTCAGTCGTAAATATGAAAAAAAAGTTGAACTATTTTTTGTCATGGCCACTCTATTATCTCTGATTTAGAAAGGCCCGTCGATAACAGTGCATCTCTGTCCATAACAAGAGGTAAGATTTTATGTCCGCATTTTACTGCGTTTATATTAGTATTTTACCATCTGTATTGATTTATTTTACACGTTAGAGTAATTTAATTACCTTACATTAGTTTCTAGATATTAAATTCTACAAACATTAGTTGCAACTGAGTCATTGTGTTTCATTTGTGTTTGATTTTTTTTTTACGTGATTCAAAAGTTGATTTTCATGATTACGTTTTCTTGTTTGTTGGCGTGGATTTGTGATAAATTGGCTACTTTGTTTGAGGAATGAATATACGAATTTTACATTGTAAATGTGATAATTATAGGTTAATTTGAACTCAACTTCTCACCTCAATTTAAGGCATTTCTGTTATTCTCTATGGGAAAAAATCAACTTACGTATCATCCTATATATCAGAAAATTATTTCAAATAATGCAGCAATAAAACTATGTTCTTTTAATTGACGCAGATGGCACGGTGGGCTAGAATCCCCATTATTTTTATCCAATGACAATATTTTGGAATTTCAGTAAAAAAAAGTTAACTGTACGATCACTTTTTGAAGTTGAAGCAGACTTCCCGTTGCTAATCCCCACCCTTATCGATTAGGTATTTTTTTTCCTGAAGTCCCTTTGAAGAAATAACTTGTTTTAACATTTGATATCACTATCGTTTTGGTTTTCTCCGACTATACCTTGCGCTGGTGTCCATTGAAATATTTTAGGCCATTGTTGTTGCTGTATCCTAATTTGGCGACCAAATCATTTTAACTCCGTCTTTTCAACTCTAATACATTCTGCTCTTTTTTCATCAGTCTCCTATTTTTTTATTCCTGATTCTTTGCAATCTTTATATCCCTTCACATGCCCTCAAACTATTTTAACTGCCAAACCTCCCTTTTATATTTTCAGTATTAAATTCTGTGATCATAATATACTTCTTCCTCTTCAGTCCGCAATTGAATATCTGCAGATGCAATTCCCATTTTTTTAATCAACGTGTCCCAGTATTTAAAATCATCATCGTGAACAGGTTTATGTCTACAATGTATAATCAGATTTTCCTGTGACCAATGTTGTACACTACAAACCTCGCTCCCTTTCCATTCCTGCTCTTGCAATCGTACTTCGTTCATCGCGTTCTTTATATCCTGTAGCCAGATGATTCTAGGTCTGCCTTTAAAAAAGAGGCTTTCTTGACACATCCACCCCCCAGATTTGAAATGCGACGCAATTGATATCAGTTATTAATGAGCGTCATCATCATTATCATAAGTAATGCCACGAGTGATTTCCAAATTATCGATAAATTCACGATGTCACAAAATGACGAGTAAATTTATGTAGAGAAATTTGGAAATCAAGAGTAGCATTTGTTGGGACTATATAACAAATAAAATTACGCTGTTTACTCACAAATGATTATTTAAATATAGATATTTTAACATATTTATATATTTAATGTAAACGGTGATGTTTCAAAACAAATGAGAAATATTTGCCACGTTTCATTTGTTCATTACTGCAACCAGATCATACTATGTATTGCCAAATCGGATCGCAATATTGTAAGAATGCACCCTAGTGGAGAAAAAATGAAACACATCAAACTGTTTATAACCAGAATTTTAGGTTCTTAATTACTTTTTGGTGTACTATGATGTAAATATGTCAATTTCATTTTTCTGGAACATAAATACCTGGGAAATAATACGTTTAAGAAAGTGCAAACAGTGGTTTCTTTTTGTGGTGATACAATCAATTACTACAATTTTTTCTACTATATATACAATCTGGGAGCCACATGCATTCTAGGATTCTTACACCTTAATATATAAATTGTTATATTCAACGTATTTCTTAGAGAGTCACTGCAAAATAATGCTATGACCTCATCAGTACATTCCAAATATAAGATTTTTTCTCACCTCCTTTAAATATAAATATCCTCCACTCGTGTCCAACTTAGGGTGGGGTCGAGGGATGGATTCAGATGAAGCCCCCTCATGTTAGAGGTCTGTGAAGACAGGAGTACACTTGACTACGCCTGACGCACCTTCACAGGGACGGACCGACGAAATGAACGAGATGAGTGTAGAGAAACGATGGAATGAAATATGAGACAAAGCAAATGGAAGAAACCCCCACCAAAAAACTGTCCAACTTCTGTTTCATTTACTACGAAACCTACATGTAGTGACCGAGATTGGATCTCGGGATCTCAGCAGTGAGAGTCGAGCTTCTAATCGTTTGCGCCACACCCGACTTCTTATAGTCTATATTATTTTTTTATTTGCAATTAGAGTCTTTCTTTAACAAAATAAAGAATATAATGTAACTACGAACCACCTTTATTCATTTATTTAGCAGGTTTCACATCAGTTTCCTACGCTCAATTAATCTACTGTCATTCTCCTCCATATCTCTCTAATTCCAATCTCCATCGTCCAATCCATTTTCTCCTCATGCTGCTGAAAACACCATCAATCCACGTTATTTTTAGCCGTTCTCTTCTTCTTCTGTCAAGTGGCACCCATTCTACTCGTAGTATTCTTTTCGGGAATCTGTTTAACTATTTTTTTGTTTCAGTATTTAATAAAAATAGTATTAAGATGTATCAATATATCTTCCTAATATCTTATATATAAGCGATAGATTAATTCATTAGAGTTTATTAATTTCTTTGTATATATTGTTTCCTTTCTTTGTATGTATAGTACATTCGAGCTGTTATTCTTTTGAGTATACATTACTCCATTAGTTTAATTTTATTTGTATTTAATTTTTTTGTATTATTAGACATTCTTTTCATTATTGTTCAGTTTGACCAGATAATTGTTTAGTACGTACTGTTATTATATTTTTTATATATAAATGTAACATATGTGTTGTCCTGGTGAGTGGAAGAGAAGGCCACATGGCCTTAACTCCACCAGGCTAAATAAATCTATTCTATCTTTATGCCATTCTTTTACATGAGCGTATCATTTGTTTTTTTATGAAATTCACAATTGAAATTTGAACATTCATTTTTTATTTAATTACACCATTTCGTATTTTATCTCTTCTGAAAATTCCAGCTGAACACCTCCAAAAATTAATTTCTGCAGAATTTAATTTACTTATTGTACTAGATTTTAATTCCCATCTTTCTGCACCGTATGTCATTGTACTCGTTATTTTCTTCCCAAATATAGTCTTCACACTATAGCTTCATTTTTCACATGATCTATTCTTTGTTTTCTTCTATCCGATTTAAAATTTTAAACTTTTTCTTAAAATAACTTATTTATTTTCTTAATTATTATTGAAGTGGATATTTTGACTCACCTCATATTTCTTGATTTTTATGCAGACAGGTTTCGTCGCTTCTACGCGACAATCTCGGTGCCTTCCAGCTGAGGATGTCGCGTAAAAGAGACGAAACCTGTCTGCATAAAAACAACGAAATATGAGGTGAGTCAAAATATCCACTTAAATATTAATTATAACAAATCTCATAGTGTTATTTCGTACATATATTAAATTTATTTTTCTTGTTTATATAATGAAGATCGTGTGGATTATCTGAAACCTGAAGCTCGTATCGCATTTAATGTATTCTGTTCTTGGATTATTTTGATGAACTTTGTTCAGACTATTATTGTTGCTGGCTTCTTCTCCTCAAATGGATATTTTGAAATGCATTAGACGAAATATTCGTGAGCTCGATTTGATTTTATATACTGAATTCATAAATCGCGTCGTGAATTCCGAATGTTCATTTTCCTCGGTCCTGCATATCCAGTAACGTGTCTTGGTTGTATATTTGTACACATTCGTAACTACAAACCAATACGGATATATACATACATGCTTGCGTATCTATATATCTGCTTACTAGTTGAGAAAAAAAAAACCAATCATAGGCAGAACATTCAACCATTTTTTATTGTAAGCATTTGTGCATAGACTTTTGCCACCGCCTTAATCACTTACCCATGTGTCGTGTCAAAAGTAAATTTTTCTCAGTGAGAACACTGTACATTTTAGTGTATTTTTAAGCAATGTAGCTATTGAGGTTGTTCTAAAAAAACTTTTTCTTTTTTTTACAAATCTTTCGACCCTTCTTTCAAGGGAACTTTTAACCATTGCATGCCGAATCCTAACTTGAAATCTCTTTCAGAGAAACATTTTGATGTACAAAGGCAGTGTCCAAAAATATATCTGCCGTTTTTAACTGAGAGATACTAAAATCCAGCACCAAATCTCTCATTTAAAATATAGCTCAGTAATAAAACAACTAAATTGGTAGTTGGATATCCTTTACTACCTGCCGTCCGCGCCGCCATCCGCCACACTCCATTCTGCTTTTACTCATGCAGGGAGTCCATCTGTTCCGCACAGTTAGTTCACATTGCTGGATTCTAGCTTCGATTTGTGTGCCTTGCGGGACATGGCATTGGTACATCACAACGCTTCTCTGGGAGAAATTTCAAGATTGGTTTCAGCATTTAATGGTTCACAGTTCCCTTACTAGTAAACAAAAAAAAAAGATCATGACAAGAATATATATACCGGTATATATATCACCCAAAAATAAGGCCAAATGTGATGCGGGAGAATACCATTAACCAATATGAGGGAGGTGTTTTAACAGGTGATGATTGGAAAGCATTTCAGGATAGGGATGTATGGAGAGCTTATATCCACGCGAAAATGAAACGAGTTCGATAGTGCCAGTGATTTATATATGTCAAAGCTGTAGTTGCCGGATTTTTTGAAACCAAACCCGGTATATAGCAATTTAAAGAAATATATATCCAGTTCGTTATCCAGAAAAATAGGGCCGTTAATGTTTGGAATTCATCTGAATCGAAAATTTATTAATCGCTCTAGTGACTGATTTTACAAAATGAAACTCGACAGGTCTATACACCATTGAAATAAAATGAGAGAGTTATTCTCTACAAGTTCCCATGCCCCTCTTTAATTCCGAAATCGTGCCAAATGTCCTGCCTATCGCAGTTTACGAGGCTTAACTCCTCTTATTACATTCGTTCCCTTCCTCCCTATGTAAGAGACAAACTATAATATCGTTAAAAAACAAACGGAATAGTTATTTAATAACAAACTAACGTATACACCTCAGTGATAGTACTCTTTTAACTATTTAACTTTTTATGAAAATTCTATTAAGATTGACAAATATCTTCAGTTGTTTTATTTTCAATATTTTTAAATTTACAAATTAGTTTTTTAGCCTATATCTCGTTATCTTCTTTTTTATGTACATTAGATGGGACAGTCTACCATTCAGTTTCATTAGGGCCTAATCTTGCTTCTATTTACTTTGCTATTAGTTTTAGACTCAATTTTAATTAACATCATTACGTTATATATATATATATATATATATATATATGCCATACAGAATTGGCAAATTATTGTAACTGAACATTTTTAAATTAACGATATTTTATTAGATGCTTCACTTTTTGCAGACGATCAGGTTGTGATATCTGACACAGAAGGTGGCTTACAACGGGCAATTTACAAATTAAGTAAAATATGTGAAACATACAACTTGAAAATATCTACTCTAAAAACAAAAGTTTTAGCTTTTTCGGGGTGTGAGCCACTAAGAGTAAAAATCCAATTAGAGAATAAAATATTAGAACAGGTAAGCAATTTTAATTACCTGGGATAAAACATGTCATATAGAAAAGGAATACATTGAAAACAAAATAACTAAATGCAATTATATATGTGGCACCTAAAACGAAGTCTCAAAGGAACTAGAAAGGAGACATTTTAAAAATTTTATACAACAATGGCGGTTCCAACACAACTATATGGATCGGAACATTGGGTTTTAACCACAAACCAGGAACGAATAGTAGAAACGACAGAAATGAGGTTTCTGAGGAGTATGGCTGGCTATACAATAACTGATAAGAAACGAAATGAAGATATACGAAGTGAACTAAATAGGCCTTTAATTCAACTATTGCATAGAATTACACAATACAGAGATGAATGGATGAACCACATCAGTAGGATGGATAATAATAGAATTCCAAAACAGATTCTTCATTACAAACCACTTGGACGAATAAATGTTGAAAGACCCAGTAAAAGATCGACAGACCAATTATAGCTTGAGATCGCAACAGACATTAAGGTCTAATCCTGGTTGCTGGTGATGATTATCATTATGCTATAATCTTAATCTTACAGATATCACCTTATTGATCAAATTTTCATTTAGTATTATATATTACAGTTAATTGTGATTGCTATATTCTAATGTAATATATGTTTGTCCTGATGAGTGGAAGAGGAGGCCACATGACTTAACTCAAACAGGCTAAATAAATAAATAATCAATAGTTTCCTATAAAGATAGTTGATATAGCTCACAATTAACTTTCCTCCATTCATTCGTCTGCTTAATTTTAACTGTTATTTTAATTGATCCGAAATAAAAATTGCAATAAAATTATATTTTCAACAATATAAACTTAGCCTTAATACTGAAATATATTTATTTACATTACGGTCCGCAAAAACCCATTGAATTTGGGTATGCATTATTGGGTTAAAGTTCGTCATGAAATAGACCTTGGTAAAGGAATTCGTACGTGTGCAAAACTGCTTTATAAAATGTAGTTACGTAACACGATTATGTGATTTCGGATTTCAGGATATCTTCAATTTTATATATAGTTTAAGGTGTAGCAAGCAAGTGTATGCAGGCATTTCATCCGAGATATCATCAAAACATTATGAAGGTTATGTTGGATAACATAGCTACACTACACCCATATTGAGTCTCTCCTTAGTGTTGATTCCTCTTTTTTTTTTTTTTTTGTTTATACAGGTTTCCTTCTTGTATTACCTTTTTCTTTTTTTGTTATACATGTTTGTTAACTTTATTTAATTCTCACATAGACACAAGGACACACACACACACACACCCAGACCCATGGTGGAGATTTAAAATCCGCTACCCCACCAGGAGTAGAACCCTGGTCGCCGGAATGGAAGGTAGAGATTCTACCGGCTACGCCACAGCGACGGACCTCATTAAAATAAAATATTAGGTTACTAAAATTGTTTTATTTATTAAAAGGTTCCACGATGTTTCACATCATCTTCCTGCGCCCAATTAATCTACTGTCATTTTCTTCTATATCTCTCACTCTCATTCCAATCTCCAATCCCTGTTTTTCCTAATGTCGCTCAAAACACCATCAATCAACAATATTTTAGGCCTTCATTTTCTTCTTCTAGGAAGTGGCACCCATTCTGGTATTCTTCTTGGGAATCTGTCTTCTGTCATTCTTGAGACATAGCATTTTATTTTTCTTTATGAAATCGACAATTTAAGTTTGAATATTCATCTTTTGTTTAATTACGCTGTTTATTATTTTATCTCTTGTAGAAATTCCAGTTTAACGCCTATAAAAATCTCTTCCTGCAGAATTTAATTTACCTACTCTTCAAGATGTTAATTCCAGTGTTTCTGTGCCGTATGTCATTGTACTCCTTTTTTATTATATTAAAAATGTTTGTTCTTGTTTTGTAACTTATATTCTTATCCCATAAAACACCACTTAATTTTGACGTTGTAGACTTACTGTTATTTATCCTCTCCTTAATTTCAGCATCATGACTTCCATTTCCACTAATTTTTGTCCCCAAATATACATATTTGCCGTATCCTTTTATTTGTCCATGTCTGTATTCTAATATCAGATTTATAGTATTTTTTGTTGAACTGAAGACGCAAGATTTTATCGCAAGTACATAATACAATTTTAAAGGTTTTTTAATGAATTCTGCCTGTATTCCTATATATATATATATATATATATATATATATATATATATATATATATATATATATACATATATATATATATATATATATAGTCCACCCCTGTGGTCTCGAGGTAGCGTGCTGCCTTGTCACGCAGCGGGCCCGGGTTCGATCCCCTGTCGGGGCAGTATTTCTGGGTGATGTTTTTATCGGGGTTTTCCTCACTGTAAGACAAATGTCAGGAAAACTTTAAGGCCCAAACAGTCTTCGAAATCATATGGCCATCATCATCATCATCCTTCTCATTATCATCATCATCCTTCTCCGGTGTGGAAAGCAACGGGAAGCTACCACACCTAAAATTGCCTAGTATAGCTGCAAGCATAGCATGAAAATGTTATGATTGTAGTGAAGGACCTGCCTTCGGGCAGAATTACTATGGATGGATATATATCCATCCATAGTAATTCTGCCCGAAGGCAGGTCCTTCACTACAGTCATAACATTTTCATGCTATGCTTGCAGGTTTACTAGGGAATTGTGTAGATATGGTAGCTTCCCGTTGCTTTCCACACCGGTGAAGGATGATGGTGATGATGATGATGATAAGGATGATGATGATGATGGCCATATGATTTCGGGGACCATTTAGGCCTTAAAGTTTTCCTGACATTTGTCTTACAGGTGAGGAAAAACCCCGATAAAAACCTCACCCAAAAAAACGGCCCCGACCGGGGATCGAACCCGGGCCCGCTGCGTGACAAGGCAGCACGCTACCTCGAGACCACAGCGGTGGACATATATATAAAGAAACTAGCGTGTGCCCGGCGTGCGCTGCTCCGACTAAATAATTAAATATATATTTTTATTTTTAGTTGATTAAATTAATAAAACATACGGATTAACTAAGTTATATGATATTCCTTGCAATGATCCAAACATGGCAATTGCTACAGGCATATTTTTATTTAGGACTTCTGGTAAACCACTTATAATGTTCGGATTTCACTAATTTTCGAAAAATATCTACCTCGGTTTATTTTGATAGTATGTATTGAGTTTAGTTCTGAAACACAGACAATGTGCGACAGTTAGAGTGATTATTAACTTTTTGTCTCAGGTGATCTCCTAAATATTCTAATGGATTCAGAGAATAAAAGATAGCGGCTAAACACTCGCCGTACACAATAACCTGTACAACAACTTTTCTATTCAACTCATAAAACTCTTAATATGACTCACGAAAATACCAACGACGACGAACTGTGTTGCGCCGTGTATAAAAACAGTACATATGTGCTGCTGTTAAGTGTCATTTTGGAACTCATCCTGTCTGTTCATCAGGTATTGGAGTACCTGAACTGAGTTCCAGTTGTAATGTAAACAAACCAGATGTATGACTGCGTTTTCATAGTTCGAATAATGGTTTTACCTTTAATCATGTAAGAACATGTTGTTCGCTAACACTCGAAATAACGCAATTAAATGTAATAAAAATATATATTATATAGGAAATGTCTATATAAGTTATATGGGAGAAATTCTTTTCTCTTTTACTCTTGTCAAAAACTTCATCACAACTATTCTCCATATACACTCGTATGCCACCAATTTCGTTCCATTTAATTTCATCAGCGCCTGTGACGGCACGACTGGCCTGATAAACCGGCAACTTAGTGACAAAATGTATTTCAACTGTAAAAACACGCGCGTTTTCGAATACAACGTTGTGTCAAAATGTCAAGTCAGTCGTGTCACGACAACACCACATTAGGACCAGCAGCATCAATCATCATACTGGATGTTGTAGCGAAAAGGGACCTGCTGAAGATGGAAAGTATGTTCTGAAAGGCCTACAGGCATAAAGATTACATATTTCATAAGTTGAGGACGACGGATTTTACCTAAGTAGGTATATTTTGACTTATTTTATTTTATGACCCTCCACCTCAACGGTTTTAACAATGAATTTTATTAGTACTGACCTTTTTATTACTAATGTACAAGTCTTACACCAATTTTGTAGAACACAAAGTTACAATTCCATGTTTTATCAGTATTTTTACTAATAACCAATAATGTATTGCATCATACTTCCGTGGAATAGGCCCCAGGTCTAACTATACGGGTTAGAATCGATAATTATAATGGTCTCTGTTATAACTTATGACCTAACGGTTTCGTTTCACTGTTCCTGTACTACATTCATTTGATATAAAACAAAACGGTATGTGTGACATGCGATGCAATCAACCCATTAGTGCTCACATTCTATTTAAATTGTGCTGGATCTTTGTGGTTCAGTCCAATTATTTCTTTCTTTGACTTAATTCAATTTCTCCCTTTGTAGGTACTGCCCCACGCTACCCTAGCCTTTCAGTTACACGACCTGTCGGGAGAGGATTTTTAAACTCTTAATCACACAATACTTTTTGACAGCTTAAGGACATGGAGAGACTCGCAGCATGAGTCATCAGCTCAATGCCAGTGCCATCTTCGAAACAACAGCAGCATTTAAAACCACTATACCCATTAACTCCGTACATTCATACTGAACAAGATGAATATTATATTTTTTTTATTATATACAACTTTCCTCATTAGATTATTGCCTCAAGGAGAAAGTGATACAGACAATTAATTTTTGAATTTATGAAATACATTTTGTAAATACATTTAAAAAATTCATATTGTAGGCCTAATTGAAGTATACATTGTAGAAATTTTGTAAAAATGGTTTCTTAAAATTGAAATTGATCCTCTGATGGCAGCGATGGCAATTTTAGAAAGATACACCCTGTCCAAATCTAAGGAATTCCAAAATTTGGCTAAGAATCCTGTTACAGTACCTCTTGCCCCGATCATCAATCCTGTGACAGTTATACTATCTAGTTGGTATTTATCTTTGTAATAGTCAATTGTTGGCTCATATATGGCTTTCTTTTTCAGAGTCAACTTCCTCAGGTTGGCCACCATGAGTCTCAAAACGAATTGTGGGATATAATATCATACCAATTTTAGAAGATGGTCTAAATGCAATAATATATATTCGTCTGTTACTCCCATTAGTGGCCACACCATGAACTTCCTCATAAACTGTGTATCCAAAATCTCGCAAGGCTTCTGCCATCATATTTCGAATAGTGTGGTGCCGAATGTTTCTCAGTGATTCTCCAAACCGACAGGCCCCAAGGACGTGTGCATGGGTTTCGTGCTCTCTGCGACAACGTCTACAGAGGGTATCGACCCTAGACTGCCAGGCAAAGAACGCACCGCCGATATATATATATATATATATATATATATATATATATATATATAATTTTGATCGCATGAATATGTTTGAAGAATATTTTGGCATTTGTCTTACAGGTGAGGAAATACTCGCATAGGAAACTTGTCCGACCGGGGATCGAAAGCGAGCCCGCTGAGTCTACGGTAATGACGTTCCCACTAGATTAACATTGGACTTTAATTTATTTATTACGATGTAATTACTGCTGGAATTGGTGAGTGCTGGCTGGAACCATTCTCACTCCACACCTAAATAATTCAACGAACACTTGTTAAAATGTACAAAGAAAATCATATCCTGATTAATATGAATTATTAAACTAAAGATTTTACGTTTTAGTCTGTAACATGCATTGTCAATTATACAAAAGCTGGGGTGGCGATTTTTAACATTTTGAAATCAGAAATTTAGTATTTTTTTAGTGGGAGCAGCTGGTATAAATGAAGGGAAATCCTGAAATAAAACCCATCAACGTCCGGCCTATCAAGCCAATCCAGATATATTTTATAAAGCTCGAAGTACCAGAAACCGTAAAGGTAACTTAATGCAATAAATTCGGGAAACAAATGATGTAATGTTGCCATATTGCAAATTTAACATATAGACTTCAATTGAATTCAATGTTACACAATGTATTGAAATTGTTACTATTTTAATGTCGAGGCAAATGACTTACAATATCGGGGGCGGCTATTGAGAGGGGGTTGAGGGACGTCGCACCCGCCTCCTAGCACCCACATTTAGTGAATTAATTTATTTAGGAATTATATTTTTAACGTTTTATTTGTAGCTGTTTGTTCAACAGCATATGTATGTGATGGGAACCCAAACTAAACCTTACAATTCACGTCATAACGTATAAATTTATTTAAACTTTTATACATGATACAGCAATGAAATGTATACATTTTTAATAATTCTCCCTGATGTGGAATATGAAATATCATAAAAGTTACTGCTAACCGTTTGCCTTTTACAGTATTTGAAAAGTCAGTATATCCATCCATAGTAATTCTGCCCGAGGGCAGGTCCTTCCCTCCAATCATAGCATTTTCATGCCATGCTTGCAGCTTCACTAGGGAATTGTAGGTGTGGTAGCTTCACGTTATTTTCCACACCGGTGAAGTATGATGATGATGATAAGGATGATGATGATGGCCATATGATTTCAGGGACCGTTTGGGCCTTAAAGTTTTTCCTGACATTTGTCTTACAGGTGAGGAAAAGCCTCGATAAAAACCTCACCCAGAAAAACTGCCCCGACCGGTGATCGACAAGGCAGCACGCTACCTCGAGACCACAGCAGTCAGTATATAACAAATAAAAATAATAACTGTATCTAATTAGGTATACTTTAAAAATGTATATTAAAAGAAAACACATAATATTTTGCTGTAAAGTAATGGTTTGACATGTTAAGCAACATTTTTAATCATGTTTCGTATACAGAGTGCTCTAAAATTCTCCTTACAAACTTCCAGGACTTGTATAGGGGATGAGTTGATAGTATTTAGAATTGGAAACTATGTCCGGAAACTTACCGTTTCCGTGCTTCAGTCGTTTGAGGACATGTTTTTAACGCGACCACTTTTGCAAGTAATTTATTATGAGGCGTGACACAGTCCATCACTTGTTTTACAATTCATCTCCTTAATAACCAAAGAAACGCACTCGAAACTGAATCATGACTTGCATTAATAATCCTGGATACACGCTCCACAATAAATTTTTGCAGTTTTCATAATTTGGAAAATTTTTATATTAAAAAGAAAAGTCTTGGAATACTCGATAGGCAAATTTTCGATTTAGACGAATCATGAAGTTATTACTTTTTGAGATACGTGACGTTCGTTCAGGCAATGCTGGTTTTCAAACGACTGTAGCACTGAAACGGTATGTTTCCGGATATGGTTTCCAATTCTAAATATATATTATTAATACAGTCTCATCTACAAGGCCTAGAAGTTTGTAAGGGGGAATTTTAGAGCACGCTGTATACATGTAATCAATTACTACGAATATTTAGATCAAACTTGTAGAATTGTATATTTCTTTTCATTTAAATGGTTAAATGTAATAAAATAGTTCTAATTTGTAAAATCTCGTGTGCATAACAGAACAAAAAAAATCTTATAATTATAGGTATCTTGTAAACTGTACCTCAATCAACATAATTTACTTTTTTTTTTAATTTTTCACAATAATCTTTTCAAATGGTATAAAAGAGAAATCAGTACCAGTAAGTCAACAGATTTTCAAATTATACATCAGGAAGCATTATTTAAAATCTAATTTACATGTTACTGTTGTATCAAGTGTAAAATTGGAGATAGATTTATTTAAAGTGAACTTCATTGTATGATTAACTTTCCACCATATTCATACGCTCATTAAATAGACGTAACTTATTTGTTACTAATATTATATCATTCTTTATTTCATCCACAGCTGTGGTCTCGAGGTAGCGTGCTGCCTTGTCACGCAGCGGGCCCGGGTTCGATTATCGGCCGGGGCAGGGTCTGAGTGAGGTTTTTTGGGGTTTTTCCTCAGCTGTAAGACAAATGTCAGGAAGCGTAGGCCCAACGGTCCCCGAAAATCATCCGACCATCATCACCCTTATCATTACCATTATCATCCTTCACCGGTGTGGAAAGCAACGAGAAGCTGCCACACCTATAATTCCCTAGTAAATCTGCAAAGCATAGCATGAAAGTGCAGTGAAAGACCTGCCCTCGGGCAGAATTACTATGGATGGATCTTTATTTCGGAGCTATACACAACCAGTGTGGTATGTTTAATAGTGTATACATGATTGATGCGTCTAGAAGACAAGGGAGCAGAATGCATTAATTTTTGTGAAAATAAAGTTTAGAGTTTGATCTATGTCAATGTTACTGATCGTATTTATTTTTAAAAGTTATTATCCTGTTATTGTCCACCGCTGTGGTCTCGAGGTAGCGTGCAGCCTTGTCACGCAGCGGGCCCGGGCAGTTTTTCTGGGTGAGCTTTTTATCGGGGTTTTTCCTCATCTGTAAGGCAAATGTCAGGAAAACTTTAAGGCCCAAGCGGTCCCCGAAATTATATGAGCATCATCATCATCCTTATCATCCTTCACCGGTGTGGAAAGCAACTGGAAGCTACCATACCTACAATTCCCTAGTAAATCTGCAAGCATAGCATGAATATGCTATGGACCTGCCTTCGAGCAGAATTACTATGGATGGTAGATCCTCTTATTATGAAATTAACTCCATACATTTTGTAGCGAACCTACCTTCTCTTCCAATCAGATGATACACTGAGACATTATATTTGAAGTTACGTGTATCTACCAAGAAGTTCATTTGACCTCTTAATCTTCTAGGCGTCATACTTATAATACATATGAGCATTGCATTAACAAGGAGACTGTCAACCATTGCATACCGAAACCTACCTTGACATTTCTACCAGAAAAGCATTGCGATGACCAAGCCCGTGTCCAAAAAATTATCCGCAAGGCAGACGTTTCAAACTGAAAGGCACCAAAATCCAGCGCCAGATATTTTATTTAAACTATAGAGAGGTAATAAAACTCCCGAATTGGCAGATTGGATAACTCTCACTACCTGCCATCCATGCCGTATCCCGTCTCACACCATACCGTTCTTACTGAAGCAGGTTGTACAGGGAGTATCTGCTCCGTACAGTGGGGTTGCCATTGATGGATTCTCGTTTCGATTTCTATGCATTGCAGTTAAAAACGGCCGTGGTATATCACAACGCTTCTCTGGAAGAAATTTCAAGGTAGAGTTCGGCATGCCATGTTTGAAAATTCCCTTGTAAGTAAACCTTTATTACGTACTTTGCCCTCTCAGCACCTTCTCAATCCTACACTCGTCACTGTACACCCCTATAAATTTAATCTGTCCAAATTAAAAGTAAAGTGTTTCCATCTCTACTTGTAAATCATATCTTAATATTAAGAGAAATATTACGTGCATATGATGAGTTCTAATCTTGAATACAAAGTAATAAAATAATTGACGTGGTCGCGAAATACGGATTACAACTAAATGAATTTTGAGTTTTACAGAGATCCTCAATCACAATCTGTTTGGTGGCACCAAATTTATATTGTTATTCTAAGGAAACCTACGCCACGTGGAAATGATGGCCACTACATCCGGTGCCAAACGTGATCTTGGCACGACCTTCAAGAAACCCTAGAGAGGATGCGATTCACCTAATGTTGTTCTTTATTTCCAAAGCCCAGTATGTCCTCAGTTCCTCAGAATATATCATAATCTGGCCTCCAGTCGGAGATAGTCTACTCGAATTTACCAACTTTCTGATTGGCTTCAATATTACAGTCAAAATAGACCAATGAAATCATATTTACAGTTAATTAAATAGAGCAATGCCTCGTAATATTGGATTTCATAATTTTAATTTGGAATTTGTGACAATTTGCTCAGACTTCTCTTCAATCATGAAATTGGCAACGTATCCTGTGAGATACATTGATTTAATGTATTAAATATTTTTTAATAAAACAGAAGAAAAACGAACGAGTAGAAATTACTTAAGGCTTTGTAGAATTTAGTACAATATACAGTGATAACTTAGAGTTGTACATTATTTGTTTTCACTTGGGTCCGACACATATACAAGTAGTTCTTTAGTTACCGGTAGTTCTTTATTCGAACTGGGCGGGCAGACTGCACTGAGTACAGCGAACTGAAAGATCTATTGTGCTATCCTAATATATTGTGGATGAAAGTAATTAAGTCTATTTTATGGCGTTATGTAATTTGTAAGTCGTCATCCTGGTCCGGCGCACCAGATTCTTCTCTCGTGACATGTAGATTGGGTCGGTGACCTTGAGCAGGGACTACAATCTTCCTGTTGGTCACTTCTGCCCTTTTTTATTGCTCAAGCTCGGGGTCATGACCCAGAACCGTGGTGGGAACTCCGCTAGATCCCCACAAACACATATATTAACACCTGTGTGCGCCAACCAAACTATTTTTCCTGAAATAGCAATTGAAGTAATTGTTTAAATACTTTAAAATCACAAAAAATAACATCTTATTCTGATTTTTATTATTATTTCCTAAAGTATTTAATTATTTAATTCATTTTGGGATTATCTACTTTATTTTGTTTTAATATCATTCTCATTTGCATTAATTCTCTGTGTGTCAGGGTTCGGTAATATTTTGAAAACGTATCCTAAATGTGCATTGTTTTATTTAATTATTTACATCTAATTATATTTACGTACATGAATAATATATTCATTTTCTTCAGTTTGGTATTTATCTGTTATATAAAGTTTTATTTATAATAATTCTGATTTACATTAATTCTGTATGTATTAGGGTATGTTTTATATATTTAAATTTTCTCCTAAATTTGTTTTCTTTTATATTATTACCTACTGTATTTAATTACCATCTTCAGTCTGGTATTAGTCTGTTATATAATGTTTTGCTTATATCATTCTCATTGCATTGATTTTTTGTGTATCAGAGTGCGTTTTTATATTGAAATTTTCACCTAAATTAGTTTTGCTTTATATTATTTCCTAGAAAGGCCACTGTGCAAATTGTAACCGACATCAATCCATCCATCCAACTACGTAATAACTTAGTTGCCTACCAGATGTCTTACTGAAGCGATGTGCTAACAACATGTCACTCGTCGACATAAGTAGGTAAAAAAGCGTAACTACATTAGCTTGATTAAGAAACTCCCTCTTGGGAGCACTCTTGTCTCTACGTGGGACGTATGGGGTATATACACACACATACATTTAATTACCTTTTTAAGTTTGAAGTTAATCCATTCTGTATTGTTTTATTTCATTTTCATTTGTATTTTTTTTTTTGATATGCCAGAATTTATTTTGTATCATGAAACTGGCTCCTAAATTTATATAGGCCTACATTTTCACCTTCTCCCTTTAACTAAACATTTGTAACTAATGTATACTGAATATTCTATATGTATTATTTCTGTAACTGAACTGCACCCGAGCACGAGCAGTTGCTCATTCGGGTGGAAATACTGTGTACAAAACTTGTTTTTGAATAAAATTTATTCTTATTCTTAAAATGAGATGAGGTTGAGGAAATTAAATGAATGAATGAATGAACGAATGAGAAACGAAATGATACGTAGGGGAGGGAAGGGAGAATACATAGTGTTGGTGGGATGAAACTCCCGGAAACGGGAGAACCCAGAGAATAAATCGAAAATTCCTGTTATGGCCCGCATTCAATACCCCTGTGTAATCGCCAGGATTCCAACCTGGGGTAACCACGCGGATACCGAGACAGCCACTTACGAGTAAATAATTGGTAGGAGAAATTAGTAATTTGCCAATTTAAGGGCTAATAATGTATTTGGAAATTAATATTTACTAGAATGAGACTAGATGGTATTTTTTTCTAATAAAATAATACTGAAACATTGCATGTTATTAATGTGAGAATCGATGTCTGAAATATAGGTTCTTCTCGGCGGAGATTATAACTGATATGGTTAATATAATATGCTTCCTTTCTGACGAGAAGTTTGAGTAAAATATTTAAAGGATTGGATCTTACAGTGGTTTTCACTTCGGGATCGAGTACAGACATTCTTCTTGGAAATCCGAAAGACAAAGTAGAGCTGATGGAAAAATCGGGAATTTTACGAAATTAGCCGTAAAAATTATGATAAAAATATATTAGACAAACGAGAAACCAATTTCTGCATATAACAGTCAACTAGGAAAAGGAAGATAGAGTTCATTTACCAGCAAAATTTAACAGTTAGGATTGGTGATTCGTCGGAAGCGAGAATATAAAAATCGCTCTAGGCCCACAGTTTCTGATTTTGCATACAAAACTGGCATGTGCTACTAAAATAAATCGGGAAAGATATTTTATTTTATTTAATTTTATTTAGAGCCCCACCACCAGCCCCCGGGCTGCCTCGGGCATAATACCCATGTCTCCGGGACTGCTCTATGTCCCTATCTATTATCTAGTCTTAATTAATTTAAATTTCGGGTAGATAACTTATTATACAAAATTACGAGTAAACAAAATTAGACCAATTGGTGTGATAGTTTTACAAGAAAGTTGTAACATAATTATCGCTCTAGTGGCCGCCATGTTTGGTTTCCCGCAATGAAACTGGATACATAAAATTTAAGTTATAAAACATTATAGGCCCTATATTTTTTTCTGCTGCCAAACCAATAAAATACGAGCATATATTCGACTTGCTGAAGAATTCGCTACAGGACGATGTTTTTAAATAAAAAAAGCCTTTATAACAGGCGTTTTCAGTTTGTAAGTTAAGAGATTAAATGGATGAAAAAACTATCATATAAATTTTTTATTAAATAAAATTTTATTCGAAAACATGCCTGCAATTTAGTATGATTGTGTCTAAATATTTCATTTTGTAATCGTAAATGTACATAGTCCCAAGAGAGATGAACAGACAGGGGAATGGAGAATACTAAATAATAATGAGCTACATGATATTATAGGAAATCAGATATAATAAGAGTTAAGTGTCGTAAACTGCGATGGTCAGGGCATGTGACACGAACGTGGAAAGAAAAAGAGGCATGGAAGCATCTTGTACAAAATCGGAGGGAAAACGTCCAGTTGGTAGGCCAAGAAAGAGGTGGTAAAATAGCATTGACCATGGTTCGAGGAAAGTAGATTATACAGGGGATGGTCGGAATACATTAGTTCAGGACAAAGTTGTGTGGAGAGCTTATGTCCGCGCGACCATGAACGTACGGATTCATTGATGCCAGTAAGTTTGCCAATTTTCTTTAAGTTAGAGTAGGGTTTTAATATAACCATAGCTCAGTCTTGAGAATGGCTTGATTACTGTCGAAACGCGTCGAAGTTTTTAAACCCTATTAGTTGCTGATTGGATTCTCTTCAATGTAGTAATATACTATCCAAATAACGAGAATCAATAATACGTTTAGGATAATGAACACAGATTGAAATGTATTGCTTGACATACTTAAACGATGGGGATTACGGTTAAATATCTAAAAACAATAAAATGTTGTACCTGTGGTGGGATTCGTCCTCAACAGATTACACTGGTCAACATGATTTTTGTCTCATGAGTACCAATAGCTGCACTTAATGCAGTTTTTCAAATATCTATTCTGAATTTCTCCATCACCCACAGTTTTTTTTACTTCAATTTCAATTAATGGATTTAAATAATTATTTTTAATAAACGTTTTTTCGTCCATTTGTCCATTGTAAAATAAAACCAAATGAGCTAACTCAGGAGATTTCAGCTATGAAAAAGAGATATCAAGGCAAATGGAATCCTAATATGCTGGCCGATTACTGTTGGACAGTCAAGATGGAGGCTCCACGGCGAAATATAGCAGAAAAATCGTCACTTCTTACTTTCTAGGTGAGTCCGAATGTTCGAATATTGTGTAGTTACGAATGTAGAAAATATTAAAGTGTTCGAAATTATAAATGCTTGTGTGTAGGAAACCTTGCGTGAAAGAGAAAATCCGATATTGTATTTGAATTCAAGAGGTAAAATACTATCAGAATCACATATTTTTCTTTCTGAAACAAAAAATGTTTATTTTTTGTTGCTCAGTGTTATATTTGTATAAAATATTCAGCAAGGCTTTCGAAACCGGTTCCATTTTCAAAGCTGTTCATTGGGTATTGGTTCTGTTTGAGGAATATTCCAGTACCAGTATCAAAACCAGTACACAATGAGCAGCTTTGGAAGTGGAACAAATTCCGAAAGACCTAGCTGAATATTTTATATATATATATATATATATATATATATTATATATATATATATATATATATATATATTTTAGGACGACTGCCACAACAGGTTCAAAATTTTATTGATCATAATATTTTCACAGTAGCCTGAGCGGAAGAAAATATTTCTGAAAATTGATTATTTTTTAATTTATAATTGAATAATCCCCAGAACAAGGTTGTAAGAGAGATATTTCGTCCTTTAGAAGAGCTAATTCAAATAATGTAAACAAAAAAATGAAGGATGAACAGAGGAAAATTTGAATGTAAATTTGAGGTAATATGCATTCTGGAAGTGAACACAGAGGACGCGTCAGGTAACTAAATGGACAGTGTTATGATTATGACAAACTGTATTCTGCAAAATTTAACGAATGTGGAGATGGAAGAGTCAGTGGAAATGAGAGGGGGATCCCCGCCGTGTGTAGTTATGAATTCGCTCTTATTTACGCATAGCAACACATGCACATAGATTTCATCAGTATCGCTATTGTAATTCAGGATCTGCGAGATACAGAGATGACAAATGTGATTTGAATGCATTTTTTTAAACGAATCACATATATAACTTATGTGAATAAATATTTGTGTTCGCAAGCGAGAGTACATCCAGTCCTATCAAACTGTGTTATCAGGGATTTATTTACAAATTATGAATTGTAAAATTATATATAATAGTCTGCCGTAAACAATAATACTGCAACTTCGCTTGGATACAACCACAATATGCCAAACGTAAATGCTGCTCCTATTAGGTCATTCATTAAGTAACGCACATAAGTTTAGTTGTCAATTGCATTTCATTGGAAGTGATCAAAACTTTACAGAAAACATCTTCAATCCTTCCTTTAAAAAGTCACGTAGTTTCATTGTTTTCCGACAGATGTCTGTGATGTACAGCCTTTGAAAAAAATGATGGTGCAACTCTTGATGATGGAAAGTTAAGAGCTTTGAAGAGCGATTCACACCAGTACGTTGTTACATGTTCTGACTCGTTTGAGTAAAATGCGGACGGCATAAGTCTCTCTTCATGCAGCATTCGTATCGTTCGCTTCAGTGGAGCAGTCGGTAAGATGCTAGTTTTCCGACAACGCGGACCCATGTTCGATTTTGGTTAGGTATATACATATTTTTATTTATAATTATTTAATAACGTTGTTAATTTTCATAATGCCTATATGTTACCAGGCTTCGTTATATAAATAAAATTGTATATATATGGAAATATTCCCGGTCGGGACAGGCTCCTGGGTGAGATTTTTTCGGGGTTTTTCCTCACCTGTAAGGTAAATATCAGGAAGCTTAGAGCCCAACGGTCGCTGAAAATCATCCGGCCATCATCATCATCATCCTTATCATTATCATAATCATTCTTCAGCGGTGTGGAAAAAAACTGGAAGCTATCACAACTACAGTTCCCTAGTAAATCTGCAAAGCATAACATGAAAATGCTACGATTGCAGTGAAAGACCTGCCCTCGGGCAGAATTACTATGGAATGGAATATTTGAAAATAAATAAATTAAAGGAAACGGCTCATATATATATATATATATATATATATATATATATATATATATAAAAATGAATAATGATTGTAACGTCTTATTACTTTGTTTCCAAAAAACATGGCATAATAAAATTATTTACGGTATTTCCTTTACTAATACAAATTGCGTCTGATTAATTTAAAATAATATCTAATTTCGTTATACAAGTAAGTCCTGAAGTACTACATCGCTTCATACAGACAATTTCTGGGAGAGATGGTTGTGGTCAAGAGGAGGGAGCTCGTTTCCCATGCATGAGGTCGGATGTTCGATCCTGCTGTCGTGCTTTATTTCTCTCTCGTCCTTATTTAAATTAAATTTCTTTCTTTTGTTTCATTTATTTTGCATTGTTTTATTTGCAGTATTTACCGCACTACTTATTTGCACGAAATTGTTTTCCACTGCACGACACAACAAAATAGAACGGATTTAGTTTCTCAAATAGTTGTATACTGGGGGCACGCCGTAGCGTAGTGGTTAAGGCACTGAGCTACAAGCCGGAGGATCGAAGGTTCAAGTCCCGTTGGGGTTAGGGTTTTTTAAACTGACCCAAATCCTCTGGCGGCACTATGGCACTGGGGTCGACTCAGCCTCTAACGGAAATGAGTACCAGACGCTTGTTCTGGGAGCAAAGGCGGCCGTCACGCAGGGCTGACAACCCGGCTCACATAAAGTGCCGATTGTCTAGAAAAAAGTGGGAGCCTTAACCTCCTACTACCCCAAGGGCCTCTGGGTCTGTTGTGGGATCACTTTACTTTTACTTAATAGTTGTATACTTGTGAACCAAATAGCTGATCTCTGATCATGCGCAGTGGCTTCGTTCTGAGACTTGAAAATTATTTCAAAGGCTGTACCCCGGTTTTCAAATGACGGCTGCTCATGAAAAACGTACAAAGCTGAGAGCTGTGATTGAATTTCTTTCTGCGGAGTAGAATATCATTTAAAACATTCATAGTCGCTTACGAAATGTCTATGGGGATGAATCAGTGGACAGGAATACTTCAATCGATAGCTTAGCAGAATGTTAGCGACAGAATGAGGTAAAACAAGACTCGATCCCATTGACCTTCAATCGCATACTGTTGCCCTGTACGTGTTTCATGAGCAGCCGTCATTTTAGAACTAAAGTACATCACAACCTTCAGTCCGAAAACAATGAAACTTCGTGATGTTATAAAAGAAGGAATGAAGATACGTTTTGTTAAGTTCAATTCATTTTCAATTAAAGACAAGATAACTATTATTAAATGCATTATTTATTGAACACACCATGTACAACGCAGTAACGTTTTCTCTTTAGACCTGAAGTGAAATTTCTTTGTCTATACCCATATGTCAACACGTGGGACGCGATTAGTCCCTTAGGGGTGTTACATATCCATGTTGTGTAGTCGAAATACATATGTAAGGAAATTACTATTTGGAATATTGGAGGTGTTATTTGATGCCGGAACTGTTCCTAAAGGTGATGGATAGATTGTCATACTACGAGTTAATTATAAAACTAGAAAATTAGTTAAACATGGGTATATTTCTGTAAAAGATGCGAAAAATAAGAACAACAGTTATTCGTGAATGAATAAATATATAAACAAAATGTAGCTGAATTCAAATACACGGGAACAATAATTACAAATAGGTATAAAATGCACAACAAAATTAAACGTAGACTCAATTCAAGAAATGCATGCTATTATGCCTTACAAGGACTCCAGTCATCTCAAAATCTCTAAAAAAAATGTTGAACTGAATATGTATAAATAATCTCCCAGTTATATTATGTGGAAGCGAAACATAGACTCTTATTTTGAGGCAGGAAAAAAAATTACGAGTATTAGTCATTCAAAATATCTTTGCAGGCGGAGGAATTACGAAGCTCTGTTTGTTGCTACATGTGACGTCACATAAGGCAGTGTATACTGTCAGCATCCCACGTCCCATTCCCCTCTGTACTCGTAGATAGCAGTGTCACATGTTCTATTCGTACATAAACACGACTGCAGTGCCCTCCGTCAACAACTGCGCTTACTCCTTGAACGGGTAATATTTAATAATGAAGTTCTTACGACAATTTTTGGACCAATGAGAGATAAACAGACAGGCAAATGGAGAAGACTACATAACAGTGAGCTAAATTATCTTTGTAAGAAACCACATATAATAAGAACAGTTAAGTCTGCGATGGGACGACATGTTGCACGAATGGTGAATGAAAGAGGGGCATAGAAGGTTGTTGTAGGAAAACCAGAAGCAAAATGCTCAGTTGGTAGACCAAGAATGAGTTGGGAGAATAACATTAACCATGATTTGAGTGAAGTAGATTATACAGGGGTAGATTGGAAAAGTGTAGACCAGGAGAGTGGAATCCAGGCTTTCACGGCTAGTAATCATAATATTAAAAGATTCCGGGCTATGTGGCCGCGGTCTATAAATGGCGTTTCTTCTAGACGTTTCACCCTCAACTGCGCAGGACATTTTCAGTGGCGAGTGAATCTAGGTGGTGTTCCCTTGTCGTAGACTGTCATTCACAGTCGAGTCTACAACAAGGGAACACCACCTAGATGCACTCGTCACAGAAGGTGCCCTCCGCATTTGAGGGAGAAACTTCCGGAAGAAACACCAGTTATAGACCACGGCCACACAGCCCGCAATTTTTCAATATTAAGACCAGGAGAGCTTATGTCAGCGCGAACATGAACCTAAGGCTTCGATAGTGCCAGTGATTAGAAAGTTAATGTAATTATTGTTACTATTTAACTCATGTCGCAAATGGTAGTCAATGACCAATCACGTTTCAATGAATTCTGTTCTACGCCAATGACAGTCGTGTTTCACCTCGCTCTTTATCGATTTCTCTTTATCAGTTCTTGCTTTTGTGATAAATAAAGCTCCTCCTTTTTTAATATTCTGAACAAGTTAGACCATTATTTTTCTCCAGCAAATACATTGAATACAGCAAATAATGAATAGATTCAGTGATTTTACTAAGTTTTTATTCAAAATATAAATGATTAACCTATAATGTTGATTATAATAGTGTGATGTGTTTCATTATTTCTCCACTAGAGTGCATTCTTACAATATTGCGATCCTATTTAGCAATAAATAATATGATCGAGTTGCAGTGAAAATACATAACCTCACATTTCTAATTTGTTTTCAAACATCGCCGTTTACATTAACTATATAAATATTTTAAAACACTGGTAACTATATTCAAATAATTATTTTTTAGTAAAGAGCTTAATTTTATTCATTAAATAGCCCTAACAAATGCCACTCTTGATTTCCAAATTATCGATAAGTTCACGACTCACGAAATGAGGAGGGCATTACTTATGACTATTGCATTAGTTTAAATAATTTTACTACGCAGCTTAACTGAATGATTATTAATGCATTTTAATTGTAATGTTATCTGTTATTATGGTTGTTTTGTATTATTACTAAATATTCATATATGGATACGGACTGTCAAAAGTACATACGTCTTGCTGACCATTTGTAAATAACTGTTTTTATTATATTCTTTACTCAAATGAACTCTTACTATTATTAACTAGTTACCCTTATTTCTCTACATATGTAAACAAGTGCCAGCATGCGGTTAGCTAATCGCCTAAAATTAAAGTTGCCAACAAAAAAATCATCTCCAACACATCTAGAATAAAACTAGAGTGATCTACAAAAAAATAAAAACTTTGCATGAAAAACGTGTGGTGCTCTATATCAATTAATATATTTGATAATAAACATATATTGGTAAAATTAAAGTCTCTAAGACGAAAACGTAAAAACCATAAAAGCACCATAAAAGATGATTTTTTTGTTGACCACTTTAATTTTATCCCATGCGTGTTGGAAATTAAAATTATTTTTCATCTTTTAGTTCGGTTTTCTAATAAAGAGTGTTGTTTTAGTTTTTTAAAACTATTATTAACTCCAAAACAAAATGAGAGAAAAGATAATAAGGTTTGAAGGTTTGTCATTTATTATATAGTACCTCTGTTCCATCATAGACAATCAAAACAAAGTGAAAAATGAAGTAAAAATATAATTAAGAAACCGATTCAACTTCACCCTCAAATTTCAATCTCCACGTTCCTCACATTCGCGCCCCATTAATGCTACAGAAGAGTGAAATATACACAAGACAAACCTATACATAAAAATGTTTTTAAAAAGTATACAACAGGTAATGTGTCACTTCATTAGCTCTATCTGAATAGCCGCCACTGCTGGTGCTTCTATTCTATATTCTAAACTAAATTTAATACTATAGTTAACTTATCTAATATATATAAATGAATGTTTGTTTGTTTGTATTTTATGCGCTTGCCGTACCGTTCATCCGATTGTGATGGGGTTTTCTGCAAAATGTTCAGGAGATTCCCGGAATGAACATAGGCTATAAGAGGGTTGTGATGCTCAACTCCTACAGCCTTAAAAACCACCCTTTAATAATGAAAAACGTAATATAAGTATATTTTTATACTTAAATGGCTTACGCTGCCTAAACCATAACATACACGAAATGAATGTACACAGAAATCAATATCTCAAAATACTCTACAAAAACGTCCGCGACAGCATATGTTTATCTTTTACGGTTAACTCACAATAGCCATTTTTCATGATAGATTGCCGGGCAAACGTGCACTGTCATACCGTTCATCCGATCGTGATTTTTTTTTTTTTTTTTTTTCGAAATGCTCAGGATTTTTCCTGAAATGTTATAGGCTATAAGAGAGTTTTATTACTCAAGCCCTTCTCCATAAAAAATCACCCTTTGTAGTGAAATATGTGAAAAAGGTAGCTTTTTGGCTTACGCTGCCTGAACCATGACAAAGACAAAAAAAATTGATGTACACAGAATTGAATATCTCAAAAAATTCTACAAAAAAAAGTCCGCGACAGCTTATGTTTATCTTTTACGAATAACGCTCAACAACCATTTTTGTCTTTCATTAATGCCAAAAAGATCGGGATAAGTAGATTCCCGGGCAAGCATAGCAGCGCACGGTGAGTATTCTTTTACGGAAAACTCAAAATAACGAAATTTGTCTTTAAGCTCATTTATGCCAAGTAAATCGGGACACGTAGAAAACCAGGCAGCGCTGGGAAATCAGCAAGGGGTATCTAAAAACAAAACGATATAGATTTATGTTTCCTTTTATTTATTCAACTAAACGCAAAAACACATTATTATTTATTTAAGCGTAGCAGCGAACGCCGGGTATTAGCTAGTATCTTATATGGACTACTATTGAATATTTAATATTCATTTTTATCTCGTATGAATGTATTTCTTATTTTTTTTCTAATTTTGAACATCTTACTGCTCTCTTCATGAAATCCTTTCAATATACATAGGTTCTTGTTCTACGTTTCTTGTTGAATTTCCATACTTCAGCTCCATATGTGACAGTTCTTCTCACTATTGAATTACATATTTGTAACTTATTATACTTGGTTACATGCCTATTCCATAGGACACCATTTATCATAAGTAATGCCACGAGTGATTTCCAAATTATCGATGAATTTATCTAGAGAATTTGGAAATCATGAGTGGCATTTGTTAGGACTATTTAACGAATAAAATTAAGCTGTTTCCTCACAAATCATTGTTTAACTATAGTTATTTTAAAATATTTATATATTTAATGTAAACCGCGATGTTTGAAAACAAATCAGAAATGTGAGGTTATGTTTATTCATTGCTGCTTGATCATATTATTTATTGTCAAATAAGATCGCAATATTGTAAGAGTGCACCCAAGTGGATAAATAATTAAACACATCAAACTATATATCAAAATCAACATTACGGGTTATTCATTTATTTTTTTAGTAAACAACTCGGTAAAATCAAGGAATCTTTTCATTATTTGCTATATTCAATGTATTTGTTGGAGAAATAAAATGCTTTGACTTGTTCAGATCATTAAAAAGGAGGAGCTTTCTTTATCACAAAAGCAGGAGCTGATAAAGAGAAATCGATAAAGAGCGAGGTGAAACACGACTGTCATTGGTTGTAAAACAGAATTAATTGAAACGTGATTGGTCATTGACTAGCATTTGTGGCATGAGTTAAATAGTCATGGTATTTATTGTTCTACCTTTAATTATTCTTTCCCTAATGTTACTTTCTTGTATATCCAGATTATCTATTTTTACCCCATAATACTACATTTCTTCGCTTCCCGTAATATAACCCTTCTGATCTTATTATATTTAATCTTCGGTTTTTGCTCCACACCCTACATCAAAAGTTTTATTTATTTTTAATAATAATATTATTAATAATAATATTACAAATAATAGTAATAATAGTAATAGTATTAATAGTAATAGTGTGAAATAGGAATTCCCATGCTTGAACATTTTCTTCTCCAATTCTTTAATATTTCAAGTACATATATTTTAAACGGAGTCGGTGATAACAACCTTGATATAGACCTTTACTTATCGTAAAACTATGTGACAATTTATTACCAATTTTAATTTTAGATATGCAATTGTCATAAAATTTTGTACAGATTTAATTATTATAATCTTAATTCCTCACGACTTAAAGTAATCCATAGATTCTCTATAAGGACATTGTCGTATGTTTTCTCAAGATCTACAAATAGTAGGTGTAAAGGTTGTCCATATTGCATTTTCTTTTCTATTACCTGAGTAATGCAAAAGTATCATTACTTATGGAGCTGAACTTTGGTCATTAACAACAAAAACAAATAAGTATTTTTTGTCAAACGAAATGGATTTTTTTTTACGAAGGTCAAAAAGTATTTCAAGAAGAGAAAAAATAGAAACACTGTTATAAGGGAGAAAATGAAAATTGAAGACACTATTATAGATTATATTAAAACTCAACAATTAAGATGGTATGGACATGTTAAGTGAATGGAAGAGAATCGGCTACCAAAATGTGTTTTTGGAATGGAAACCTGAGGGAAGACAAGGCACAGGAAGACCTAATTCCTCCTGGAGTTAGAGAATATATTTATACATGAAGGAGAAACATCTACAACCATGAGATTGGATGGACCGATAAAATTGGCTATTAGGAATCTGACGATGTCAAAGACATAAATCAACCTATGATCTATCTAATAGTAATAATAATAATAATAATAATAATAATAATAATAATAATAATAATAATAATAATATCAGCAGCCCATGTAAGATGATTTGAGTATTTGCGTAGGATTGCGAGTTGAAAAACAAGTGCTCTCTCCGCCCACGCTCCCCTTAGCTGACGTACGTCATCATAGATGGCAGTATCAACTATTTTCATTATTAATTATAACTTCAAATTTTAAGGAATAAACGCGGATAGATATTTGAACCGAAAAGGCGCAATGTTGTTCAAAATGTGAATATATTATTATTGTGAAGCTTATCAAGAAAATAATTGAATAAATTACATATTTAATTGAATAGTATCTATCATAATTCTCGCGGTTGTGGTAACTTGAAATATGTTATAAAGGACCCTGCAGTGTAGGCTCCATTCATCAGTACGGGGCACGCGCTCTAATACTCAATATAGTAATACAGTAAAGTATTTATTAATTTTCCTACTTATTGAGATATTAGGGCAAGTGACCCAATAAATTCAGCACACTAAATTTTTGGAATTGGTTTTGGGAATTGCCCTAAAACCAACATATTAATATATGGCATAGATCCAGGTGTTAAGTGGGGGATGTGGTGAAACACCTTTCCTCCACGCGGGGGCACGCGCCTAGGTTACCTCATGTGTAGCCCGTGCCCGATGAATCGGCGTAAACCACAAAAAGTGTAAGTTAATGACATCTGTGATATTAGGGTTAAAGTACATGTCGTCGGTAGGCAATGAAAATCTTGTAAATCCATCATTCATTGAAAACCAAATAACTCCAGTAGACAGCACAGAAATATGTGATGCATAACCTGTTGAGAACCTTCAAATTTATTAATAACTTGACTTGTATTCTGTAGTAAAATATGTGGGAAATAGTGCTTATAAATTTTCATAATTGTTTAAACTCTATATCATGGAAACGAACACACGAAAAAATGCAAAGATATAGGCCTATATATATGTGTGTGTGTGTGTGTGTGTGTGTGTGTGTGTGTGTGTGTAATTTGCCTTAGTGTCATGGTATATGTTAACTGAAATGTAGGGTGTAATAGAGATAAGACGGAAAAAATAAATTAATGAAAAAAACTATGATACCGCTATCTATAGTTCTTCTCTTCACCCATATACTCATAAGATGGTAGCCTTTAATAGTTACATTCATAGACTTTTAAATATCCCTCTTTCACCCTTGGAATATAATAATGGATTGAATATTATTAAACAATTGGCTGTTAATAATGGCTACGACCCTGAAATTATAGAATGTTTAATTAAGAAGGTTCATTACAAAAAAGCAATTAACAAAGTTTTTCCTTTACCCAAAGAAAACATAAAGAAATATGTCGTAATGTCATACATAGGCCCACTTTCAAATAAAATATCTAAACACTTTAGAAAGTTGAACATTAATGTGGCATTTAAAACTAATAAAACTCTACAAAATATAATAAAAACAATAAAACCAAAACAAAAAAAAAGAAAAGTTATCAGGTGTATATAAATTGAAGTGTGGCATATGTGACAATGTCTATATAGGACAAACTGGTAGACCTTTTATCTCTCGGATAAAGGAACACATGAGAGCATATAACAGAAATTTAGAAAATTCAAAATATGCTAACCACCTATTCCAATTTAATCATTGTTTCGATCCAAATTTTGAAATTTTACATATTTTTGATAAGGGTAAGAAGTTAGAAATTAATAAATTTAAAAGTAGTAAAAAACTGTTAAATCCTCAACTTGATTTGAATGAATTCTCTTTGTTAAATTTAAAAATGTAAATAAATATCGTTGTATTGTTGCTTAGATCAGTTGGAACACAATTCATAATTTAACATGTCTGAAGAAGGTACAGTGTACCGAAACAGCTGTCACTGAATTATATAATAAATATGAAAATCAAATAAAAACAACGTTTTATTTTTATTTAATTGATGAAAAAACTATTGGCAGCCTAAATACATTATTGAGATGGATAAAAAACTAAGATACAAATGGCAGAAGCAATGGAAAGAAATATCATATCATTGACGACACACAGTTATAACACAACAAAATATTGCCAAAGAAGATCTTAAAAAGGATAGGCTACAACCAGGGAGAAAGAAAATTGGACAACCGATACACAGTTTTAAGAATAATAGGAGTCGGAAATCCATGAAGAGAAGGTAATTGTAAGAGGACTGCAGACAAGCACAGAATGGGAAATGGGAAACACAGAAACAGCGTCACTCCTAACAATCTGAATAATAACAATAACTATTTTCTTACTTCAGGATTGTTACTGTTATTTACACAGGTTTCCTGAACCAAAATATTTTTTTTTCACACTTCCCGATCTTACGTGTATGCTTCTGTCATATTTCTCTTCTTCATGTCGTCTTGAATTCCCTTCATTTACGTTGGCTTTCTTCTACCACGTTTTCCTTTTCCAGGAGGTATCCATTTCAATACTACTTTGTTTGTTTCTGTGTCCTTTTTCTCATTATATGTTCATACCATCTTAGTTGGATTTCTTCAATCTCTTGTACAATATCCTTTTTTACATTAATTATTTCACTTATTTTATTAGTTTTTTATCTAATTTTGATATTGTTGCCCTTCTTCATAAAAAGTCAATTTCTGTGACTAATAATGTATTTCTGTGTGTTTGCTACAACGTAAATGTTTTCGCAGCATATAATAAAATTCTCTTCACAGTTGTATTATATATTAATAATTTAGACCTCTTGATTCTATGCTTACTCCCTAAAATAGAATTTAATATGCCAATAAGTATATTTTTCTCTATTATACTCTTTTCGATGTCTATTCCAGATGATCCATCTTTTTTGAATTAAATTATTGATCCCAAATACATATAATATGCTACTGTTTCAATCTTTTTTTCCATTTATTTCTAATAATAATATTATTAGTAATAATTTATGCCACATCAAGGACCTGATGGCGTGTGGCATGTAAATAAAATTACAAGTTGACAAATTAAACTGAGATGAGGTATAATTGTAACAATAATAATAGAAATAATGACAATAATAATAGAAATATTAATAATAATAGAAATAATAATAATAATAATAATAATAATAATAATAATAATAGAAATAATAATAGAAATAATAATAGAAATAATAATAATAATAATAATAGGAATAATAATAATAGAAATAATAATAATAATAGAAATAATAATAATAATAATAGAAATAATAATAATAATAATAGAATATAAATAATAATAATAATAATAATAGAAATAATAATAATAATAATAATAGAAATAATAATAATAATAATAATAATAGAATTAATAATAATAATAAATAATAGAATAATAATAATAATAATAATAGAAATAAATAATAATAATAGAAATACATAATAATATCAATAAATATTATTAATAGAAATAATAATAGAAATAATAATAGAAAAAATAATAGAAATAATAATAAGCAATAATAATAATAGAAATATAATAATAGAAATAATATAATAGAAATAATAATAGAAATAATAATAGAAATAATAATAGAAATAATAATAAAATAATAATAATAATAGTAGAAATAAGACATAATAATAAATAGGCATAATAATAATAATAGGCATAATAATATAATAATAGGCATAATAATAATAATAATAATATATAATAATAATAACTAATAATAATAATAATAATAATAATTAATAGGAATAATAATAATAATAATAATAGGAATAATAATAATAATAATAATAGGAATAATAATAATAATAATAATAGGAATAATAATAATAATAATAATAGGAATAATAATAATAATAATAGGAATAATAATAATAATAATAGGAATAATAATAATAATAATAGGAATAATAGGCATAATAGGCATAATAATAATAATAGGCATAAATAATAATAATAATGGAAATAATAATAATGGAAATAATAATAATGAAAATAATAATGGAAAATAATAATAATGGAAATAATAATAATGAAAATAATAATGGAAATAATTAATAATGGAAAATAATAATAATAATAATAATGAAAATAATAATAATGGAAATAATAATAATAATAATAATGGAATAATAATAATAATAGATAATGAAAATAATAATAATGGAAAATAAATAATAATAATAATAAAATGATAATAATATGGAAATGATAATAATGGAAATAATAATTAATAATAATAATAATGAAAATGATAATAATGGAAATATAATAATAATAATAATGAAAATAATAATAATGGAAATAATAATAATAATAATAATGAAAATAATAATAATGGAAATAATATAATATAATAATAATAATAATAATGAAAATAATAATAATGGAAATACTAATAATAATCATAATGAAAATAATAATAATGGAAATAATAATAATAATAATAATGAAATAATAGAAATAAATAATAACTTTTTTCAATTTTTTTACATATCCATTGTCCTGTATTCAAAGTCATACACTTTTTTCTCCTCAAGTATTCACAATATATTCAATCTTATTGCCGTACGCTCTTCCTGATAAATAATTATGTTATAATATTATCACCTGTATCCAAAGAGTGACCTGTTATAATTATTGTTCTCCCGTTCAATTAAGAAGATATATTTGTACTTGAACATAAACTACATGAAAAGACGTAGATCATAAATTCAAGGATTTTGTATAAATTTTGTACAGTGCAGTTCCTAAAGTAATATAGCTAAGAAATATGAGGCAATAGGAAGTTACAAGAACAGATAAATAGCTGAAATGTCATCAAACAAAAAAAAAAAAAAATATATATATATATATATATATATATATATACAATAATATAAACTTATTTAGGATGATTAACACTTTACTTAGCGTATTTTGAGTAAAATAAGATGAAAATAATATAATAAATAACGAATTTAATGAGACGCTAAATAGAGCGTTTCAAGAAATAGTGGATTAATTAGAAACAATCATGGCAGGCGCCTTGAATGCTAGAACGAGTAAAAGACATTGGCTTGAGAATATTGGTTCATTTCGAGTGGATGTGATATTATTAATGCCTTTGTCTTTCTGTACCTTACATCCCCAAGGGGGTGAGGGTACTCCAATCTAGGGGTAACTTAAACTACTTTATTTACGCTTATATCCCTACAGATATCAGTGAGAAATCGTTTGCTCATCGCCTAATAGAAACACCAAATAGGATATTAAGGTATTACTTGGATGGGAACGCCCCATTAAATTATGCTCACAAACCTAAATTTAGGCTTGAGGTTGTCTTAACCCTTCTCGGGCGACGATTTTTATGGGCGAGGGCCAAAAGAAATATTGAAAATTAATTTTATTTCATACACAAGGTCAAATAACATGCTACTTAAATTGTGTATTTACTTTTTAAAACAACATATACCTTGTTTTTTGTTAATATCCATCACTTATGTGCTTCAAAACGATGTTTTATTATTTTACGTAAAAAAATGTCACTGCGAAATTGGCATAAGTCTCACTGGTCTGTTTAACTGTACACTGTTTTTATCACTCTGTATTATTAAGTTATTGTATCAAAAGTTCCTTCACAAAATACTCATAATAATAGCAGTATGAATAGATAATAATAATAATAATAATAATAATAATAATAATAATAATAATAATAATAATAATAATAATAATAATAATGTAAATAGTGCACCTAGATAAGGAAGAGTTCTTCATAACTCTGATGGTTTCTTACTTTTCTATAAATTATGTAAAGATATATTGGATATGATTTTATTATTCATTTCGTACATCTCAATTGTGAATAAATTATACTTGAAGAGAAAAATTATACGTTCAGATTGGGGTTTGAATCCAGGACTTTCTGCACTCTAGGCAAATGCTCTACCAAGTGAGCTATGTGAGAAACTCCAATTTAGAGAAACATTTGGGTTTAAATTGGAGTTTCTCAGATAGCTCACTTGGTAGGATTTGCCTTGAGTGCGAAAAGTCCTGATTTCAAACCCCAGTCTAAGCGTATAATTTTTCTTTTCAAATATGAAGACTGGAGAATTTGTTTTGTTCCTAAAAATTCCCCTCTGTATGATAAATTTTGAGACACATATCTTTGAAGGTACTGCCGTCATTTAATTTTGGTCCCTTTATGATAAGTACTCAGAACAGTTACGGTTCTTTTATCTCTCCATGCGAGAGCCAGTTTTTCTTCGTTTCTAAAATTAATTACACCCCCTGTTTTTTCATATTCCTTATTTTATTTGGCATTCGGGAATCTGAAATATTTTGTTCTATTGCTCAGCACTGTACCTATTGTGAACATATTCATCTTCCATAAATCATCCGCTAATTCAGGTGTAGTATAGTACTTGTCAATATAAATATGGGAACTTTGAGGTGGATCTGTAGACTATGTTAGGAGAGATGAGGTCAAGTCCTTGACAACTTGAGATCAGAATCAGATTGAGTTTATCACATATAGGGCTGGCTGGAAATTATACAGGTACTCATTAGAACTGACTGAGAGGGAAAACACTTTCATTCGAAATTTTGCTGTTTTATTTGGTTTGTAGAATTTGAATTTCACTCCCCCCTTGAAGCTGACTGTGTTCCCATCGATAGATATGAGAGGTCCTGGTAAATAGAAGACAGAACACTTGTGCCTTATTTTTTCCATCACACCCTGTATCAAATGCTCTTTAGCTAACTTTCTGTTACCTTCGGCATGGACAAAATGTAGATTCCAAAACAAGAGGAGAAATTCGTCTCTTAGAAAAACATCGCCAAAAAAAGTTACATTTCTGGAAACGTAGTCCTTGATATCTGGGGTTGGGTGAAGCCACATGTTGATCACTATCCCTAAAAACGCTTTTATATCGGAAACTTTCGGGGGAGACAATGATGCAATTCTAACTCTTTTAGTCAAGTGTGTTGATTTTTGTTTCTTTGTTTCCCCTGCAGGTTTCCTTCGTTATGTTAAAAATTTCATGTATGAAAAGAAAAGGTGAAAATATTCCACTGGATCGGTATCCTGATCAAAATGAGTTAGTAATACCTGCTGAATTTTATATATTTGTATACTAGAAGTTGGACCGGGATATAAATTACTCACCTCTACCTAGGTAGGTGCACTAGTGTCGGTTGTGTCACTTATGTCACTCTCGCATTCACTTTCACTACTTGACGATATTTCGTAAGAATCCCATTCACCATCACTAATGAAAATCTTAAAACTTATTACCACTTTCATTCACTAGTTGTTCTATTTCCTCACATGTATTCAGCTTTCTTTTTGCTATTTTACAAAAAAAAACAGTATAAAAATATTAGGAATGATCCACCTTAATATGTTATAAAGCACTGCACAAGAACTTCACCGATTATCTCACAAGAAAATATTCCTAACTGAATTGAAAGAGGAATTCCCCGGTCAGAATAGTAAAAAGAAAATTCTCCTGCCATCTCTTGAAAAAATATATGGAACTACGTGAACCAGAACTGCCGGAAAGCAGGATGTATTTTTCCTACCAAAATATGGGTTTCCGCCCGCGAGGGAATGCACAGGCCGCCCATATATGGGTTTTCGCCCGCGAAGGGTTAAATGAATGCTCAGATTCTTAACCCACGGCTCAGTCTCTTGCGGAGGATACGTCCATTGGATTTTTACGTATTGAAAAATCCATCGACCCCGGTCGGATGATGATGATATGAAGAGCCTCACGACCTTGTGGTCAGTACTTCTGGCTACAGTACATGTGATCCTGGATAGTACCCTCGATCAGACCACTGAAAATTTTCCTTTAAGGGAATTATTCCTGTGACCTAACATGGTCTGGAATTTAAGTTAAATCAAGTTTAAGGACTTTCATGGTGTTTCATGATCTTATCATTAATTAACTGTTACACATCATAGGGTAACGCGACTCCGTCTTGGAGGCGCCCCAACCTAAGAAGTGGCTTACCGTTCCGCTATGCCTGGAGGAAATACCAGAATGTCATATAAACAACCTAGTAACATTTTAAAAATAAATATATACATATATATAATTAGTAGTAATAATAATAATTTATTGATATATAGATTTTAAACATTTACACATCTTTGTATGCCTAAAGTTTTATTTTTCTTCTCGACACATCCACATACATCCACTCCAGTTCTTGCAGTTCTTTTGTTCTCATTCTTGTTCTTATTTCTTTCCTTCATGATTTTCGACGTTTTCCTTTCATTCTTCTTCCAAGTGCACACCATTGCAATGTTTTTCTTGGTAATCTTCCTTCTTGTATTCGTGGGTAATTGCCGTTACCAATTTAATTACTTGTACCTTATATAATATCCCATTGATTATTTAATATTAATTTGTTTCTTTTATGAATTTATTTATTTTTCCTAATTCTTAGCATCTTACTGCTCTCCTCATGAAATCCTTTCAGTAGACTTAAGTTTGTGTTCTACGTTTATGATGACTTTCCGTACTTAAGCTCCATATGAGACAGTACGTCTTACTATTGAATTATATATTTGTAATTAATTTTTCTTGGTTACATGTCTATTCCATAGGACACAATTTACCATTGCATGTATTGCTCTACCTTTATTTATACTCTTCTTAATGTTACTTTCTTCCCTATTACAATCATCTAATTTTTTCTCATAATACTACATTCTTCACATCGTGAATATAACCCTTATGATCTTCTTACATTAAATATTATGTTTGTGAACAACACCCCACAATTTAAAAAAAAAAAATTAATAACAGTAGTAATATTTTGAAATAGGAATTCCCATGCTTGAAAATTTGCACCTTCAATTCTTTAATATTTCATGTACATATATTTTAAATGGAGTCGGTGATAAACAACAACCTTGACATAGCCCTTTCTTTATCGTAAAACCATGTGAAAATTTATTACAAATTTTAATTTTAGATGCGCAATTGTCATATACATTGTGTACAGCTTTAATTATGATAGTCTTAATTCCCTCACGTCTTAAAGAAATGCAGAGTTTCCCAATAGGGATATTGTTGTATACTTTCTGAAGATCTACAAATAGTAGGTGCAAAGGTTGTCCACATTGCCTTTTCGTTCTATTACCTGAATTATGCAAAAGCATCATTACTGATGGAGCACAACTTTGGCCATTAACAACAAAAATAAATAAATAATTTTTGGAAAACCAAATGGATTTTATACGAAGGGAGCAAGAATTTCAAGAAGAGAAGAAAATAGAAACTCAGTTGTAAGGTAGACAATTAAAGTAGAAGACACTATCTTCGATTATATTAAAACTCAGCTATTAAGATTATACGGACATGATCACCGAATGGAAAGAGGTTCGGCTACCAAAATGTGTTTTAGAATGGAAACCTGAGGGGAGACGAGGCAGAGGAAGACCTAAAACCTTCTGGAGTCAGGTAGATACATCTAGAAGCAGGAGATTTGATGGACCGAACAAATTAGCTATTAGGAATCGGACGATGCCATAGATATTAATCAACCAATGACCAATCTATCTAATAGTAATAATAATAATAATAATAATAATAATAAAATATGATAATAATAATAATGATAATATAATGGTAATAATGATAAAGATAATGATAGTAATAGTAATAATAATAATAGTAATAGTAGTAGTAGTAATAATAAATAATAATAATAATAATAAATAGTAATAATAATAGTAATAATAATAGTAATAGTAATAATAAAAATAATAATAATAGTAGTAGAAAGTAATAAAATAATAATAATCATAATAATCATAATAATCATCATAATCATAATAATAATAATAAATAATAATCATAATCATAATAACAATAATAATAATAATCATAACATAATAATAATAATCTCATAATCATAAATAATAATTGTAATAATAATAATAGTAATAGTAATAATAATAATAGTAATAATAATAGTAATAATAATAATAATAGTAATAATAATAATAATAATAGTAATAATAATAATCATAATAATAGTAATAATAATACTAATGATATTGTAAATATAAAATAGTAAGAAAATAAATCATAATAATAGCCTAATAATAATGTAATTAGTAACTATAAAAATAGTAATAAATAATGATAATGTATTTAAAACTTTGTAATAATAATCATAATCAAATAATAATAATAATAGTAATAATTATAATTAGTAAATAATTATGTTAATATAATAATTATGTTAATAGTAATACTTATATTAAGTCGTAATAATATATAATAGTAATACTAATAGTGCTAATCGTACTAATAGATAATAATACACTAATAGTAATAATAATACTAATAGTTAATAATACGAATAGTAATCATAATACTAATAGTAATACTATAATACTAATAGTAATAGTATAATACTATAGTAATAATATAATACTAATCGTAATAATAAAAATACTCTAGTAATAATAAAATACTAATAGAAATATAAAAATACTAATAGAATATTAAAATACAATAGAAATAATAATACTATAGTCATCTTAATAATCAAAGTAATATTTAATACTAATATATTATTATAAACTAATCGTAATATATAAACTAATAGTAATAATATAATATAATAGTAATTATAATAATACTAATAGTATAATAATAATACTATGCATAATAATAATACTATAGTAATATATAATACATAGAATAATAATAATACTCATAGTAATAATTATTATACTAATAGTAATAATATATACTAATAGTAATATATAATACTAATAGTAATAATAATAATTACTAATAGTAAACTAATAATCTAATAGTAATAATAATAATCCTAATAGTAAAATAATAATATACTAAGTAGTAATACTAATAATATGATAGTAATAATAATAATATGAATAGTAATAATAATAATAATACTAATAGTACTTATAATCATACTAATTGAGATAATACTAATACTACTAATAGTAATAATAGAATACAATTGTAAATACTAATAATACTAATAGTAATAATATAATACTATAGTAATAGTAATAATACTAATAGTAATATTAATAATTCTATAGTAATATAATAATAAGCATAGCTAATAATATAATACTAATAGTAATAATTAAAGTGAAGTAGTAAAATAATAATACTAATCGTAATAATAATAATACTACTTGTAATAATAAAATACTAATAGTAATAAATTACTATAATGTAATAATTAATAATACTAATAGTAATATAATAATACTAATAGTAAGAATAATAATACTAAATAGTAATAAATAATAATACTACTAGTAATAATAATAATAATACTAATAGTAAAACTAATAGTAATAAGTAGTAACACAATAGTAATAGTAGTAATAATAATAGATAGTAGTAATAAATAGAATAGTAGTAATAAATATAGTAATAGTAGTAAATAATAATAGTATTTAGTAGGGAATAATAATAGTAATAGTAGTAATACTAGTAGTAAGAGTATAGTAATATTAATCGTAGTATAGTAATAGTAATACTAGTATAGTATAGTAATAGTACTAGAATAATAATGAATAATAATAGAATAGAATAATAATAGTAATAATAATAATAGTAAAATAATAGTAATAAAGAATAAATAGTAATAATACTAATAATGGTAATATAGTAATGGTAATATAATAGGAATGTATAATAATTAATAATAATCATAATAGTTAATAGTATAAGAGTAATATAATAGTTAAAGTAATAATAATAGTAATAGTTATAATATAGTAATTAATCATAATAATGTAATAAGATGGGAATAATAAAATAAGGTAATAATACTAATTACTAAAATAATACTAAGAATAATAATAATTAATAATAATAGTAATAGTAATAGTAATAGTTAGTAATAGGAATAGTAATAAGTAATAGTAATAGTAATAGTAATAGTAATAAGGTAATAGTATGTAATAGTAATAGTAATAGTCAATTTTTAGTAATAGTATAGTAATAGTAAAGTAATAGTAATCGTAATAGTAATAGTAATAGTATTAGTATAGTCATAGTAATAGTAATAGAATAGTAATAGTAATGAGTAATAGGTACTAGTAATAGTAATAGTAATAGGGAATAGTAATAGTAATAGTAATAGTAATAGGAATGTCATGTAATAGTGTACTCATAATAATAGTATAGTAGTAACCATAATAGTCAAGAGTGATAGTAGTGATGTAGTAAAAATAATACTCGTAGTGATAGTAGTGATAGTCGTAAAAAATAATAATGTAGTAATAGTAGTGATAGTAGTAAAATAATAATATGTAATAGTTAGTGATAGTAGTAAAAATAATAAGAGTCGTCCTAGTAGTGATAGTAGTAAAATAATAATAGTCGTATGGTAGCAATAATAATAATAGTAGTAATGTAGCACTAATATAATAGTAGTAATGGTAGCAATAATAATAATAGTAGTAATGGTGCAATAATAATAATATAGTATGGTATCATCTCATATAGTAGTAATGGTAGCAATAATAATAAAGTAGTAATGGTAGCAAAGTAATAATAATATAGTAAGGTTGCAATAATAAAATAGTAGTAATGGTAGCAATAATAATATTAGTAGTAATGGTAGCAATAATAATAATATTGATAATGGTAGGCAATACTAATAATAGTAGTAATGGTAAGCAATAATAATAATAGTAGTAATGGGTAGCAATATAATAATAATAGTAGTAAATGGTACAGAATAATAATATCGTAGTAATGGTAAGCAATAATAATAATAGTAGTAATGGTAGCATAATAATTATAATAGTAGTAATGGTAGCAATAATAATAATCGTAGTAATGGTAGAAATAATAATAATAGTACTAGTAGAAATGGTAATAATGGTATTAATAGTAGTATAGTAATAATAGTAATAATAATTGTAGTAAATAAGAGTAGACTAATAATAACAAAGCAGTAGTAATAGTAGTAATAGTAGTAATAGTAATAATAATTGTAGTAATAATAGTAGTAAGAAGTAGTAGATAGTAGTAATAGTAGTAATAGTAGTAATAATAGTAGTAGAATAGTAGTAATAATAGTGTAATAAAATAGCAATAATAATAGTAGTAATAATAGTAGTAATAATAGTAGTAATAATAATAGACAATATAATAGTAGTAATAATAGTAGTAATAATAGTAGCAATAATAATAGCATAATAATAGTAGTAATTAATAGTAGTAATAATAATAGCAATAATAATAGTAGTAATAATAGTAGTAATAATAATAGCAATAATAATAAGCAATAATAATAGCAATAATAATAGCAATAATAATTGCAATAATAATAGCAATAATAATTGCAATATAATAGCAATAATAATTTGCATAATAATAGCAATAATAATTGCAATAATAATAGCAATAATAATAGCAATAATAATGGCAAGTAATAATAGCAATAATAATAGCAAAAATAATAGCAATATAATAATGATTGCAATATAATAATGATTGCAATATAATAATGATTGCAATAATAATGATTGCAATAATAATGATTGCAATAATAATGATTGCAATAGCAATAATAATGATTGCAATAGCAATAATAGTAATAGCAATAGTAATGATTGCAATAGCAATAATAGTAATAGCAATAATAGTAATAGCAATAATAATGATTGCAATAGCAATAATAATAATAATAATAATGATTGCAATAGCAATAATAATAATAATAATAATGATTGCAATAGCAATAAAATAATAATAATAATGATTGCAATAGCAATAATAATAATAATAATAATGATTGCAATAGCAATAATAATAATAATAATAATAATAATAATAATAATAATAATAATAATAATAATAATAATAATAATAATAATAATAATAATAATAATAATAATAATAATAATAATAATAATAATAATAATAATAATAGCATAATAATAATAATAATAATAATAATAGCAATAATAATAATAATAATAATAATAGCAATAATAATAATAATAATAATAGCAATAATAATAATAATAATAGCAATAATAATAATAATAGAATAATAATAATAATAATAGCAATAATAATAATAATAATAATAATGATAACGATTATGGTAACGATTATAGTAATAATAATAATATTAAGTAAAGTAAAGTAGTCCCATTACAGGCTTCGGGAGGCCCTCGGGGTAGTAGGAGGTTAAGGCTCCCACTTTTTCTAGACAATCGGCACTTGATGTCAGCCGGGTTGTCAGCCGGGTTGTCAGCCCTGCGTGACGGCCGCCTTTACCCCCAGAACAAGCGTCTGGTACTCATTTCCGTTAGAGGCTGAGTCGACCCCAGGGCCATAGTGCCTCTAGACGGTTTTGGTCAGTTTAAAAATCCTGACCCCACCGGGACTTGAACCCTCGACCTTCCGACTTGTAGCGCAGTGCCTTAACCACTACGCTACGGCGTGCCCCCAATAATAATAACAGGCCTAATAATAATAATATTAATAATAATAATAATAATAATAATAGTAATAATAATAATAGTAGTAATAATAATAGCAATAATTATAGCAATAGTTATAGCAACAATAATGGCTACAATAATGGCTACAGTAATGGCTACAATAATGGCTACAATAATGGCTACAATAATGGCTACAATAATGGCTACAATAATGGCTACAATAATGGCTACAATAATGGCTACAATTATGGCAACAATTATGGCAATAATAATAGCAATAGCAGTAATAGCAACAATAGTAAGAGCAATAATAGCTTCTTCTTCTTCTTCACTTCCTGGTTTAGGCAAGAGTTGCCTGTTCCGTCTTTACTAATAGATCTAAGACCATCTCTTCCGAGGACGTCCGACATCTCTTCTTCCTCTTGGAAAATAATGGAAGATTTTATTTGGTAATCTTTCTTCCATTCTTTCTACATGTTCTTTCCACTGTATCTTGTTGTTAAATATATTTTCTTTTATGCAGTAGATCTGCAGTTCATCACGGATATCCTTGTTTCTTATCTGGTCCATTCTAGTCCAGCCTTTTACTCTTCTTAAAAATTTCATCTCGGCTGCTTGGAATTTACTTTCTTGTTTCGTAGTGGTAATCCAAGATTCACTCCCATACAAAAGGACAGGGACAGCCATGGCCGGTCCCAAGCCCGGATGAGAAAGGAGGAGGGGAGGAATAGCAACCTCGTAAAAAAACCAGGGTTCAGTTGGCTCCGACTGATAGTACTCTGTAAGGGCCCTTAGCCAGGGTTACGGTGAAGACCTCAACGGCAGATGCGGCGAAGAAGGAGTCCTTCATCACGGCGGATCTGGCGGAAGTGGTAACCCTCTAGATGGGGTTAGTACATCCAGAAGCTGGACCTAAAGCTTTGAGGTGGCAGCCCCACCAATGGTCTACTCTGCATAGCGTTGGTACCGCGATCAGAGGAAAACATATTACTCGTATTCTTCACAATGGAAACTCGGACGGACTTAACCAAAGACGATCTCAGCGTGGAATTAAGGACAAACGATTTGGTATAAAGGATCGGATTAAAGTGGGAACTTGGAATGTCAGAGGACTAAGCACAAAAGAAGAACTAATCAGAAAACTAAATAATCAAAATATTGATAGCAATAATAGCAACAATAATAATAGCAATAATAGCAGCAATAGTAATAGCAATAATAGCAGCAATAGTAATAGCAATAATAGCAACAAAAGTAATAGCAATGATAGCAACTATAGTAATAGCAATAATAGCAACTATAGTAATAGCAATAATAGCAACTATAGTAATAGCAATAATAGCAACAATAGTAATATCAATAATAGCAACAATAGTAATAGCAACAATAGCAACAGCAACAATAGCAACAGCAACAACATTAATAGCAACAACAGTAATAGCAACAACAGTAATAGCAACAATAGTAATAGCAACAATAGTAATAGCAACAATAGTAATAGCAACAATAGTAATAGCAGCAATAGTAATAGCAGCAATAGTAATAGCAACAATAGTAATAGCAACAATAGTAATAGCAACAATAGTAATAGCAATTATAGCATCAACAGTAATAGCAATAATAGCAAGAATAGTAATAGCAATAATAGCAACAGTAGTAATAGCAAGAATAGTAATAGCGATAATAGCAAGAATAGTAATAGCAATAATAGCAAGAATAGTAATAGCAACAATAATAATAGCAGTAATAGCAACAATAATAATAGCAGTAATAGCAACAATAATAATTGCAGTAATAGCAACAATAATAATAGAAATAATAGCAACAATAATAATAGCAATAATAGCAACAATAATAATAGCAATAATAGCAACAATAGTAATAGCAATAATAGCCACTATAGTAATAGCAATAATAGTCACTATAGTAATAGCAATAATAGCCACTACAGTAATAGCAATAATAGCCACTGTAGTAATAGCAATAATAGCCACTATAGTAATAACATTAACAGCACATTTAAGATCACTTGATTATTTGCGTAGGATTGCGAGTTGAAAAGCAAGAGCTCCTCTCCGCCCACACTCCCTCAAGCTGACGTTCGACATCACAGATGGCAGTTTCGACTATTTTCATTATTCATAGTAACTTCAAATTATAAGGACTGAATGCAGATCGCAATTTGCACCAGAAAGGCGCAATGTTGTTCAACATGGAATATATTATTATTGTGAAGGTTATCAAGAAAATATTTAAATAAATTACATTTTTAATCGAATAGTGTCTTTCATAATTTTCGCGGTTGTGATAACTTGAAAATGTTACAAAACATTCTGTAGTGTAGGTTCCATTCACCAGTACGGGGCACACGCTCTAATACTCAATATAGTAATACAGTAAGGAATTCAATAATATTTCTACTTATTGAGATATTAGGGCACGTGACCCAATAAACCCAACACACGAAATTTTTGGAATTGGTTTTGGGAATTGTCCTAAAACCAGCATATGTATATATGGAATGGATCCAGGTGTTCAATGATGGATGTGGTAAAACACCTTTTGTCCACGCAGGAGCACGAACCACAAAACATGTAAGTTAATGACATCTGTGATATTAGAGTAAAAGTACGTATCGCCGGTAGGCAATGAAAACTATGTAACTTCATCAGTCATTCAAAACCACATAATTCCAGTAGAAAGCACAGAACTATGTGATGTATAACCTGTTGAGAACACGGATTTCAAATGTATTAATAACTTGACTAATATTCTGTAGTAAAATATGTGTGAAATATTGCTTATCATTTTTCATATTTGTTTAAACTCTATATAATGGGAAAGAACACATGGGAAAATGCAAAGATTATATATATCTCAATCCATAATAATTCTGCCTGAAGGCAGGTCCTTCATTGCAATCATGCATTTGCATGCTATGCTTGAAGCAGCTTTACTAGGGAATTCTAGGTGTGGTAGCTTCCCGTTGCTTTCCACACCGGTGAAGGATGATGATGACTATTTAACTCATGCCCCAAATGGGAGTCAATGACCAATCACGTTTCAATGATTTCTGTTTTACAACCAATCAGAGTCGTGTTTCACCAAATATTTATCAGTGTTATAATTACCATATTAAAGGAAGCTCCTCCTTACAATATTGCGTTCCTTTGGCAATAAATAGTATGATCTGGTTGCAGTGATAAAACAAATGAAGCAGTAGAAGCGTACCTATCGTTTCTCATTTTGTTTTCAAACATCGCCGTTTACATTAAATATATAAATATTTTAAAATAACTATAGTTAAATAATGATTTGTGAGTAAACAGCTTAATTTTATTCGTTAAATAGTCCTAACAAATGCCACTCTTGATTTCCAAATTCTCTAGATAAATTCACTCCTCACTTCGTGAGTCGTGAATTTATCGATAATTTGGAAATCACTCGTGGCATTACTTATGATAATTATAAGGATGATGATGGCCATATAATTTCAGGGACCGTTTGGGCCTTAAAGTTTTCCTGACATTTGTCTTACAGTTGAGGAAAAACCCCGATAAAACCTCAGCCAGAAAAACTGCCACGCCCGGGGTCGAACCCAGGTCCGTTGCGTGACAAGGCAGCACGTTACCTCGGCCCGCTGCGTGACAAGGCAGCACGCTACCTCGGGACCACAGCGGTGGAATATATATATGTATGTATATGTATAATTTTCCTAATTGTTATAGCATATATTATTGAAGTGTACTGTGTAATAGAGAAATTAAAAGAAATAAGTGAATAAAAAAATTTGTTAGCCGAATTACAGTATTGAGATGAATGAAAAAATGAAACCTAAAACACAAATGAGAGAAGCAATGAAAAGAGATATATCATTGACGACACACAGTTATGACACAACAAAAATTGTCAAAGAAGATCTTAAAAATGATAGGCTGCAACCAGGGAGAAAGAGAATTGAACAACCGAAAAACAGTTTTAAGAATAATAGGAGTCAGAAATCCATGAAAGGAAAGTAGTTGGAAGAGGACTGCAGACAAGCACGGAATGGAAATTGGGGACACAAAAACAGCGTCAGTTCAAACGATGTGAATAATAACAACAATAATAATATTAATATTTTTTTCTCTTATTTCAGGATTGTTTCTGTTATTTACACAAGTATTCTCAACCGAAATATACAATTTTCTTTCACACTTCCCGATCTTGCGTGTCTGCTTCTGTCATATTTCTCTCCTTCATGTTGTGTTGAATTCCCTTTAGCCACGTTGGTTTTGGTCTACCACGTTTTCCTTTTCCCGGAGGTATTCATTTCAATACTTACTTGTTTGTTTTCTGTGTCCTTTCTTCTCATTATATGCCCATACCATCTAAGTTGGATTTCATCAATCTCTAGTACAATATATCCTTTTCTACATTAATTATTCCTCTTATTGTATTACTTTTTATATTATCTAACTTTGATATTCTTGCCGATCTTCTTAAAAAATCCATTTCAGTGACTAATAATTTGTTTCTGTTATTTTTGCTTCGGCATCCGTGTTTCTTGCTTCATATAATAAAATGCTCTTCACAATTGTGTTATATGATAATAATTTAGCCCTCTTGATTATATGCTAACGCCATAAAATATAATTTAATATGCCAATAACTTAATTTGTCTCTATTATTCTTTTTGGATGTCTAATTCAGATGATCCATCTATTTGAATTATTGAACCTAAATACTTAAAAAATTCTACTGTTTTAATCTGTTTCATTTATTTGTAATAATTAATGATAATGATAATAAAAATTATGAAAATAATAGTAATATCCTAATTTGTGCCACATCAAGTTCCGGATGGCTTGTGGCATGTAAATACACTGCTCAAATCCATTAGAGGAACACTTGTAATAAATTCAATAAGTAATTGTTTTTTAAAGCTGTGATGCTGAAAGTTGGACAATATGTAAATTGAATTATTAATTTCATCATTGGATACAAATTTTAAAGATCCATGTCCTAAATACAGAGAAATTACCTCAAATAACAAATATAGAGATTTTTTTTGGAAGGCACTGGCCACTTCTAATTGGTAAGCTTCCTGATGTTGCTATAGTGACGAATGTTGATTATTGCCTTGTCTATTGAAGTCTCTGACAAAATGAGGCATTTAAATAAGTTTGAAGTGTATCATGCTCTACATCTTTTACAAGTTCGATCTCTGCGACAAATGACTAAAGAGCTTGGGGTTTCTCCTTCCGTGGTGTCCAGGTTACGCAACAGGCACAGAGAGAAAGGTCAGTATTGTAGAAAGACGTGGCCAGGGCCGTAAATTTAAAACAAGCTCCCAGGATGACAGATACATTGTTCTTCTGCTCTTCGACAGCGTACAAAAACTGCAAAAGACCTGCAGAATGACCTTAATATGGCTTCCGGAATCCGGGTTTCAGACCAAACCATAAGGAACAGATTAAGGAAAGAGAATATTCGTCCAAAAAGTCCCGTTAAAAAACCACTCTTAACAAATGGGCGTAAGGCAGAAAAACGTACGTATGCTGAAAACCATGGTGATTGGAACCTGAACCAGTGGGAATCTGTGCTCTTCTCGGACGAATCCAGGTATCGTCTTACACGTTGTGATAGTCGATTGAGGGTGTGGGGACGGCCAGGAGAAAGATTTTCTGCAGAGGCTGTACAGGAAACTGATAGATTCGGAGGAGGTTCCATAATGGTGTGGGCCGGAGTTATGTACAACTATCGTTCGGACCTTGTACTTGTTCCCCAGCGACAGAATGCTGTCCGGTATATGGAGCACGTTCTGGAAGAGCATGTAGTACCTGCTGCCATTGGAGTAGGCCCTGGATTTCTGTTTATGCAGGATAATGCCAGGGCACATTCTGCGGCTGTCACCAGGGATTTCCTGAGGAGGAATGAAATTGAGGTAATGGAGTGGCCAGCGGTCAGCAGGATAATGCCAGGGCACATTCTGCGGCTGTCACCAGGGATTTCCTGAGGAGGAATGAAATTGAGGTAATGGAGTGGCCAGCGGTCAGCCCAGACCTCAACCCTATTGAACACTTGTGGGATCTTCTAGACAGGAAGGTCAGGAACCGACATCAAGCTCCACAAACTCTGCAGCAACTAGGAGATGCTCTGAAGGAGGAATGGGAGAATATCCCGCAAGAGGAAATCCAGAATCTTATTGGGAGCATGCCACGAAGGTGCCAAACTGTCGTAGAATATCGTGGAGGCCATACACGATACTAACTCTATGTAACGAGTGTTCAACTTTGATAAATAAGCACAAGATTCAAATGCTTACATAGCGAAATTATTTGAAAAGTTAATTGTCAGCGTCATTCAATTGTTTTTACTGACATGAGCAATAAATAAATAAATAAATAACCACAAATAATGTACTTTATTAATTTCATATTTGTACCTTTATCCAATGAAAAAATATTTGCATATTTCATAGTGTTCCTGTAATTGTTTTGAGCAGTGTAGTAATAATAATCGTAATAGTAATAGTAATAATAGTAATAATAATAATAATAGTAATAATAATAATGGTAATAATAATAGTAATGACAGTAATTGTAATAATAATAGTAATGACAGTAACAGTAATAATAATAGTAATGACCGTAACAGTAATAATAATAGTAATGACAGTAACAGTAATAATAATAGTAATGACAGTAACAGTAATAATAATAGTAATGACAGTAACAGTAATGAAAATAGTAATGACAGTAACAGTAATGAAAATAGTAATGACAGTAATAGTAATAAAAATAGTAATGACGATAATAATAATAGTAATGACGATAATAATAATAATAATTATAATAATAATATAATAATAGTAATGACGATAATAATAATAATGACGATAATAATAATATGACGATAATAATAATAATAATAATAATAGTAATAGTAATAGTATTAGTAATATTAATAGTAATAATAGTAATAGTAATGACAGTAATAATAATAATAATAATAATAATGACAGTAATAGTAATAATATTAATAACATTAACAGCACATTTAAGATCATTTGATTATTAGCGTAGGATTGCGAGTTGAAAAGCAAGAGCTCCTCTCCGCCCACGCTCCCTCAAGCTGACGTACTACATCACAGATGGCAGTATCAACTATTTTCATTATTCTTGATAACTTCAAATTATAAGGACTGAATGCGGATCGGGATTTGCATCAGAAAGGCGCAATGTTGTTCAACATGTGAATATATTATTATTGTGGAAATTATCAAGAAAATATTTAAGTAAATTACATTTTTAATTGATTAGTGTCTTTCATAGTTCTCCCGGTTGTGTTAACTTGAAAATGTTATAAAACATTCTGTAGTGTAGGTTCCATTCACCAGTACGGGGCACACGCTCTAAATACTCAATATAGTAATACAGTGAGGAATTCAATAATATTTCTACTTATTGAGCTATTAGGGCACGTGACCCAATAAACTCAACACACGAAATTTTTGGAATTGGTTTTGGAAATTGTCCTAAAACCAGCATATGTATATATGGAATAGATCCAGGTGTTCAGTGATGGATGTGGTAAAACACCTTTTGTCCACGCAGGCGCACGAACTTAAGTTGCCTCATGCGTAGTCCGTTCCCGTCGAATCGGTGTAAACCACAAAAAATGTAAATTAATGACATCTGTGATATTAGGGTAAAAGTACATAACGTCGGTAGGTAATGAAAACTACGTAACTTCATCAGTCATTGAAAACCACATAATTCCAGTAGACAGCACAGAAATATGTGATGTATAACCTGTTGAGAACACGGATTTCAAATGCATTAATAACTTGACTTGTATTCTGTAGTAAAACATGTGGGAACTATTGCTTATCTTTTTCATATTTGTTTAAACTCTATCTCATGAGAAAGAACACATGGGAAAATGCAAAGATTATATATATATAATATATATATATATATATATATCAATCCATAGTAATTCTGCCTGAAGGCAGGTCCTTCACTGCAATCATAGCATTTGCATGCTATGCTTGCAGCTTTACTAGGGAATTGTAGGTGTTGTAGCTTACCGTTGCTTTCTACTCCGGTGAAGGATGATGATAATGATAAGGATGATTATGGCCATATTATTTCGGGGACCGTTTGGGCCTTAAAGTTTTCCTGACATTTGTCTTACAGTTGAGGAAAAACCCCGATAAAAACCTCAGCCAGAAAAACTGCCCCGCCCGGGGTCGAACCCAGGCCCTCTGCGTGTGACAAGAGAGACCACAGTGGTGGACTATATATATAATTTTTTAAGTGTTATAGCATATATTATTGAAGTGTACGGTGTAATAGAGAAATTAAAAAAAAAGTGAATAAAAAAAATTGGCGGCCGAATTACAGTATTGAGATGAATGAAAAAAAGAAACGTAAAACACAAATGAGAGAAGCAATGAATAGAGATATATCATTGACGACACACAGTTATGACACAACAAAAATTGTCAAAGCAGATCTTAAAAAGGATAGGCTGCAACCAGGGAGAAAGAGAATTGGACAACCGAAACACAGTTTTAAGAATAATAGGAGTCAGAAATCCATGAAAGGAAAGTAATTGGAAGAGGACTGCAGACAAGCACGGAATGGAAATTGGGGACACAAAAACAGCGTCAGTTCAAACAATGTGAATAATAACAGTAATAATAATAATAACAATAATATTTTTTTCTCTTATTTCAGGATTGTTTCTGTTATTTACACAGATATTCTCAACCAAACTATACAATTTTATTTCACACTTCCCGATCTTGCGTGTCTGCTTCTGTCATTTTTCTCTTATTTATGTTGTCTTGAAATCCCTTTTTCCACATTGGCTTTGGTCTACCACGTTTTCCTTGTCCAGGAGGTATCCATTTCATTACTACTTTGTTTGTTTGTGTGTCCTTTCTTCTCATTATATGTCCATACTATCTAAGTTGAATTTCGTCAATCTCTTGTACAATATCCTTTTCTACTTTTATTATTCCTCTTATTGTATTAGTTTTTATTTTATCTGATTTTGATATTCTTGTCGATCTTCTTAAAAAGTCCATTTCAGTGATTAATAATTTGTTTTTGTTTTTTTTTTTTGCTTCAGCGTCCATGTTTCCGCACCATATAATAAAATACTCTTCTCAATTTGAGATGTTAATAATTTAGTCCTCTTGATTATATGCTTACTCCATAAAATATAATTTATAATGCCAATAACTTTCTTTGTCTCTAATATTCTTCTTTCGATGTGTAATTCAGATGATCCATCTTTTTGAATTATTGAACCTCCATCCATCCATAGTAATTCTGCCCGAAGGCAGGTCCTTCACTGCAACCATAGCATTTTCATGCTATGCTTGCAGCTTTACTAGGGAATTGTGTAGGAGTGGTAGCTTCCCGTTGCTTTCCACACCGGTGAAGGATGATGATGGTGATGATGATAATGATAAGGATGTTGATGATGATGATGATAAGGATGATGATGATGGTCATATGATTTCGGGGACCGTTTGGGCCTTAAAGGTTTCCTGACATTTGTCTTACAGGTGTGGAAAACCCCCGATAAAAACCTCACCCAGAAAAACTGCCCCGACCGGGGATCGAACACGGGCCCGCTGCGTGACAAGGCAGCACGCTACCTCGAGACCACAGCGGTGGACGTATTGTACCTAAGTACCTAAAATATTCTACTGTTATAATCTCTGTTTAATTTATTTGTAATTAAATTAATAGCAATGATAATAATAATAATAATAATAATAATAATAATAATGAGGATGGTGATGATCAAGGTGATGATGATGGTGATGATCAAGGTGATTATGATGGTGATGATGGTGATGATTGTATCCTAATTTGTGCCACACAATGTCCGGGTGAATTATGGCATGTAAATAAATTTATAAGTTCAGAAATTAAATTGAGGTGAGGTATACTAATACAATAATAATAATAATAATAATAATACTAATAATACTAATAATATCATTCTTATTATTATTTATTATTATATTTATAGGCAATAATAATAATAATTATTATTATTTATTATAGGAATAATAATACGATAATTATTATTTTAATTATTATAGGAATAATAATAATAAATGATTATTATTATAATATGACTAATAATAATAATTATATAATAATAATATACGTAATAATATATAATAATTAGTATATTATTATTATAGGACTAATTAATAATAATAGTTATAGAATAGTAATAATAATGACAGTAATGACAGTAGTAATGACAGTAATAGTATAATAATATTAATACTTTAACAGCACATTTAAGATCATTTGATTATTAGCGTTAGGATTGCGAGTTGAAAAGCAAGAGCTCCTCTCCGCCCACGCTCTCTCAAACTGACGTACTACATCACAGATGGCAGTATCAACTATTTTCATTACTCATAGTAACTTCAAATTATAAGGATTGAATGCGGATCGGGATTTGCACCAGAAAGGAGCAATGTTGTTCAACATGTGAATATATTATTATTGTGGAGCTTATCAAGAAAATATTTAAGTAAATTACATTTTTAATTGAATAATGTCTTTCATAATTCTCGCGTTTGTGTTAACTTGAAAATGTTATAAAACATTCTGTAGTGTAGGTTCCATTCACCAGTACGGGGCACACGCTCTAATACTCAATATAGTAATACAGTAAGGAATTCAATAATATTTCTACTTATTGAGCTATTAGGGCACGTGACCCAATAAACTCAACACACGAAATTTTTGGAATTGGTTTTGGAAATTCTCCTAAAACCAGCATATGTATATATGGAGTAGATCCAGGTGTTCAATGATGGATGTGGTAAAACACCTTTTGTCCACGCAGGAGCACGAACCTAAGGTGCCTCATACGTAGTCAGTTCCCGTCGAATCGGTGTAAACCACAAAAAATGTAAGTTAATGGCATCTGTGATATTAGGGAAGAGTACATATCGTCGGTAGGCAATGAAAACTGCCTAACTTCTTCAGTCATTCAAAACCACATAATTCCAGTAGACAGCACAGAAATATGTGATGTATAACCTGTTGAGAACACGGATTTCAAATGTATTAATAACTTGACTTGTATTCTGTAGTAAAACATGTGGGAACTATTGCTTATCATATTTCATATTTGTTTACTCTCATCTCATGGGAAAGTACACATTGGAAAATGCAAAGATTATATATATATATATATATATTATAATGTATAAATCTATATATATCTATATATAAAAAGCGTTACTGCTATAAAGTAATATTCTCTTTAAAATTTGCTTAACTGTTTGTTAGCCGCGAGATGGCAGTTGGAATATATTTCCGCTACCTCTTGTGTGAATTGAGAATTCTACATGTATAAGAAAATTGTATGCTTGTATTGGAATTCTTGGGTAGCTCAGTTGGTTAGAGCGCTAAAGGTACAGACTTTAGAGACTCGAGTTCAAATCCCGACTCAAGCATTCTTTTTTCTTTTCATATAATATTTGCCTTCATTGCCAAATGTCAAAAAAAAAAATATATATATATATATATATCCATAGTAATTCTGCCTGAAGGCAGGTCCTTCACTGCAATCATAGCATTTGCATGCTATGCTTGCAGCTTTACTAGGGAATTGTAGGTGTTGTAGCTTATCGTTGCGTTCCACACCGGTGAAGGATAATGATAAGGATGATCATGGCCATATTATTTCGGGGACCGTTTGGGCCTTAAAGTTTTCCTGACATTTGTCTTACAGTTGAGGAAAAACCTCAGCCAGAAAAACTGCCCCGCCGTGGGGTCGAACCCAGACCCGCTGGTGTGACAAGGCAGCACGCTACCTCGAGACCACAGCGGTGCACTATATATATATGTATAATTTTCCTAAGTGTTATAGCATATATTATTTAAGTGTACGGTGTAATAGAGAATTTAAAAAAAAATAAGTGAATAAAAAAATTTGCAGCCGAATTACAGTATTGAGATGAATGAGAAAAACGAAACCAAAAACACAAATGAGAGAAGCATTGAAAAGAGATATATCATTGACCACACACAGTTATGACACAACAAAAATTGTCAAAGAAGATCTTAAAATGGATAGGCTGCAACCAGGAAGAAAGAGAATTGGACAACCGAAACAGTTTTAAGAATAATAGGAGTCAGAAATCCATGAAAGGAGAGTAATTGGAAGAGGACTGCAGACAAGCACGGAATGGGAATTGGGGACACAAAAACAGCGTCAGTTCAAACAATGTGAATAATAACAATAATAATATTAATTTTTTTTTCTTATTTCAGGATTGTTTTTGTTATTTACACAGGTATTCTCAACCAAACTATACAATTTTATTTCACACTTCCCGATCTTGCGTGTCTGCTGCTGTCATATTTGTCTTCTTTATGTTGCCTTAAAATCCCTTTATCCAAATTGGCCTTGGTCTACCACGTTTTCCTTTTCCAGGAGGTATCCATTTCAATACTACTTTGTTTGTTTCTGTGTCCTTTCTTCTCATTATATGTCCATACCATCTAGGTTGGATTTCATCAATCTCTTGTACAATATACTTTTCTACATTTATTATTCCTCTTATTGTATTAGTTTTTATTTTATCTAATTTTGATAATCTTTGCCGATCTTCTTAAAAAGTCCATTTCAGTGACTAATAATTTGTTTGTTTTTGTTCTTTTTTTTTTTGCTTCAGCGTCCATGTTTCCGCACCATTCAATAAAATACTCTTCTCAATTGTGTTATTGTTAATAATTTAGTCCTCTTGATTATATGCTTACTCCATAAAATATACTTTAAAATGCCAATAATCTTCTTTGTCTCTATTATTCTTCTTCCGTTGTGTAATTCAGATGATCCATCTTTTTGAATTATTGAACCTAAATACTTAAAATATTCTACTGTTTTAATCTCTGTTTAATTTATTTGTAATAAAATTAATAATAATGATAATAATAATAATTAATAATAATAATAATAATAATAATAATAATAATAATTAATTATAATGATCATGGTAATGATGATGATAGTATCCTAATTTGTGCCACATCAAGGTCCGGGTGGCTTATGACATGTAAATAAAGTTACAAGTTGAGAAATTAAATTGAGATGAGGTATTATAATTATAATAATAATAATAATAGTAATAATATAATAATAATAATAATAAAATAATGATTTATTTTAGCTGGCAGAGTTAAGGCCATAAGGCCTTCTCTTCCACTCTACCAGCGAATAGTAAAATTATACAAAAATTACGTACATATTACAATTTTAATGTATTATTAAAATACAGACTAAACAAAATACAATGATGATATAATCTAATACTAGCTAATACTAACAAAACATAGAATATAATAAAATTAAAATGATATAAAAATAATAATAATAATAATAATAATTTACTTCCAATTGTTTCTTCATATCCACTTTCCTGTATTCAAAATCATACACTTTTTTCTCCTCCAGTATACACAATATGTTCAATCTTATTACCTTATTATATTTTATAATAGTATCTGTTGTATCCAAGAGTGGCCTATTTTTATTCTTCCATTGAATTAACCTGTATGTAAGAAAACATATTTGTACTTAAATAGAAAATACATGAAAAGATGTAGATCATAAATACAAGGGTTATGTGTGAATTTTGTACAGTGCAGTTCCTAAAGTAATATAGCTAAGAAATGGGAGGCAACAGGAAGTTAAAAGAATAGATAAATAGCTGAAATGTCATAAACAAAAAATCTATAAAATTAATATAAACTTACTCAGTGATGATTATCACTACACTTAAAGTAATTTGGGTAAAATTAGATGAAAATAATAAAATACAGAACGAATTTAATGAGACGCTAAATAGAGCGTTTGGAGAAATAGGGAATGATTAGAAAAATCATGGCAGGCGCCTTGAATGTTAGAACGAGTAAAATTCATTGGCTTTTGAGAATATTGGTTCATTTCGTGTAGATGAGATACTGATAATGTCTTTGTCTTTCTATACCTTACATCCCCAAGGAGGCGAGGGTACTCCAAGTTGGGATAATTTAAACTACTTTATTTACATTTTATATCCCTACAGATATCAACAAGTGAGTAATTGCTTGCTCATCGCTTAAAAGAAACACCAAATACGATATTAAGGTATTACTTGGATGAGAAAGTCCCATTAAATTATGCTCACAAACTCTAATTTTGGCTTGAGGTTCTCATAAAAGAATGAAAATATTCAGATTCTTAAACCCACAGCTCAAAGTCTCTTGCAGAGGATTTGCCCATTGGAGTTTTACGTATTGAAAAATCCATCGACCCCGGGCGGATGATAACGATGATGATATGAACAGCCTCACGACCTTGTAGTCAGTACTTTTGGTTTCAGTTCAAGTGATCCTGGGGTTTGACTCTGTCAGATCACTGGAGATTTTCCTTAAAGGGAATTATTCCTGTGACCGACCATGGTCTGGAATTTAAGTTAAGTCAGGTTTAAGGACTCTCCTGGTGTTTCTTGATCTGATCATTAATTAACTGTTACACATAATAGGGTAACGTAACTCCGTCTTGGGGGCGCCCCAACAAGAAGTGGGTTACTGTTACGCTATACCTGGAGGAAATACAAGAATGTCATAAGAACAACATAGTGGCATTTTAAAAATAAATATATACATATCTATAATTAGTAGTAATGATAACAACAATTTATTTATATATATTTTTTCAACAATTACACATCTTTGTACGCCTAAATATTTATTTTTCTTCTCGACTAATCCACATAGGCCTACATCCACTCCATTTCCTCCAGTCCTTTTGTTCTCATCTTATTTCTTCAGCTCCATATGTGACAGTACTTCTCACTGTTGAATTATAGCCTATATTTGTAACTTTTTTTTTGTTACATGTCTATTCAATGGGACACCATTTATCATTGCATTTATTGCTCTACCATTATTTATTCTTTTCTTAATCCTACATTGTTCTTTATCCACATTATCAAATTTTATCCCATAATACTAAATTTCTTCACGTCCTGTAATGTAACCCTCCTGATCTTATGTTAAGTCTTCGATTTCTGCTCCACACCCCACTTTAAAATATTTTTTTAATTTATTTTAATAATATTAGTAATAGTTTGAAATAGGAATTCCCATGCTTGAACATTTTCTCCTCCAATTCTTTAATATTTCATTTACATGTACTTTAATCGGGGTCGTAATAGACAACAACCTTGACGAAGACCTTTATTTATCGTAAAACCATGTGACAAATTATTACCAATTTTAATTTTAGATATGCAATTGTCATATAAATGTTGTACAGCTTTAATTATTATGGTCGTAATTCCCTCAGGTCTTAATGTAATCCATAGTTTCTCTATAGGGATATTGTCGTATGCTTTCTCAAAATCTACGATAGGTGTAAAGGTTGTCCATATTGCATTTTCTTTTCTGTTACCGGAGTAATGCAAAAGCAACATTACATATGGAACATAACTTTGGCCATTAACAACAAAAAGCAAATAGGTACCTTAATGCTACGGAAACCTATTTTATATGAAGAGCTGCAAGAATTTCAAGAAGAGAAAAATATTAGAACCTCAGTTATAAGGGAGAAATTAAGATTGAAGACACTATCCTAGATTATATTGAAAACTCATCAATTAAGAAGATACGGACATGTTCAGCGAATTGAAGAAATTCGGCTAACAAAATATTTTTTGGAATGGAAACCAGAGGGAAGACGAGCCAGAGGAAGAACTATAACCTCCTGGATTCAGAGAATAGGCTATATTTATACATGAAGGAGAAACATCTACAACAAGGGATTGGATGGACCGGCAAAATTGGCTATTAGGAACCTGACGATGCCAAAGACATTAATCAACCGATGGTCTATCTATCTAATAGAAATAATAATAATCTATCTCTATCTATCTTCGGGTTTTTACAGCTGCTGCCGTCTTCCCGTGCCAAACCTCCAAAGCCTACGGTCTTGGGCATCTTCGATGCTTAGCCCTCTAGCTTGCATTACTGTCTTCATGTTTTCCTTCCATGTTAACCTTGGTCTTCCTCTTTTCTTCTTTCTGTTAGGATGCCATTCATATAGTTGCTTCGTCGGCCATCGCTCATCTTCCATTCTTAAAACATGTCCTAACCACTTTAATTCCTTTTCCTCAATTCTTTCAATTATGCTTTCTTCTGCTTCCATTTTGTTTCTAATTTCCTTATTTGTGACACGTTCTAATTTAGACTTTCTGGCACTTCTTCGTAAATAATCCATTTCTAGAGCTATTAGTCTATTCTTGTAGTACTTATTGATTGTCCATACCTCACTTCCGTACATTGCAACAGATTCCACCAATGTTTTACCAATATATTTCTTTGTGTCTTTCCAAATATGCTTATCCCACCATATGGAATTTAATGATGATATTATTTTGCTACTCAATTCAATTCTATGTTTTATGTTCTCTTTGCCTATACCTTCGATGTTATCCATAATCATTCCCAAATATTTAGTTTGTTTCACTTGCTTTATTTGGATTCCATCTTCCAATACTAAGTTTTCTCTTTCATTGCTATTTATTGCCAGATATTCTGTTTTTTGTAAATTTACTGTGAGACCCCATGATTCATATGTGCTTTTCAACCTTTTATCATGAATTCCATATCAAAATTGTCTTGCGCTAAAACCAGTTGATCATCGGCAAATTGTAATGTCAGCAAAAATCTATTGCCTATTGGGATCCCCATACCTTTGCAGCTTTGTTTCCATTTCGTTAATATAAATTCTACATAAATATTAAATAAATTGGTGATAGACTGCATCCTTGTTTCAATCCCTTTGAGGTGTTTATAGGATTAGACATTATATTTCCCATTTTAACATAAGCGGAGTTATCTTTATAGGTTTGTTTAATAATTTCTATTAGGTTTCTGTCAATATTGTATTCTCCAATACTTCCCATAATTTGTTCCTCGGAATTGAGTCATAAGCTTTCTCTAAATCTATCATTGTCAAGTGGGTTTCTTCTCCAACTGCAGTCCGTTTTTCAATTAACTGTTGTATTGCAAATATATTGTCAACACATGACCTTCCTGGTCTGAATCCATTTTGATCTTCTCCTAATTTGTCTTTAACATCTTTTTGTAACTTTGTTTTTAATAACTTCGTAATATATTCTATATAATGTGTTATTTATACTTAGTCCTCTGTAGTTTTTTGCGTCTCTTCTATCGCCCTTCTTGTATATTGGTACTATGTAGCTTATTTTCCATTCATCAGGAATCTTCTGTATTGCAATGCACTTATTATACAAGTCCCTCAATCTACCTATTAAATTTTTTGGGCCATATTTAATTAACTCATTTGGTATGTTTCCCGGCCCTGGTGCCTTTTTATTCTTTAGGGTTTGAATTTCTAATTCTATATCTATTGTATCAAATTCCAGGGCGTTCATTTCTATGGATGGATCTTCTGTTGTTTCCATAAACTCATTTCTAGTTTCTGACAGTAAAGCTTTGTAATGTTTTTCTGCGTCTGATTTTGCTAACAAATTTATCTTGCTGGGTCCTTGGTTGGTTTTCAGTGTTTTTTTAGAAATCTCCATACTTCTGATGATTGTGATCCTCCTATATAACTTTCTATTTCTTGGCATTTGCTTTTCCATAATTTGTTTTTTTCTTCTATCACTTTCCTTTTAACTTTGGCGTTTGTTCTCTTGTATTCTATCCAATTTTTCTGTTGTTTTATTTGCCAACCATTCTAAGTAGCATTTTTTCTTCTTTTTGGTTAATTCTTCAATATCATCATTCCACCAATCTTGGGTATTTTGTTTTTTATTTATTGTGCCTAATGCTTCTTTTGCTGCCGAATGTATTATTTCCTTTAATTGATTATATTCTTCTTCTATGTCTTCCTTGTAATCCAAATTCTCAATTTTAATCCTCAGTCTTTCTTTATATAAGTTTTTGATACTATCCTGATTAAATAAATACAGTTTAAATTTTTCTTCCTGCTTCGGTTGCATTGTTGATTCCCTTGCTTCATCATGCACTTTTTCCCTGTAGGGAATTTGGGGATGATCTGTGCTGTGAGTAGATAGTGGTCAGAACCACAATTTGCTCCTCTTTTAACCCTTGAGTCCTTAATAAATAAGGAAGTATTTTGCTTTACAATTATGTAGTCTATTATTGATTTCTGATTGAGACTAGGTCGTTCCCAAGTAAATTTATGAATATCCTTATGGTCGAAAAATGTGTTTACTATCTTTAATTTATGTTGTTTGCACATCTCTATGATTCTATTTCCATTATCGTTGACTTCTTGTTCCCCATATTTTCCTACTGCTTCATCATTGTTTCCTTCTACCCACTTTCCCATTTAAATCTCCCCATTAGTATTAATTCTTTATTACTTCGTATTTTCTCTATTTGTTCCACTAATACTGAATAGTACTTTTCTTTCTGACTCTGTGCAGCATCATCTGTTGGTGCGTAGACTGCTAAGAACACCATTGTTCTTCCCGTAAGCTTCATTTTAATCTTTAGGCATCTTTCATTAATATGTTCATATTCTGTTATGTTTTTACTAATAATAATAATAATAATAATAATAATAATAATAATAATATTGATTATTAATATTTATTATTATTATTTATTATTATTATATTATTATGATTATGATTATTATTATTATTATTATTATGATTATTATGATGATGATTATTATTATGATTATTATGCCTTATTCTGCTTTCTTCATGCTTTATTATTATTATCTTATTATTCTATTATTATTATTATTATTATTATTCTTCATATTCTTTATTATTATTATTCATTATTATTATTATTATTATTATTTACTACGTACCCGCTACGATTACTATTGATCTCAGATAGTGATATTCCTCTCCCTTTTGTCTCCGCTGTTTAAGTCCCATATTAAACTTGGTGGGATAGGGTAATAACTATTTCGTCACGGAGTCGCTAGCAACGTAATGGTGAAAGGGTTTCATTGTCAAGCTTAATACTAACTTCCAATTTACGGTAAAAAAAAGTTTGTATGGACAGCGAAGAGAATACGTGATAAAAAATGAGACTTTACTAGTTCCATGTCTGGGTCAAAGAACTATGGAACCTATTAATATAAGTTTTGTAGTGATAAGTTAATGACATGGTCGACACCCGATATGGAACACTTAATCTCATTAAGCCACCAGAATAGAAAGATAAATTGTCGTCCTTGGAAATCTCCCAATTCGGTGAACCTAAGTTGAATTATTTGGACATGAAAGCTATCTTTGGTTTGTTGCCAGAAGAAAGCTGTCGAAGGTTTCCACTGTTTTAATAACTTTATTGGAGGCATAGTATCAGTGTTCTTTGAAGGGGTATGAAGGGTTACCCAAGACTGGTAACAGTCATTACAAAAAAATATAGGAACATAGTCTATATTATCAATTTGTGACAAAAAAATCGTTATTAAATTTTGTGGTAACACATATCTTCCTTTATTTATTTCATTTATTTATATATTTATTTATTTATTTATTAATTATTTTATTTATTTATTTATCTATTTATTTATTTTTTTATCTATTTATTTAATTATCTATTTATTTAATTTATTTATATGACAAATTAGGGAAATTTGAAGAAGTGGCTGAATTGAAATACCTAGGAACAATAATTACAAAGATGAAAGAGATGCACAAAGAAATTAAACATAAACTCAATTCTGGAAATCCATGTTGTGGTATTCTCAAATTTGACCATATTACAACGTTCCTGGAACAATTATCGTGGCTTCGTCTAAGAGATCGTAGAACTGTCCATTCCCTATCCCTTCTCTATTAAATACTTCACACATCATCGCCTAATTATTTATCACGCCGCTTCATCAGACTATCTGACATACATAATCTTGACACTCCATCCCATCAGAACATTGTCCTTTATATCCCTCCTCATCACACTGTATATTATTCATTAACTTTTACGGTCTCACTTACCAAAACATGGAATTCCCTTCCGCCCTATGTCAGAGACTGTCGAACTATAATACCTCACTGATAGTATTCTTTTAACAATTAATAAATTTAATTATTTATGAAAATAATATTAAGATTAACAATTATTTTCTTTTGTTTTGTTTTAAATATTGTATAATCGTAACATGATTTTTCTATATCTCATTATTTTTCTTTGTTTTTTATGTATATTAGACATGGACAATTTAATATGTCTTGCTTGTATACATTTTATTATTAATTTTAGTCTTTATTTTAACTAATGTTAACTGGCTGCATTATAGATCGTAATATAATAGATATTATCTTTTTGATCAAATTTTTATTCAGTATTTAATATTAGAGTTAATTGAGATTGTTATATTCTGATGTAATATATGTTTGTCCTGGTGAGTGGAAGAGAAGGCCACATGGCCTTAACTTAACCAGGTTAAATAAATCTGATATAATCTAATCTAATATACGTAATAGGGACTTTAGTCTTCTGCATTTGCATTGGCCTTAATATTCCACTAATTGTAATGCAAAATACCTGAGCTTTCAATACCTTGATACTAAAAATATTACATGTAATTCCTAATTTCATTTTTTTTTACTATTGTGAAAAAATCCGGAAAATACCTCACTCTAGAAACTTTACCCGACCAGGGATCAAACCGGGCTCACTGTTCACTAGAAATGGCGTTCCGCACATACATCAGCGGTGGAATTTATTAACTTCATGAGGGGAAACAATGTTGTGTTTTGTGTAGAAAATATTGAAACAGGGTGTTATCACTCAGTCGGGTCCGGGGAATATTATTGAAGTACTGTAGTTGCACGGTTCGCTCTGCATGATTAACAAAAACCACCTTTTGATAAATTGGAGACCAGCTTTTAATCTTGTTCAATTGCAGATTTGAGGACAAGTCACTGCTAAAGCTTCATTAGTTTAAAGGCCAGTGGGTGACAATGTGCACTCGGATTTATAATCTTTGCTCCTCCTCTTCCTCCCTCGATAAAATATATCTCACCTTCCAGGATTCTGAACAATTAACAATAGCAGACAAAACACACATTTTAATTGTCAAATATTCATTTAGCAGTTAAATATATGTATTATTAAATATATATATATATATATATATATATATATATATATATATTCCACCGCTGTGGTCTCGAGGTATCTTGCTGCCTTTTCACGCAGAGGGCCCGGGTTCGATTCCCGGTCGAGACAGGCCCCTGGGTGAGGTATTTTCGGGTTTTTTCTTCACCTGTAAGACAATTGTCAGGAAGCTTAGAGCCCAACGGTCCCCGAACATCATCCGGCCGTCATCATCCTTATCATTATCATCTTCATCATCCTTCACCGGTGTGGAAAGCAACGGGAAGCTACCACACCTATAATTCCCTAGTAAAGCTGCAAAGCATAGCATGGAAATGCTGATTGCAGTGAAGGACCTGCCCTCGGGTAGAATTGCTTTCGATGAATGGATATATATAATTGTTATTCTAACAGTTATAGTGTATGGATGTGAATCATGGACTCTTTCTTACTTTAAGAGAAAAAAAAAAAGAGATTACAAGTAGAATATTTTAGAATAAAGTTCTTAGGAAAATTTTGGAACAAAGAGAGATGTACAGACAAGCGAATGGAGAAGACACATAACTGTGAGCTACATGGTCTTTATAGGAAATCCAGATATATTAGGAACGGTTAAGTCTCGTAGACTGTATGGACAGGACATGTGACACGAATAGAGAATGAACCTACAGGTTCGATAGTGCCAGAGAGTGAGTGAGTCTTCTTCTTAATCATAATTTGTAGGATTTTCATCCTGTTTATTTCCAAAATCACTCCTCGGAGGAAGACATATTGGATGTGCATTCACTGTCTATCCATCTCTTGGCTGGTCTTCGTCATGTTCTTCTCCCGTCCATTGGTCTATCTACTTCAGCTCTTTTTGCAAGTCTGGTGTATTCCATTCTTTCTATATGACCTTTTAATATGTTTTCCCCTGAATAGTTCATGATCTTAATTTCACATGTGCTTAATATTTGTTTAGTTTTTGTAGTATCAGCCCTATTTTCTGCTCCATATACGATAACTGGTCGAACTATCTTTGTTTTTTATGCGGGTTTTGCTTTCTATTGACATATGTTTTGTTGCGCAAAATTAAATATTTCATATATCCTGATACTTGTACTGTTTTATCAGCTTGTTTCTTTACTTCTTTTATAGTGAGTGAGTGAATAAATATTTTGATACAGGGCCTACATAAAAAGTGTAGGTAATAATAATAATAATAATAATAATAATAATAATAATAATAATAATAATAATAATAATAATAATAATAATAGCTTTATTTTACCTGGCAGAGTTCAGGCCTTAAGGCCTTGTCTGGCACTGAACCAGGTTTTAAATAAAACAAATAGTCTTACGTCTAAATTACAATAAACACAAACGATTACATGTTATAAATACAATACAATTATTATTTAATGTATTTTGATTTAAAATGATACACTTTAGACATTACAATAATTATAAGTAAGTTAAAAAACCACAAAACGGAAAAATTACGCCACAATTTTGGCTTCAGCCCACAAAGTCTGTCGTCATTCTTGCACTTCCGACATAAAAACATCCAAAAAGTCTCGATCTTACTCTCTGTACAACTACGACGAAGCGAGGCTAGTACGCTGATATTCGGATGGGTCTAGCGGCAGTACACATTATCTTATTCCTATAACTTATTATAAATGTATAGTGTTCCCATAAATATGAAAATGCCAATATTTGTAGCTATTCGGACTGTTACGACATATTTTTAAACCATTTCCAGTCGATTTTAGCCGTTCGAGCTGGCATATATCCTCTGTCAGATGTCTCTTACTTTAAGCTATAGTATATTTTACCTCTCGTTATTCTAGGGTTTCCAAGGATCCGGGTTCAAACCCGGCCATAGTGGATGGAATTTTGGGATCGAAAAATCCGTGGGACAAGTTGTCTGGGAAGGATTCTTAGCTATGAGTCCCGAGTTTGAAGATTTTCGGGCTCGTAAAATACCTAAGCTTAGATTAGCGTTTCTGAACAAAATTTAATCAGCATTTCCCATCCAAGTAATACCTTATTTTTATTAGGTGACTCTTTGAGACGATGAGCTAACTACTGAAATCTGTACGGAAATAAGCATAACTAAATTAGCTTGGTTAAGTAAATACCGCAAGGGAGCTCCCTAACCCTGTGGGATATGTGAGTATAGAGATATTATTTCGGGTGCCGTAATTTTCTGATAAGGATATATATTTTTTAGTAAGGAACACATGTTTAAAATTTTAACGCCCAGGAAAATCTATGGACCCTGACTGGGTTTGAACCCAATGCGATCAAAAGCTAGCGTGGTAACCAATAGTCATCCGAAACCGAATGTTTTATTGTTAAAACCCCTCTTTATGTTTTAGGCCTATGAGATGGCTTGGCATAATTGTATTCTTCTTCCTCTTCTTCGTTCTTCCATTATAAGTTTAAACCTCTTTTTTTTTTTTTTTTCAATTCTTAGGTCATTATACTATCGCTTTCTGGGACGTCCCTGTTGTCTTCTGTCCCTAGGTAGATTAACCCTTGCAGTCTTGATAATTATATTGCTATCCATCCTGCTTATATGCGCATCCCATTCTTGTTTCCTCATATGTATCCATTCCTTAATATCTTTGACTGCACATGTTTCTCTGATATTTTCACACCATTCTCTATCCCATAAAGATTTTCCAACAATTTTTCGAAGTATTTTCCTTTCTGTTGTTTCCAATAATATTTTTTTTTACGGTATCTAGTCTTGTTTCGGCCTGATAAGTTATAATTGGCCTTACTATTATTTTATAAATTTTGGTTTCTGTTTTTAAATGTTTATTTTTCTTAATTTTATCCTTAAGACATCCAGCAATTTGATTCCCTTTAATAACCTATTGTCCGATTTCCTCTTCTATATTCCCGTATCTTGTTAATTCAATTCCTAAAAATTTGAATGTCATTTCTTGTTGAATGATTTTACCATCTACTTACAATTTACATCTGTTGGGTTATTTGGATGTTTACATACAGACACCTTTTTATATTTGAAATGTTTTAATTAATTATTTTAGGTGTTAAGGTTAAATATATGTAATAATCGTTTAAGTTTCCTCCGCCAATGGTACACAATTATAATTATTATATTATAATTATATATATTATATTATCTCATTTCCATATTTATATTATATTTCTTACATTTATTATATTATAATAATATTATATTATATTATATTATATTATATTATATTATATTATACTATATTCTATTAATCTATCCTATATTATATTAATATTATTTAATTATCTTAAGATTCTACTATATTACAATTATATAATACTCTTCTTCTCATCTATTCTCTCTTCCTCTCTATGTCATATCGCCTGATCATCTCGTACTATCTGCATTCTTCTCTTCTATTCTATCTCTCCTCTTCTTGCCTCCTCTCATTCTTCTCTTCTCTTCTTCTCTTCTCTTCTTCTCTTCTCTTCTTCTCTTCTCTTCTTCTTCTTCTCTTCTTCTCTTCTACTTCTTCTCTTCTATTCTTCTCTTCTCTTCTTCTCTTCTCTTCTTCTCTTCTCTTTCTTCTCTTCTCTCTCTTCTTCTTCTCTCCTCTTCTTCTTCCTATTCTCTTCTTCTTCTTCTTCTCTTTCTCTTCTTCTCTTCTCTTCTTCTCTCCTCTTCTTCCACTCCTCTTCTTCTCTTCTCTTCTCTTTTCTCTCTCCCTTCCTTCTCTTCTTCTCTTCTCTTTCTTCTCTTCTCTCTTCTCTTCTTCTCTTCTCTTCTTCTCTTCTCTTCTTCTCCTTCTCTTCTTCTCTTCTTCTCTTCCTCTTCTTCTCTTCTTCTCTTCTCTTCTTCTCTTCTCCTCTTCCTCTTCTTCTCTTCTCTTCTCTTCCTCTCTCTTCACTTCTTCTCTCCTCTTCTCTTCTCTTCTCTCTCTCTCTCTTCTCTTCTCTTCTCTTCTCTTCTTCTTCTTCTCTATCTCTTCTTCTCTTCTCTTCTTCTCTCTCTTCTATCTCTTCTCTTCTCTTCTTATCTTGCTTCTTCTCTTCTCTTCTTCCTCTTCTATTCTTCTCTTCTCTTCTTCTCTTCTATTCTTCTCTTCTCTTCTTCTCTTCTCTTCTTCTCTTCTCTCTTCCTCTCTTCTATCTTCTCTTCTCCTCTTCTCTTCTCTTCTTCTCTTCTTCCCTCTTCTCTTCTCTTCTTCTCTTCTCTTCTTCTCCTCATCTTCTTCTCTTCTCTTCTTCTCTTCTCTTCTTCTCTTCTCTTTCTTCTCTTCTCATTCTTCTCTTCTCTTCTATCTTCTCTTCTTCTCTTCTCTTCTTCTCTCTCTTCTTCTCTTCTTTTTCTATCTCTTCTCTTCTCTCTCTTCTCTTCTTCTCCTTCTCTACTCTCTTCCTTCTTCCCTTCTCTCTTCTCTTCTCTTCTTATCTTCTCTTCTCCTCTTTCTCTTATCTTATGCTTCTCTTCTCTCTCCTTCTTCTCTTCTCTTCCTTCTCTTATCTTCCTCGTGCCTCTCTCTTTCTCTTCTCTTCTGCTCTTCTCTGCTCTTCTCTTCCTCTTCTTCTCTTCTCTTCTTCTCTTCTCATTCTTCTCCTTCTCTTCTTCTCTTCTCTCTTCTTTCTCTTCTTCGCTCTCTTTTCTCTTCTCTTCTTCTCTATCTCTTTCTTCTCTTCTCTTCTTCTCTTCTCTTCTTCTCTTCTCTTACTTACTCCTTCTCTTCTTCCTCTTCCTCTTCCTTCTCTTCTCTATTCTTCTCTCTCTCTTCTTCTCTTCTCTCTCTCTTTCTCTTCTCATTCTTTCCTTCTCTTACTTCTCTCTACTCCTTCACGACTCCCGTGTCCTCAGCTTTGCTGCTGCTCTGGCTTTGCCTCGCAGCAGATTCAATCACACTGAGGAAACTGCTGATGGAGCTGTATGACAAGTGCGAGGATTATGGGATGAAGATAAATATAAATAAGACGAAGGCCATGATTATAGGAAGGAAACCAAGAAAGATAAACATGAGGATTAAAGATGAGGCCATTGAGCAAGTGGAGAGCTTCAAATACTTGGGTTGTACTATCAGTAGTGACATGAACTGCGGTCAAGAAGTAAAGCAGAGGATAGCAATGACAAAATAAGCTTTTAACAAGAAGAGGGACATTTTCTGCGGACTTTTGGCAAAATAATTACGGAAGAGGCCAGTGAAGTGCATTGTGTGGACTGTAGCATTATATGTGCAGAGACATGTACATTACGACGCAATGACGAAAAGCGACTGGAAGCTTTTGGGATGTGGAAGAATGGAACGTATAAAATGGACAGACAATATTAAAAATAAAGAAACATGTGCTAGACAGAGTGGATGAAGGAAGAAAAATGCTGGAACTTATAAAGAAGATTAAAAGAAATTGGATTGGCCACTGGCTAAGAAGAAACTGCAGCTGACGGATGCCGTAAAAAATATTGTCAGTGGAAGGAACGTTAGAGGCAGAAAAAGACATCAGATGATAGAGAATATTAAAATAAATGGTTTGTATGCAGATACAAAAAGGAAGGCTGAGTTAAGGAAAGAGTGTAGAATGTTGCGTTTGAAGTGAAAGACCTGCTCTTGGACAGAACAGTATGAATGAATGAATTAATGAATGAATGAATGAATGAAATATTCATCGCCAAAAAAATTGAAAGGAATATTTTTATTTGAACTTTGGGTGTAGTTAATCACTCTGTCTCTGCGGAACATTGTCAACAGGTGTAAAATGTTAACTTTTGAAATCCGCGTAAAATTAAACAAGTAAAAAAAGAGGAATGATAATAAAGAGGCGGACTGAAAACAGTTGGCAACTGGTTGTAAGCATTGTCGGGTTATACGTTAATCAATAAGGGAATTCGAAGCTTTTACGATTCCCATTGCTCTGAACGGACAATGCATTACTATATTGAACTAGTAATGGAAATGGCGCCTAATTACGTTTTATTAATACTACTATTACTTGCATGTAACTTTTTTTTGGGGGAGGAAATCCTTCTTGGATATTAAAAACCACACGGAATTCAGACAGATAAAAAAAAAAACTTACTAGACTAATGTTATTGCAAATGTTTTTTAAAATTGAGTATACTTTTATTAGAATTAGCCATTTTTTAAAATTTCATCAGGATTTCTTAGGACATTTTTGGTCTTGCCTTCTGACATTGACGGAACTGTAACGCACTTCTGAGGTTGGTTGCGCCTGGAAGACGGAGTTACGGAACCCCGTTGGTATGATGGTGGTATACAGTGCCGCTATTCTGATGACTAGGGCCCGGATGTTTATGACCGTAAAATGTTTAAAAAAATGACCTATAATATTCACTTAAAATTCTCTTAAAATTAATAATAATAATAATAATAATAATAATAATAATAATAATAATAATAATAATAATAAATACTTATTTATTCTGGCAGAGTTAAGGCCATACTGTCCTCTCTTCCACTCAACCAGTACAAATACAAATAAATATTTGACAAATATAGATATACACTATACTAATTATAAACAGTTAAAGATAGAATAAATGTAGCAATGTAAATTTCATGTACAAACAACATTTTATAGGGTAATAACAATAATGATACGATGATAATAATAATAATAATAATAATAATAATAATAATAATAATAATAATGATAAATTATACGAGAAACACCAATTAATATATATACCTTACACTGGGTAATAATGAAGTCGAGGTTAGAGCAAATACAAATTTAGATTTCTTTTAAAAGATGCCAATGTCGTACTTAAATGTGTAAAAAAATGATCTAATGAAAATTATAAATTTCATAATAATTAACTAATTAATAACTATTATTCTATTAATTAGAAATGGTGTAAGAGAAATGATGATTATTATTGATTGGGGTAACTATTCTAAAGAAATTCTTGTTCTTAGTAGTAATATAAAGTAATTAAACATAATTATCACTAGGTCAACCTCATTTATTTAAAACAAATATGAAAAGTTATTAACTAAACATTGCAATACACCACCATGGTCATCCTTAAGTTATCAAAAGTGAACGATCGGGGATTGTCAGCTAACACGGTTTTATATGGTGTAATGTGTCTTCATTAGATTTTATTAAATAGTTTTTACGTAATGTTGATTCGTCTGGAACAGTATTGCCTATGGCGTTCAAGGAAGTCACGTAGTTTAGAATTGTTTAGTTTTTCTAGTTGAATATTTGCACTGACAAACATTTCACATAATTCTTTAAAACATAGAGATGACTTGTACAGTAGTATTCATCTATAGTAATTCTGCCCGAGGTCTTTCCCTGCAATCATAGCATTTTCATGCTATGCTTTGCAGCTTTACTAGGGAATTGTAGGTGTGGTAGCTTCCCGTTGCTTTCCACACCGGTTAAGGATGATGATGATGATGATAAGGATATGATGGCCGTATGATTTCGGGGACCGTTTGGGCCTTAACGTTTTCCTGACATTTGTCTTACAGGTGAGGAAAAACTCCGATAAAAACCTCACCCAGAAAAACTGTCCCGACCGGGGATAGAACCGGGCCCGCTGCGTGTCAAGGCAGCACGCTATCTCGAGACCGCAGCGGTGGACGTACAGTAGTATAATGACTATATTTTAGGTATTTTTTTTTGTAATCATTAGCCATTTACAGAGAAGTCTTTATTCATTTTATGGGTCATTTTTCAAGCATATATAGGTCAGCACAATCTGGGACCTGATGATAAATAATAATGAAGCGGAAGAAGAATCCCCAAACAGAAACTTATACTAAATTCTAGACCGTTGACGACCACGAGAATAATACCCATTAAGAAAATTTTCCTGTGGTCTTACCGGGATCGAACCAGTGACCTGATGAACTGCAGGTAGAAAATTTGTTGGCTTTAAATCCGAGAAACTCTGAACCAATTGTGAGCATGGCAACTGCTTGTCTACCAGGATACATTATAATATTATTTTTAGGGCTGAGGGGTTTTTCTTTAGGAGTCTAAATGAGGAAAAATATATTTTTGAGATCGAGAAAGAACACAATTGATGAGGAAAATAAAATAGTTACAAACTTTACAAAGGCTGATATTGAGCTTTTACTGATGAGTTGAGATGTTCCGAAAGGAGTTAGTGAAAACGTTTTTAATCCCTTCAAAAATTTTTGCAAAATTTTATTCCCCACCCTTTTATTGTAAAATAATGTGTTACTTCATACATCACAAACTACACGTTTACATTAGTATTTACATCTGTTACAGTATTTAATACAATTGCATTCCTATTTGCATCAAGTGTACTTTGAACTTAGTTGTATTTAATATCAGGTCGAGATATAATTATAATGTATATTTTTTTATACCATAATTCACTGGCTGGGTGGAACATAAGGCCCAATTCTCAAAACTCTGTCAATTAAAATAAAAAACAATTATCGTTATTACTATTCATATTATTATTACTTACTTACTTACTTACTTACTTACTTACTTACTTACTTACTTACTTACTTACTTACTTACTTACTTACTTACTTACTTACTTACTTACTTCACCACTGGCACTATCGAACCCGTAGGTTCATGGCCGCACGGACATAAGCTCTCCATTCATCCCTATCCTGAGCCAATGCTTTCCAATCATTCCCTATATAATCTACTTCCCTCAAATCATAGTTAATGTTGTTCTCCCACATCATTCTTGGTCTACCAACTGGGCGTTTTCCTTCTGGCTTTCCTACAAGAAGTTTCCATGCACGACTTTCATTTCCCATACGCGCAACATGTCCTGCCCATCGCAGTCTATGAGACTTAACTGTTCTTATTATATCTGGCTTCCTATAAAGACCATGTAGTTCATTGTTATGTAGTCTTCTGCATTCACCTGTCTGTTCATCTCTCTTTGGTCCAAAAATTTTCCTAAGAACTTTATTCTCAAATAGTCGTAATGTCCTTTCCTCCCTTAAAGTAAGAGTCCATTATGTACTGAATTTGTTACTATTATTACTGTCATAAGAGAAAAAATGAACATTGGTTATTCAATAGTAGATTGTATACGGTATAAGCAATTAAATCGGTATGGGCACGTACGACGAATGCAAGAAGAAAGATTACCCAAGAAAACATTGGAATGGTGTCCACCTGGAAGGAGGAGAGGAAGACCTAGAAACTCGTAGATGCAGGAAATAAGAACTGGAATGAGAGCAAGAGGATTGGTGGACATGGATTGGATGGAGAGAGACGAATTGAGAAGAAAAATAAAACTTTAGGCACAGAAAGATGTGTAAACATTAAAATTCTGTATATAAGTAAAATCATTGTTATTATTTCTGTTATTGTTATTATTATTATTATTATTACTGTATGGAAGTTCGACACACACACACGCGCGCGCGCGCGCGCGCGCGCACGCATGTTGAACTTTATCAGAGTAAAAAACTAAAGTACATAACATTTTTACAAATAAATAAATAAATAAATGAGAAGTCCATCGCGCAAAATCTGCGTGAACTAAGCGAATTCCTCAGTAATTCGAATATATGGTCCGAATTTGCTGGTTTACGGAACATACATATTTTTTGTCCACCGCTGTGGTCTCGAGGTAGCGTGCTGCCTTGTCACGCAGCGGGCCTGGGTTTGATTTCGGGTCGGGACAGGCTCCTGGGTTAGGCTTTTTTTTCGGGGTTTTTCCTTACCTGTATGACTAATGTCAGGAAGCTTAGGGCCCGACGGTCCCCGAATATCATCCGGCCATCATCATCATCCTCCTTATCATTATCATCATCCCTCACCGGTGTGGAAAGCAATGGGAAGCTACCACACCTATCATTCCCTAGTAAAACTGCAAAGCATAGCATGAAAATGCTATGATTGTAGTGAAAGACCTGTCTTCGGGTAGAAATAATATGGATGGATGGATATATTTTTTTGGTTCTTATTTAATAAGGTTGCGAGAAAACAATCTTGGTGGGCGGTAGACCAAATTTTAAATTAAATCTCTCAGGTACGAAAAACCCACACCTAATGGTTGGATTTTGCTGATTATCTTAGCATAGCTTTCTCGTTTTTCTTTAATGACATACCAGTACCGAGTTTCATTGCAAAACGTGGAGAATTGAGGCCTCGAGTGATTTTAATTTTTTTTTTTCGGCGGTCCCTACTCCTAATCTCTGATTTTGCTCTTTAGCACATTTAATTAATCCATATAGGCCTATCCGAAAGAGACAAATATTAATTTCGACCACTAGAGCCATAACGCACTTACACACTCATACTATCGCTCACCCTGCAAACGGAACTGAAACTTTCGTGGGGAAGGGAGAAATATATTGACGCTTTGGATGGGGATGATAGAAGTGCTATTGCATGGTTTCATTTGGGGGGGATGGATGGCCCATAATTTAACAAATGATGAAGGCATTAAACTATGCCCACTATGCGATGACCATGAAAACTGGCAGCATATTATAGCATTCTGTAGAGAGACAGAACAACTTAGAATGCAGATGCTGCCGGAGAGATTTCTCAGGTAGGATCGAGGGAGAGTGGCGTGTTGGGATCTTTTAGGACGGATCGAGAGTGAATCAAAAACATGCAAATGTTTGCGTACAGTAAGAAAATTGAGATATAACAAAATTGTAGATTAAAGATACATGTATTAACAATAATAAGAATCTCAATATGGTCTTTGTTTTCGATCTTTAATTATGTTATATAATAAGTAGGTCCGATAAGTTGAATATCTAATTTGTTTTCTAGCATTTTTTTTTAATATTAATGTACAGAATATGGATGAATGTAGATATGTATTATTGTGATTTAGTGTCGACATAGATTTTACTTATATGTAGCCTGTTATTGTTTTTTGATACAGGTGTATTTGTAGGTATTTGTTTATATTATTAGTTTTATTTTTTATTCATGGAAAAATAATGCACGTACGGCCAAGCAGGCCCGTGCGCAATGAAAATGCATATGTATTTTCTTTATTCTGAAAAAAAAAGGCAATAAATTCCATTATCTACTACTACTACACACTCATACACACAGCAGTATTAGTCGTACTTTCTTAGAGTAAAACGTAGGCCTAAAGTACAAACATATATATATGTTTATTTATTTATTTATTTATTTATTTATTTAGAAATGTATCGCTCAAGCAGAAATTGTTTGTGCTATCGACAGACCGTATCAATACTTATAATTATGTCTAGCAATAATGTAGTAATGATAGGCCTATATATATTTTTTTTAACAATTAATAATTTATTGACTTAGGCTTTCACGGCCGGAGTTGCTATGATGATCTTGAAGAATAATAAATATCGTACTAATATTTATAGACATTTCTTTCTAATGTCTCATATAGGCCTATTAGTGTGGGCCGAAAAAACTCATTTTGTTATTTCGAAACTGTAATATCGCGGGAAAGTTGCGAATTATAGGCTATAGCTAAAAAAATTATCAAAATAGGTTGACATCTTCCAGTCGCGCAAAGGCTCTGAAGTTTGGCAAATATGAAAAAACTTCATTTTTGCAATTAGGCCTATTTGTTTATTTTTATATCAAGTAGGCATTGCTGTTCTTTGCTAAGCACGTTTATGTCTATCTGTGGGATCTGACAATCAATACTCTGGAAGTTATTTATCAAATACCAAACATGCATAAAAATATAACTTGTTCATTATTCTGGCAAATTTTGGAGCTTATGCGCGACCGGAAGATACCAACTGATCTAAATCAAATTAAAACACAATGTTTTTAGGCTCTATTTGAAGACGTTACAAACTATTACATTACGAAAACATCTAATTAATATATTAAGGAAATATTCTCAAAAATGAAGTTTTTTTCATATTTTGTCAAACTTTAGAGCCTTTGCGCGATCGGAAGATGTCAACCGATTTTGATATATATTTTTTTCTTTTCTTTTGTCTATATAATTCGGCCCACCCTGAGGCCTATATATAGGCCTATATATACGTTGGATTAATTCATTACAGTTAATTACTTACATTGTATTTTTTTAATGTATAGTAGATTGGAGCTGTTATTCCTTTGTGTATATATTATTTTATAAGTTTTAATTTTAATTATCTTTAAACTGTTTTCATCATCATCATCATCGTCCTTTCAAGTATTAGGCCCAGTGGCCCGTTACGGTCTCCCGCCATCTCCGAGAAGGTCTACCCACAGATCTTCTGCCTCGAGGAATGTGGTGAAGAATTTGTTTTGGTATTCTGTGATGATCCATGCGCTGAATATGGGCTAGCCAATTGTTTCTATATTCTTGGAGGTATTAAGATATAGGTACGGTGTTTAACTCTCTGGCTATTGTTGAATTTCTTTGGTGGTCTAGAAGGCTATAACCTGCAGTTCGTCGCAGAAATTTCATCTCCGTGGCTGTATTATGACGATCATCCTGAATTCTGATGGTCCAAGCTTCACTGCCATAACAGATTATGGGTCTAGCGAGAATTTTATAGATTTTCATTTTTGTGTGTCTCTGCACTTTTGATGGTTTAAAAACTTGGTTGATAATTCTTAAAGCTTTTTTATAGTTTTGTATTTTAATGGATGTATCACATTCCTCATTATAAGTTAGATTATATCCTAAGTATTTAAATGAATTAACTTGCTCTAATATTGAATTCTGAATACAAATTTTACTTCTTACTGGGAATTTCCCTTGAAAGGCCATAACTTTAGATTTTGTTGTTGATATTTCCATGTTAAATCGTTGGGCTATTATATTAAGATGAGTGGAATATTGTAATTCATCTCCATTATTGCCGAAAAGAGCCTGATCATCTGCATTTAAGAGTGTGTCTAAAATTGTGTGTCTTGAGAGAGGAATATTACCATGAACTGTCAATCTCCCTTGTCTGAATGATAGAATTCATGTGGCCTATACATTAAATAGAAGTGGTGATAGAGGTCATCCTTGTCCTGACTCCGCAATTTATGTGTTTCCAATCTGACAAGTCTGTTCACCCTAACATTCTTTTGCTACTGCATTATTATTTTTAATTAAACTGTGATTAAAAATGTTTTAATTTTTATTATTGTGCGATTTGGCCAGATAATGATTTAGTATCCAATATAATATGTTTGTCCTAGTGACTGGAAGAGAATACCACACGGCCTTAACACCACCAGACTAGAAAAATAAATAGATAATAAGTAAATAAACAAACCAATACAATAAATAACATACCAAGTATATTGCAAAATTAAACAATTCTATATATCATGAGAAATACTCAATAGCGGCACTCCTTTGGAATTAGTTAATAACGTTCGGACTGAGTAGATATTTGAAAAAAAAAGTCAACTTTTTTTAAAGCAAACAGCCAGGCTGTGGGGAGTGAGTTTGGCTCAAACGCTGTAAAACTCGAATAGCGTTTAAGTAACCTATTAAAATGCAGAAAGACTTTTTGTGCACTAACCCCTACGATTATCGGAGATGTTGCTCTAATTTAGCGCAATTGCCGTTTGCTTAGCTGGGGATGTGGAAAAATGGGAATTTAAAAGTGGCAATGTGGTGTAGAGGTAATGACAGCAGTGAACGAACGACCAGATGCAATTGTAGTGGTCTGTTTTAATGCGAAATGTGCGTTTGTGGAGCTGAGTGGGGCATAACTAAGCATCTCACGCACACTACACATGCGTCCACAAACATGGAGAAAGTAAGGGACATCATTAATTGTTGAATATAACGCTTCCACACTTAAGCACCCCCATCCCTAACCCAAGCAAACCATTGGAATACAAATGTCTTTTTCGTGCCCAGACAGTAGGGTTATAACCATTCGATCTTTCGTCGCCGTTGTGGCCCAGTTGGTTAGGATACAGCTGGAAAGATTTTAGCGAGACAACTGTGAAAAGGGGTAAATAGTAATTTATATTCAAAAACTTACCCCCAGATATTAATAATGGCGTTATCACAGTTTCTGTATAATTAAGTATATATTTAAATTATAAATACACATGTAACGTTTTGCTTTTAAAATGAAAATGAACAGTTAATGATATGAGGGAATCTTTGAAGAAGTGGCTGAATTCAAGTACCTTGGAAAATAATTACAAATAAGAATAGGGATGCACAAAGAAATTAAACATAGGCTCAATTCTGGAAATAAATGATTATTATGCATTACAGGGGAATCATTGTCATGAGTAATGCCACGAGTGATTTCCAAATTATCGATGAATTCACGACTCACGAAGTGAAGAGTGAATTTATCTAGAGAATTTGGAAATCAAGAATGGCATTTGTTAGGACTATTTAACGAATAAAATTAAGCTCTTTACTAAAAAATAATTATTTGAATACAGTTACCGGTGTTTTAAATATTTATATAGTTAATGTAAACGGCGATGTTTGAAAACAAATTAGAAATGTGAGGTTATGTATATTCACTGCAACTCGATCATATTATTTATTGCCAAATAGGATCGCAATATTGTAAGAATGCACTCTAGTGGAGAAATAATGAAACATCAAACTATTATAAACAACCTTATAGGTTAATCATTTATATTTTCAATAAACAACTGAGTAAAATCACTGAATCTATTCGTTATTTGCTATATTCAAAGTATTTGTTGGAGAAAAACAATGGCATAACCTGTTCAGAATATTAAAAAAGGAGGAACTTTCTTTATCACAAAAGCAGGAGCTGATAAAGAGAAATCGATAAAGAGCGAGGTGAAACACGACTGTCATTGGTGTAAAACAGAATTCATTGAAACGTAATTGGTCATTGACTACCATTTTGAGTTAAATAATCGTTACAAATTCTCTCAAGAAACATTAAATTTATAATATACTCGCATAAATCAGCTATTCTCACTGTTTTATTATAAGGATACGAAATATGCACTCTTACTTTAAAGGAGGAGAAAAATTTTATTTGAGAATGAAGTTCTTAGCAAACGTTTTGGACCAAAGAAAAATGAACAGGCAGCCGAATGTAAAATACTTCATAACAGTTAGCTACAGGGTCTTTATAGGAAACCAGATATAAAAAGAATTGTTAAGTCACGTAGACTGTGATGGGCAGACATGTAACACGAATGGGGAATGAAAGAGGGGCATGGAAGCTTCTTGTAGGAAAATCAGAGGAAAAACGCGTAGTTGGTAGGCAAAAAGTGAGGTGGCGAATAATATTAACCGTAATTTAAGGGAAGTAGATTACGCAGGGGATGATTGGAAAACATTAGTTTAGGATAGCCTGTGTCCGCGCGGCCATGAAACTACGGTTTCGGTAGGGCCAATGAGTTAATTAGTTATGTATTTTTTAAATATATTTTAGATTCCTTCTGGATTTCTTCCTGTTGAGACTTGTAAGTAATGTTGAAGTTCCTTAGGACGGGTTACTGGCCCGACGCTAAGTAGTCCAGTGGTAGGGCTGCTACCTTTTAGTCTCTGGACAGACATTAGGATACCGCATTTACTCAGTACTTGATGGAACGGTTATACCGCCGTGACACGATCCTCAGAGCCTCGTTTGTGAAAACGGGTTGTATCACGAGAAGGTGAGGATGAGAATTGGTAGGAGAGGTTATATACACGTCACTACCACTTAGGCCTACAACCCTTCAGAAGACTGCAGGATACACACTACTAGATCACAAAAAAATGAAGACATCTTAGAAGAATTACACATGGAAACTTTAGAAAACAAAATTTCTGATTATAAGTCAAGATGGATGCAACATGTTCATCGAATGGAAGATCACAGGATACCCTAACAAATGTTAAGATATCAACCTGCAGGAAGAAGAGGACCAGGACGTCCACTCAAAATACTTCTGGATGGTGTTTCACTTAAGGCCGAAACAGGTCAACAAATTGCCTAATTCGTGAATATACTATTATGATGGCGATGTATATATTAGACCATTCATTCTAAATTTATTTTTGAATATTTGATGTTTGGCCATGCATACCTGTATTGAAGAAAGCTCTAAACGAAATGGATTGCAAGACCGGGACTAAAATTGTAGAGATTATTTTTTGGAAAAGATAAGAGTATAGAACAACGGTCGATGGAAGATGTGATAATAAATTACAAACCTGTTACCGATGATATATCCCTTCCTACTTGTGTTGTACAGAAACTTGCTTACTTACTTATTCACTCACTGGCACTATCGAACCCTTAGGTTCATGGCCGCGCGGACATAAGCTCTCCATACATCCCTATTCTGAGCTAATACTTTCCAATCATTCCCTGTATAATCCACTTCCCTCAAATCGTAGTTAATGTTATTCTCCCACCTCATTCTTGGTCTACCAACTGGGCGTTTTCCCTCTGGCTTTCCTACAAGAAGCTTCCATGCACCTCTTTCATTCCCCATACGTTCAACGTGTCCTGCCCATCGCAGTCTACGAGACTTAACTGTTCTTATTATATGTGGCTTCCTATAAAGACCATGTAGTTCATAATAGGAATAGAGATGTACAAAGAAATTAAACATAGGCTCAATTCTGGAAATGCATGATTATTATGCATTACATGAGCTCTTTGCCGTTACAAATTCTCTCAAGAAACGTTAAACTTATATAAATCAGTTATTCTCACAGTTTTATCATAAATACACGAAACATGCACTCTTACTTTAAAGGAGAAAAAATATTATTTGAGAATTAAGTTTTTAGCAAACTTTTTGGACCAAAGGAAAGATGAACAGACAGCCGAATGTAAAAAGACTTCGTAACAGACAGCTACAGGGTTTTTATAGGAAACCAGCTTTTTATAATAAGAACTGTTAAGTCGCGTAGACTGAGATGGGCAGGACATATGACACGAATGGGGAATGAAATACGGGCATTGAAACTTCTTGTAGGAAAATCAGAGGGAAAACGCCCAGTTGGTAGACAAAAAATGAGGTGGCGAATAGCATTAACCATAATTTAAGGGAAGTAGATAATGCAATAAAACATTAGTTTAGGATAGCCTGTGTCCGCGCTGCCATGAAACTACGGTTTCGGTAGGGCCAATGAGTTAGGCTAATTATTTATGCATTGTTTACATATTTTAGACCATTCTTCTAAAGTTATGTTTGAATATTTGATAGTTGGCCATTGCATGCCTGTATTGTAGAAAGCGATGAACGAAATGGATTGCAAGACCGGGACGAGATTTTTAGGAAAAGATTAGAGTAGGGCCTATAGAACATCGTTTGAAGGAAGGTGTGATAGTAAATTATATACCTGTTACCGATGATGATATATCCCTTCCTACTTGTGGTGTATTGTATTGTATTAAAAGCCTATATTTTCCCTTTACAGAGATTTAGGCACTCTCCCCCTACAGGGAGGAATTTGAAACATACTAATTTAGTTACACTTGTTTTCGTATATATGTCATATTAAGTGGTACGTGGTCAGCGTTCCGCCTCATACTGACATTGCGGTGGACTAGTGGTTATGCTCCTTGCCTCTGGTCCCGAGGGTCGCGTGTTCAAACCAGGCCCGGGTCGATGGATTTTTTAGGACGGAAAAATCCAAGGAGTAGGGCCTAAGTCCTCCGGGAGGGACTTTAAGCCGTGGGTCCCGAGTCTGAAGATTTTCAGGCTCGTAAAAAATCCTTAAGCCTGAATGAAAAGGCCTCTAAACAAAATTTACCGAATTTTCCCGTCCTAGTATTTGTGTTGTACAGAAACTTAAATGTGAATTTTGGTAAACCCTAGATTCGCGTCATTATAAGCGTTTACAATGCAATAGCTTAAATAAATCCGCGGTTAAAAAAAAAGGAATGGAAAAAGTAAATATTGTTTTTACCTTCTTTTAACACAAGTTTTATCTGGAAACTGCGAAGAACACTCCTGGCAAGACGTGCTTCTGCATCCATGTACATCGATACTTGTGATCTGCAACGTTAATTAAAGTACACACTTGGAAGATCTGCTCCTTCTCGTATCAAGTTATTGCAACCACATGAAGCTAT